>JAJPUD010000627.1:282749-386073 GCA_023553655.1 Myrmecobius fasciatus | reverse complement strand
CTACTGTCTCCATTCAACTTTCTCCATAGATCTATCATACCTAACTTTTCTAACAATTGGTTTATCTCCTTAGTTTCTTTCTTGTTTATTTTGTGGTTTGATTTATCTAATTCTGAAAGAGCAAAGTTGAGATCCCCCACTAGTATCGTTTGGCTGTCTATTTCTTCTTGCATCTCTCTTAATTTCTGCCCTAGGAATTTGAGTGCTATTGCACTTGGTGCATATATATTTAGTATAGATATTGCTACATTATCTATGGTACCCTTTAATAAAATATAGTTTCCTTCCTTATCTCTTTTGATTAGATCTATCTTGGCTTTTACTTGATCTGAGATAAGGATTGTTACCCCTGCTTTTTTTTGTTCACCTGAAGCATAATATTTTCTGCTCCAGCCGTTTACCTTCATCCTATATGTGTCACTATGTTTTAGATGTGTTTCTTGTAGACAACATATTGTGGGATTCTGGTTTTTAATCCAGTCTGATATCCACTTCCACTTTATGGGAGAGTTCATCCCATTCACATTCACAGTTAGAATAACTAATTCTTTATTTCCTGCCATCTTATTTACCCAAGTTATGTTTTCCCCTTTCCTTTCCCCTTTCTCCCTTCCCCCCTCCTCAGTACTTTGCTTTTGATGACCCCCTCCCGCAAACAATACTCCACCCTTTAGATCCCCTCCCCCTGTTTTTACTCTTTTCCCCTGATTCTTCTATTTTCCCTTCTATTAGTTTGTCCCTTACTTTTCCTCCTTTCCCTCCCACTTCTCTCTAGCAACAGACAAGTTTCTATGTGAAATCAAATGTCTGATATATACTTTTAGAGCCCAACCTGATGAGAGTAAGATTTACACAATGCTCATCTCTCTCCCCTCTTTCTCTCAATTATATTAGGTTTTCTTTGCCTCTTCAAGTGATTTTTCCTTGTTTTTCCCTCTTTTTTTTTTTGGATCTTATTTTACCACTTTTCCCCTCTTTTCTCCAGTATGACAACCTTTTCCCCTCTAGTTCTCTTTTTCATATTATCAAAGTAATATCTAGTTAATTATACCCCTAAACTTTAAGTATCCCCCTAGTAAAAATAAAGTTCTCAAGAGTCCTTTCCTTTTTACCTTTTTATGCATCTCTTGAGTTCTGTGTTTGGGTGTCGAATTTTTTGTTCAGCTCCGGTCTTTTCATTAGAAATAGGTGAAATTCACCTATATCATGAATGACCATCTTCTTCCCTGGAGGATAATGCTCATTCTAGCTGGATAGGTTATTCTTGGTTGTAATCCAAGTTCCTTTACCCTTCGGAATATCTGGTTCCAGGCCCTTCGATCCTTCAGTGTGGAGGCTGACAGATCCTGTGTGATTCTAATTATTGATCCTTGGTATTTGAATTGTTTCTTTCTAGCTGCTAGCAGAATCTGTTCCTTGGTGGTATAGTCCTGGAATTTAGCCACGATATTCCTTGGGGTCTTAATTTTGGGGTCTCTTTCAAGAGGTGATCGGTGAATTCTTCCAATGGTGATTTTGCCCTTTGATTCTACAATCTCAGGGCAGTTTTCTTTCAGAATTTCCTGGAAGATAATGTTTAGATTCTTTTTTTTTTTTCCATCATGGCTTTCAGGAAGTCCAATAATCCTTAGATTGTCTCTCCTAGATCTATTTTCCAAGTCAGTTGTTTTTCCTAGGAGATATTTCATATTTTCTTCTAATTTTTCATTTTTTTTTATTTTGTTTGACTGATTCTTGAAGTCTTATTGAGTCATTCACTTGCATTTGTTCAATTCTTATTTTTAAAGTGTTGTTTTCTTCAGTTACCTTTTTAAGCTCCTTTTGTAACTGGCCAATTTGTTCATTGCACTCTTTTTCCACTTCACTAATTTTATTTTTCAATAAATTGGTGTCTTTTTCATATCTCTTTTGCAGGGCATCATATCCTTCTTGCAAGATGTTGTATCCTTCTTGCACTGATTTCAGTTTATTTTCCCATTTATCCTCCAGCTCTCTTTTGAGGTTCTTTAAGCAATCTTCCAGAAAGGCCTTTTGCAAAGAGGACCAGTGATGGTCCTTGCTGATTTTCTCTTGAGTTTTGTCTAAAGGAACCTCAGTATCTGGGGTCATCGCTTCTTTGTCTTGCTAAAAGCTGTCTATGGTGAGAGCTCTCTTTTGCTTCTTCATTTTTTTTTAAGACAATGTGGATATCTCTTTAAGGTAGGGAAAAAAAAACAGAGGCTGAAAGGCGGCTGAAAAGCTTTGCCCTGGGGCACTTTGGCGAGTTGACTTAAGGTGCTGGGCCGGTGGGGGCTAGGACTAAGTCCGAATTACTCCTTAAACAAGGCAAGTCTGCCAGAACACCTGCCCCCAATCAGGGCAGAGTGTCCCGAGTGCCTCAGATAAACTCCAGGTGTTTGGAATTTGGAGTTTGGAGTTTGGAGCTTCTGCCAAGAAGAGCTGAGCTGAGCTGAGTCCCACCCTCACTTCCGACCTACACAGAAGTTGTCTATTTATCTCTCTGTCTGAGTCCGACTAACCTGATATGAAGTTATCCAGAGAGCCGTGCCCAAATATTTCTGAGTTCATTGACTTGAAGATCAGTTCAGAGGCTTATTTTATTGTTGATTTGAGAGAAGATCGGAGGAGAGGCAGAAAGTCACCTTTTCACTTTTCCATCTTGGCTCCGCCCCCCCCCCCCCGAAAAATCTTTATTTTTAAAGGTAAAGTGTTTTCATATCTATATGGAAAGATGACATGCTTAACTCTTGAGAACTGTATATTTGTTAGTATACACTTAGAAGGTACAGCTATAATTTGACTTTACTTGGATGATATAAAAAAGGAGCTACAGGTGGAAAAGGAATTGTCCTTGAAGAAGAGGGAAGGGGAGGTAAAATGTGGTAAATTGCATCACATGAAGAGGCAAAAAAGACCAATTACAATTAAGGGAAAGAAGGGAAGGGAGTGAGCATTGCAAGAACCTCAATCTCATTGGATTTGGCTCAGAGAGATATCACACATACTCAGTTCCACATAGAAATTTGTCCCATTCTAAAAGGAAGTAAGAGGAGAAAAGGGAAATGGAAAGGACAGGCTAATAGAAGGAAGAACAAAAATAGAAGAGGAAAGGTAAAGAAAGGAGATGGATCTGTAAAAGGGGAGGACAGATTGAGGAAAGTGGCAGTCAGAAGTAAAACACTGGTGAAGAAGGAAGTGGGAAAGGAAAAAGAAGAGTAAAACTTGGGGAAGATAAGATGGCAAGAAATACAGTGAGTCATTTTAACTGTGAATGTGAATGAGATGAATTCCCCAATAAAAAAGAAACAGAAAGCAGATTGATTTAAAAGCCAGAATCCTACAATATGTTTTTTACAAGAAACACATTTAAAGCAGAATGATACATAAGAGTAAAGATAAAAGACTACAGCAGAATATATGATGCTTTAGCTGAAATAAAAAAGTAGAAGTAGCAATTCTGATCTCAGATGAAGAAAAAGAAAAAAAAAAGATCCAATTAAAAGAGAGAAGAAAGGAAACTATATATTGCTAAAGGGTACCATAGATATGAAATAATATCACTGCTAAACATATATGCACTATGTAGTATAACATCCAAATTCCTAGAGGAGAAATTAGAGAATTGTAAGAAGAAATAGACAACAAAATTATACTAGTGGTGGTTCTCAGCCTCACTAAATCAGAACTAGATAAATCAAATCACAAAATAAACAAGAAAGAAGTTAATGAAGTAAATAGAATTTTAGAAAATGTATGATAGATCTTTGGAGAAAACTGAATAAGGATTTAAAAAAAGAATATACTTTTTTCTTGGCAGTACATGGAACCCACATAGAAATTGACTATGTATTACAACATAAAAATATCAATCAAATGCAGAAAGGCAGAAACAATAAATGCTTTGGAAAAATAGAACAAAAATTAATTGGAAACTAAATAATCCAATGCTAAACAACAAGTGGGTAAAAAAAAGAATCATAGAAACATCAATAATTTCATCCAAGAGAATGACAATAATGACATACCAAAATTTATGGGATGCAGCCAAAGCAGTTCTTAGGGGAAAATTTTTATCTCTAGATATTTATTTGAAAAAATAGAGAAAGAGAAAGTAAAAAACAAAACAAACAAAAAAATGGCATGCAATTTAAAAAAGCTAGAAAAAGAACAAATTTTAAAATCTTAATTAAATAATGAATTTGAAATTCTGAAACTAAAAGGGAAGATTAATAAAATTGAAAGTAAGAAAACTATTGAATTAATAAACAAGCTAAGAGTTGGTTTCATGACAAAACCAACAAAAGAAAAAGGAAAGAAGAAAATCAAATTGATATTATCAAAAATAAAAAGGGGTGAACTATTCACCAATAAAGATGAAATTAGACAATAGGTAGGAGCCATTTTGCTAATTATGCTGATAAATCTGATAATCTAAGTGAAATGGATGAATACTTACAAAAATATAGATTTTCCAAATTAATATTGTATTTATTAACATAATTATATTAATATATAAACAAAATTCATTAACATAAATTACTTAGTCCCATTTTAGAAAAAGATATTGAACAAGCTATTAACCAACATCCTAAGAAAAAGTCTCCAGAGCCAAATGGATTTTACATGTGAATCCTACCAAACATTTAAAGAAAAATTAATTACTATACTATGCAAACTATTTGGAAAAATAAGGAAAGGAGGATTTCTATCACATTCCTTATATGACATAAATATGGTGCTGATACCTTAAACAGATAGGATCAAAACAGAAAAAAATTCAACAATAAAAAGAAGAAAAAGAGATTAAAGGAATTAGAGTAGGTAATGAGGAAACAAAATTATCATTCTTGGCAGATACTATGATGATATACTTATAGAATTCTAGAGAATCAATTAAAAACACATTAGAAACAATTCACAACTTTAGCAAAGTTATAGGACTCAAAATAAATCCACATAAATCATCATTATTTCTGTATGTAACTAAGTCCAGTAACAAGAGATACAAAGAGAAATTCCATTTAAAATAAGTGTAGAGGGGCAGCTAGGTGTTGCAGTGGATAAAGCACCAGCCCTGAAGTAAGGAAGACCTGAGTTCAAATCTGGCTTCAGATACTTAACACATCCTAGCTGTGTGACCTTGGGCAAGTCATTTAACACAATTGCCTCAGCAAAAAAGCAAAATAAATAAATAAATAAAAATAAATAAAATTAAATTAAATAAGTGTAGATAAAATAAAATATTTTGGAGTATACCTGCTAAGACAAAGTCAGAAACTATATGAACACAATTACAAAACACTTTCCACACAAATAAAATCAAATCTAAACAATTTGAAGAATATCAAGTGCTCATGGGTAGATCAAGCTAAAATAATAAAAATCACAATTCTACCTAAATCTACTTATTCGATGCATAACAATCAAACTGCAAAGAAATTACAGAGTTAGAAAAAATAACAACAAATTCATCTGGAAGAACAAAAGGTCAAGGATTTCAAGGGAATTAATGGGAAAAAAATACAAGTAAAGGTAACCTAGCTGTATCAGACCAAAAACTGTGTTATAAAGCAGTAGTCATGAAAACCATTTGGTGCTGACTAAGAAATAAGAGTAGTTAATGAGTGGAGTAGGTTAGGATGTAATTGTCAATGACTAAAGTAATCTAGTGTTTGATAAACCCAAAGATCTAAGCTTTTGGGATAAGAACTCACTGTTGGACAAAAATTGTTGGGAAATTGGGAAATACTATGGCAGAAATTAGGCACTGACCAATACCTAACACCATAAAAAAGATAAGATTGAAATGTTTTCATGATTTAGATATAAAGAATGATACTATAAGCAAATTAGAAGAACAAAGAATAAACTACCTCTTAGATTTGTGGTGAAGAAAAAATTTATGGCCAAGGAAGAATTAGAGTGCATCATGAAATGCAAAATGGATGATTTTGATTATATTAAATTAAAAAGTTTTGTAATAATAAAACTAATACAGACAAGATAAGAAGGGAAGCAGAAAACTGGGGGAAATTTTTACCTCCAAGAGTCCTAATAAAGGTCTCAATTCTAAAATTTATAGGGAATTGACTAAAATTTATAAGCATTCAAGTCATTCTCTAATTGACAAATGATCAATGGATATGAACAGACAATTTTTAGATGAAGCCATTTCTAGTCATATGGAAATATGATCTAAATTACTATTGATTGAATGCAAATTAAGAAAACTCTGAGGTATCATTATACACCTCTCAGATTGGCTAAGATGACAGGAAAAGATGATAAATATTGGAGGGGATGTGGGGAAACTGGGACAATAATACATTGTCGGAAGGATGAGATGAATGAGGTAGGAGACTCATAGGTCATGATAAGAGCTCAGTTTATTTTGCTGCATAGCCTTGTTGATATACATTTTTGCAAGAGTGATCAGCACATGAGCAGTAGGCAATCCCCAATGACCATTCAGAGAAGTAGCTTGTGGACTTTGCGTATGCATGGTATCTGCCAATGGGAAGAGAGCCAACCCAGCAATTTAGCAATCTGCTTACAGGCAAGAGGCTCTGTCAAGACATCCCTGTTCAAGAGCAACTAGTTGTGACCCTCAGGCTCAACCCATTCCCATGCCAGGCATCAGTGCTCCTTGCTCAACAAGGGCGTTTCTGCAATGTGGCAGAAAACATTGTGCACCACAGGTCAAGTTAATCTCTGTACTCCCTCTCCACAAGGTGCCATATCCTAGCAATTCTTATTTAAACTTTATTAAAATGTATTTTTATTTAAAACAAATAGAAAAGGGGAAAATGTCATTTGTACAGCACAAGAAGAGAAGATTCAGAATATGACAATAAATTTCCATTTCAAGAAAACCTTAATAATAAACATTTTCTATGGTGTTCAAAGCTGTTCATCTTTTCTTTGCTTCCTTGGAGGTTATTTTTTGTTCTCTCCTGTGTACTTTTTACTTTAATCCTTTTTCCTCCTTTCTTCTCCCTAAATCTCTCCCAAAAGGCTACAATTAATCACAGGTACATTCATACACATGCTCTCGCTCACTCTCTCTCTCTCTCTCTCTCTCTCTCTCTTTATATGTGTGTGTGTGTATACATATATATATATATAAATATATATATATATATATATATATATATACATACACATAGATATCAATAATCATACACATACACACACACACATTCTATGAAAGGCCATACTACCTGTCTGTCCTCTGTTTCTCTGAAAGTGGAGATTGTCATTCTTCATCATTCCAAGTCTTTCTATATCTTTCTTAATTTATCAACTCATCAATTCCTATACCACAGGAATATACCAACCTTATACAATCTACTGATTTTAAATAGTCTAAAATAATATTGTCTAATATGGCTGACATAGAGTATAGCTTCCCTATTTCTCTCTTTTGATTAAATCAATTTACCTTTAACTATTTCTGAGATCAATGATTGCTACCCCTGTTTTTTCTAATAAATTCTGTTCCTGATCATTAATATTACGTTTTTGTATATTTCTTATTTTCTAGTCCTACTGATTCCTATGCTTTACTTCTACCCTTTAACTTGCCTTAACCTTCTATTACTTAACCTTCTCTCCTTCCAATAATCCCACCCTTATTCTCTTCCCTGACCTTTTCCCTCCTTTATTTCATTTCTATTAATCTACATAGCTTATCCCATTCCATAAATCTATATACCCTCCTGTATCCCACCCTTATTCTATTTCCTCTATTGTTTGTTTTGTTTTGTTTAATAAATTTTGAAGGCTTTTATACCATTCTAGATATATATGCATTGTCCCTCTTTGTCTTTCCCAAAGTGAGTAGGATTCCAGAATTACCATCCCTCCTCACTTATCTAATGCCTCTGTGTTGATTCTTCCTCTTTGTACCTTATTTGTATAATTACTCTTTTTATCTTTTCTACATGGTTTTACTTTTTAGAATCATATCATATTCAGTGCTACCCCCATCTTTCTTCCAAACTACCCAATTATTAATAATAAACAGACAAATGGTTTACATTTCTATATATAAAACATAAACAGTTTGTCTTTATTGAGTCCATTGAAATTAGTCTCTTAGATTTTAGATGTCATAAGTTCAAATCTTTTGGCAAAAAAAAATTCTAAAAGTCTGGCAATTCATTGAATACCCCCCCTTTTTTTTCCATTCAGGATTATGCTTATTTCTGCTGGGTATGATATTTTCAGTTGAAACTACAATTCTTTTTCTCTTCAATATATACTGTTCCAATACCTGCAGTCTTTTAATATAGTAGTTATTAGTTCTTATGTGATTCTAATTATGGCTCTTCCATATTAGAATTTTTTTTTCTTGTTACTCATGTTTGCCACTTGACGTGGGGATTTCAGATTTTAGCTATGATGTTCCCCTAAAGGACTCTTTCAGGTGATGATTAGTAACTTTTTTTTCTATGTCTACATTCCCCTCTTATTCTAACACTTCAGGATATTTTTTTTTAAATTATTACTTGTATTATTGCATCAATATTCTTTTTTGATTATTGCTTTCAGGTAGTCTGATTATTCTTATGTTTTTCTCTCCTTGATCTGTTCCCCAGATCTGTTCCCCTTTAATTGACTTCTCAGTTCTTCCCCAATCCACGATCCATACAAATACCAAAAAAATTTTCCTAAAGTCCAGGTTTGACTTTGCCATGCTATTACTCAATAAATTTCACTAGCTCCCCATAATACCTAGAATAGCATGCAAAGCCTTCTGTTCACCATTTAAATCCCTTCACAGCAGAGCTCCAAACTTATTATACATTCTTCCTACTAATATTTTGCAGTTTAGGTAAACAGGATTTCTTGCCATTCTTCACATAATTGTGTATGATCTCCTGTCTCTAAGATGACTTTTACAGGCTGTTCCTGGGCACTTATTGCATTCTCTCCCATGTCTTTTCAAATTCTTACTTTTCTTCAAAACTCAATTGTTGTTACCTTGTATATAATGCTTTCCTAACTTTCAGCTGTTAGTGATTTGCAAATTTATCTTTTATATATCACATATATCTTTATCTATAGGTATAGATGTACTTGTTACCTTTTAATACAATGTAAACTTCTTGAAAGTGGGGATTGTTCTTTGTCCTTATATTTCTGGCAACTAGTAGACTACCTGGCATATAATAGGAAAGGGAATCTGAACAGGGGCAGGAACAGAAAGTGGACCTCTAATTTTATTGATATAGGGAACTCCTACATAATTGGGGAAACATGGGTAGAACACTGAGAAGTTAAGTGATTTGCTCAGTTCAACAAAGACATGTGTCAGGTATAGATCTTTGTTTTTGTTTGTATTTTGGTGAGGCATTTAAGGTTATGTGCTTTGCCTTGTATCACATAGCAGTAAGTGTTAGATGTCTGAGACTGAATTTGAACCCAAATCCTCTCAACTTTAGTCAGTGCTCTATGCACTATGCCATTTAGCTGCTCCATCAAATATAAATCCTGAACCCAGGTTTTCCTGGTTTCAAAGTGAGCTCTCTAACCACCAGGCCCTACTTCTCTGACAAATTGAAGGGGCTAAAATATTTTTGGATAGATTAATTAACCTTAGATCTTTCAATCCTTTGGTATTAGCATCTTTTAAAAAGCTATTAATCATATCATATGAGGTTTTAATCTGAACCAGTAAAAAGAAAAACAGATTCTTGAATGATTAGATTCATATTAGGTTGTTTATTTTTTAATCGCCATATTACCCTATAGATTCATATTAAAACTTTAGTCCATTAAAATTCCCTAGGATTTAATCATTTTAACTTTCTAATTATATCTCTCCAGTACTATACTTATGAATTGAATGACTTTAAACCAAGTGGTTTTGCTTAAATACTTGTGAGTTTATAAGTGTTAAATTTCATTATTTATCTCAAGTCCCTTGTTTCAATCTATTAAGATCTTTTCAGATCTTGACTATGTCTGTTTCTCCCTGCTTTGTGCCACTGGCAAATTTGATATGCATAGTATTTATTCCTTTATCTAAACTAGTGAAAGGGGGAAAAAAATCTTTAAACAAAACCAGGGGCAAAAATCAGCAGCATTTCACTAGAGAACTTCTTTCTCTTTTACTTCTATCCATTAAATATAACTTTCTGAATCTTCTCAGTCAACCAGTTCCCAACTTCCTTAATTTTACTAGCATCCATTCTAAATCTTTCTATCTTGATTCCAAAGTATTATAAGAGACATTTCTCAGGTCCTTGCTTAAACCTTTGCACATTATGAACATAGCATTCTTGAAATCTTCTGTGCTAGTAACCTTATCAACAATGGAAGTAAAATTAATGTGACATGACTTTTTCATTATTTCCTTACTTTAAAGATCATCTCCTTTTGTAAATGTACACAAAAAGTATGTTTAGTAATATTTTTTTTTTTACCCTTTGGAAAATAGGGATAGTATTTGCCCAGCATTTCTCTCATTTAGTATCATGAGTTCCTGAATATCATTGAAAGTAGTACAAAAATTATAGTTGCAATTTCTTTCAGGACTCTGGGCTGTAGTTGGTTCCCACTTGGTGACTTGAACTCCTCAAGGACATCCTAGTGCTCTTTTAACATCTCTTCATTTATTTGGGTTTTTAAATAATTTTTTCTTCTCTTCTTCACAATATGAAAATCATTCCTCTCAATACAAAATATGTAAGCAAAATAGACAAATAACTCTACCTTGACTTTGTCACCCATTATTATTTTCTTTCACTCCAAAAAAGAAGTCCCATCTTTAATCAATATTCTTTGCTTGTTACATAAAAAGCATTTTTATTATCCTTATCATTTATCAGAAGCCTTGCTCTCTACTAGGCATATCTGACTTTAACTCTATAAACAGTCTCTCATACATCTTCAATTTTTAGTTAGCTATTTGGCTGCCAACTTCACTCTCAAAAATCACAGGAGTATTAAAATGATTTGATTTCCTCTTCTTTCAATTTCCTTACTGGTTTTATACTGAGAATCCCTCATTCTTTATACCTAAAGAATATAGTTGATCTCTGAATTTCTCAATATTTCAGGCTCAATAACTTTTTATGATACTAGGAGAAAAAATGACTGATAAGTTGATATTCTGTCTCAAATAAAACAAGTTAATTTTTGTTTTATGTTTAGAAAGATAGGAATTTTGTTCAGTGCCAGGGGCAGATTTTTGTCATGAAACAAAGTATAAAATATACATTTTAATCAAAAATTATTTTCAAAAAGGGTAAAATCAAGCCACATTATAAATTTAGAAAATATACATAATTATTTTAAAAAAAATACAAAAAACCTCTAAACTCTAGAAATACACAAATAATTTTGAATTAATTTAAGGAAAAGAACTAGAATTATTAGAGAGTTAAAAACAAAGTCTAGGAGGAAAAATTCAAGTAAGAGAGGTTATTTGTCTTAAAAGAAAGATAAAATATTTAGGAGTGATTAAAGGAAAAATTCTAATTTATCAAGGAAAGCTGTTTCCCATCTCCAGAGAGGACTCCAAAAGGAGTCATGCTTAAATAACAACATGAGAGACTTAAGTAGGATAGAAGATTGCTTTTCCTGGCACTGATGAACCTTTACTAAAGTCTTAATGAATACTCCATTGAAGCATTTCTGGTTCTTGAAAGATTATGCCAACGGAGAACAAACTCTGGCAGGCTCTACCAACCAGAAAGGTATAATCTTGGCAATTGAATAATTCCAAAGCAACCTTGATCCCAAGATCCATTACTAGAAGGCTGCCCCTAGGATGACCATAAGAATTAATGGAGACTGTATATTAAATGTAAAGGCATCATAGGCAACTGGTGGTTCAATGGATAGAGTACTGGTTCTAGAGTCAGGAAGAGAACTGAGTTCAAATATAAACACAAACACTAGCTTTATGATTCTGAGTAATTGACTTAATCTTTATTTGCAACAGTTCCCTCAGTTGTAAAATATGGATGATAATGCCTTTCTTGCATTGTTGTGAGGATCAAAACAGATAATATTCAGAAAAAAAAAAGTGTCTGGCACACCTAGTAAGTGCTATATAAATGTTTATTCTCTTCACTTTCTCCCTCCTCCAACTCCCATCAATAAAGGAAATACTGAAAAAGATCAAGGAAATCTTAAAAGATAAAGAGTTTTTCATCTCTGCCTTTTTGAGGTGCAAAAGAAGAGATCAGATAAACTTTCAAGGTTGCACACAACTTATTACATGACATTTCCTTGTTTTGAAAAATAGTATTTTATTTTTCCAAATGCATGCAAAGATAGTTTACAACAGTCACCTTTGCAAAACCTTGTGTTCCAAATTTTTCTCCCTCGCTCCTCCCTACTCTCTCTCCAAGACAGCAAACAAGCCAATATAGGTTAAATTATACAATTCTTATGCAGTTCTTCTAAACATTTCCATATTCATTATGCTGCACAAGAAAAAACAGACTGAAAGAGAAAAAACACAAGAAAAAAAAAAAACAAGCAAACAAACAACAATAAAAAAGAAAAGATGAAAATACTATGCCTTGATCCACATTCAGTCTCTGTAGAGACTCTCTCTGTAGTTCTCTCTCTGAATGTAGATCACACTTTCCATCCAAGTCTATTTGAATTGCCTTGAATCAGGATGTGGTTTTTCCTTGTCTGATCCTATCTAAGAGAGCTGCATAGCCTCCCAAGTGGTGTCTAATAATGCATATATTCTAATATGTGAGCTATATCCATACCATTCAACTAACTTTCCCACATCTTTCTCTGCTTTACAATTACAGATGGCTAATCTATAGGACTGCTATACCCTCAAGCTAAATCTTTATAGACCATGATAACCTATTTGAACTCAATCCCCAAAGATTGCCAACTTTCAATCCGGCATTATTTGTCCAACCTAGTGACTGTGAACTGACCATTCTTCAGATCTCGTTATTGGTCCCATACTGACTGTTCCTTTATTTTAATTACTTTCAATTCAAAACTATCTGCCAACTTCCCACTCTGCTCCTCCCACTGTGCTTTCTGGAATACCTCCCCTATAAATAACAAATTAGCTTTCATCCTTCAGGTGAAATTATCTTTCCAAAGTTACCATTGATCTCTGAGAAATTGCCAAATCTAATGACTTTTTCTCCATCCTCATTCTATTTAACCTTTGCAGCCTTTAATACCATCCGATACCCTCTTTCCCTTGATATTCTCCAAAGCACTTAGCACAGAACTAACATAGAGTAGATATCATATAAATAATTATTTCCTTCCTATAATGATCCTTCTCTCTCAATTGTCCTCCTACCTCTCTGATTATTTTTTTTTAATTTCCTTTGCATGAACCCAAATAGTTTCATTAACCATGAATGTTCTCCAACACTCTCGTCAACCTTCTTCTCTTCTCCCTCTATACTATTTCATTGGTGATCGCATAGATTGAATTATCATCTCTACATTGATGTTTCTTAGATTTATTTGTCCACCCATAACTTCTCTCTTGACCTTTAGTTTCTCAAATCCAACTGCCTATTGGACATTTCAAAATGAATTTCCAATAGATACCTTAAACTCAACATGTCCAAAATTAAACTCATTTCTTTAGCCCTCATTCAAACCCAATCATAGAACCATCTATAAAGACTGCAATATAAGCAAGAGATAATGGAAACCTATAACTGAGTAGCATCTATTTGAGCAGACAAAGGGGGAAAGTATATATGACATGTTATGGAAATTAAATTGATAATACATAAACTGACTAGATATTTAAGATGAGGGAAAGTGAGAAGTTGAAGATCAAGATTGAAAACCTGGGTGACTAGGAGAATGGTGGCGTCTTCTACAGAAACTGCAATGTTAGGAAGAATAATCCATTTGTAAGAAGAGATCATAAATTTGATTACATACATATTAAGCTTGAGATTCTTAAATTTTTCAGGTAAATATAATTCAAAATGCCTTATGGTGAAATAGACTATGATGTCTCTATAGTAATCATGAAAATAGCACTGAACCGTACAAAAAATACCCCCCAAATTGGTGAGTCTATTAAAAATAAAAGAGTGAGCAAAGAAAAAATTAACAGGTTTATTATTCCTTTCTTTCTTTTTGATAAAATGTTTCATTGGACATTCCATTGTGGACCATCTGATCTGAATAATTATTCTCAGATTTTTTTCATTATTTCATTAATCATCACATTTTTAGTAAAAATCTAGAATGTACAAGACTGTTAAACTTGAGAATATAGGAATAAACAAACATTTACAAGCTAAGGTGAGGGAGGTGTGTGAACATATAGACAAATAATTGTGATAACACAGCAACATGAAATAATTTATAAGAATAGGTTTTAGAAAAATGCTATATTTTACAATGCAAATTTTTACAAATTTTATAGCTCCTACTCAAAAATGAAGATAGGAGAGAATTAGTAAAGATTTCAAGAGACAGAACGGGAAATGGACCTTTAAGGAATAGGATAATTACAAAGAATGAAGACTGGGGGAGAAGAGAGTACCCCAGGTTTTCTGAATGGATTCATGGAGTTGGTAAAAAAAAAATCAGTATAAAAATAGGGATTAGAAAGCAATGATATTGGAGTGGTTTTCTCCAGTTCATTTTACAGATGAGGAAACAACCAAACAGAGTTATATGACTTTCCCAGGGTCTTAAAGATAATAAGTATCTGACACCAGAATTGTACTCAAGAAAAGGAATCATACTGACTCTAGACCCACCACTCTATCCACTGTGCCATTTAGCTGCCCCACAATAGCTAGGCTATATGATATGTCCATAGAATCATAGCTTTCAAGATAGAAGGAACATTAGTTATCTATTTAAATTACAAATATACATAAAATATTCTTTTTATTAATTTTTTTTAATTAGAAAATTTTTAAATTAAAAATGATTTCAATTCCCCTCAAGATAAAGTCAACAGTAAATAAATATACATGAATTTATGGATTGTTTTAAGGGCTATTTTCTCTTGGTCTAAGCTAACAATTAATCTTATATGGGTTTCAGTAGATATTTATTTCATAAATTTACATGGTCATGATAATCATATACTATTAGTAATAAATGAAATAAAACCACATGATACAATAACAGTCCTTGAAAAATATTGCATTTACATCCTTTCATGGAAAGATTGACTACATAATTTTATTCACATATAGCTAAAAATCCCCAACTCAAAATAAAGAAAATCCAGTTTTAGTTTTAAGAAAGAACAAGAAGTATGCTTTCAAATTTGTCTCACACAATAGTCACAAGAAACAAGGCAAAAAGAAACTTATTAAACTTACTACAAGTTAATATTTACTTGATTTTCATGTCCACACAAAGCAAATAAGAATCCTTTAAGATGACTTTTTTCTGAAACTAAAATGGGAAAGAGGTGTTTTAGAGGTTGAATTTTAGAAAAGAGAAAAAGAAAAAGAACATTTCAACCTTCTACACTATTTCTTATTCTCATAACTATGAAAAGGGCTTAGAGAAGTAATCTGGACAATGAGAAATCAAGCCTGGCAAAAGCTTATTTATTTTTTTCAGATCTCTCTTGAGTAAAGGGGGAAAAAGTCTTCCATATCTATGTGTGAATTCTTATGATAGCTGACTAATACACTCTTCAAGCATGCTATTAGAGTTTAATAATTTCCAAAACTCAGGATTTTTATCAGTGTGGGTATTCTTTCATCAACCGAGATCACAACCTCTCTGTACTTCAGTAAATGGTCTTCATGTTACTATGCTCAAAAAAAATTCAGTACCTAATGTTCAAGTTCCAAAGATGAGCTTCTCAAAACTCAGCTAGGCTGATTTTCTAGCAATATAATCTGGTTATTCCAAAGGAGCTTCTAAAACAGCTAGCTGTAAAAAACAAGTAGCTGTAAAATGAATAAGACCTATTGATCTAGTGCTAGCCTAAATCAATGTCAAATACCTAACAGGCTGTCCATTACTCCTTTCTATTTACCCAACTCCTTTGCATCCTTAAAGATCCATTTTAATATCATTCTAAATTAACCTCCTTGACTATATTAGCCCACTTTCATCTTTGCTTTCAATAATATTCTTTTGTAATTACAACCCATAATCCAGAATTTAGAAGTTAATTACAATTATTTTAAAATATGTATCCACATTCATATGTATAATAATTGGCTTCCCACCTAGAATGTAGGATAGCTAGGTGACACAGTGGATAGAGTACCAGAACTGGAGTCAGGAACACTCATCTTCCTGAGTTCAAATCTGGCCTTAGACACTTACTAGCTGTGTGACCCTGGGCGCTTAACATTGTTTACCTCAATTTTCTCATCTGTAAAAGGAACTAGAGAAGGAAATGGCGAACAACGTCAATATTTTTGACAAATGGGGTTACAAAGAGCCAGACATGATTAAAAATGAAAACTAAAGTAAAATGTAAACTCCTTGATATAATGTAAACTTATATCATGTACTTCTGTATCCCTCAATGTGCTATATACATAGTAGGATGAAAAGTATTAAATAAATGTCCATGATGTTATTGCTTTTCTCAATGATTTTGATGATGATGCTGGAAGAAAGTAATTCTTCCCAAGTGATTTCATTAATTTCACTTAGTTGAACTCCTTTAAAAATATAGTAATAAGCATAAAGCATCATAGCTTCAATATACATAATAGGAAAATGGTCTCAAGAATTTTCTGATTGTGTTTCAATCAACCATATGGTAGCAGAGGGTAATTACTAACGCAAGGGAAATAAGTAATAAATGAAAAACTTCTAATCCCTATTACTAAGCACTCATCAGCACAGGTCAATGGCAGCAAAATAGAAGAGAAAGAAAAAGTCTATCCTGCAACAGCATGGACCTCTATAGCCATGCTTTGTTATCATGTCATTTCTCTTCTGTGATCTAGCTTGAAAATTTGCTTTTGTTTCTTTATTTGTTTGAGGAAGGCAGGAAAAGCAGGAAAGTAAAAACAAAAGGGAAAAAGGTAGGGGAAGGGAAAGGGAGAATGAACTTCACCTTATGCTAGCATATTGCAGTTTGCTCACTGGGTCCACTACAATCTTTTATTGCTCCTGCTCAGTCCAGTTTGAGTCTTTCTGTTTCTAGTTGGAGTTGTTTTGGTGAAGATGCTAGAATAGTTCGCCATTTCTTTCTCCAGATCATTTTACAGGTAAGAAAAACTGAGACAAACAATGACTTGCCCATATTCACACAGCTAGTAAGGGTCTGGGACCAGATTTGAAGTCAGGAAGATGAGAGTTCCTGACTGTAGGTCCATTTCTCTATCCACTGGGCCACCTACCTGCCCAGAAAAATTTATATTATATAACCTCAACTAAAACCTCATTGCGGCAAGGCAATTCTTTTAATTATTCCTAATTAAGTCAGTATTTCACTTACCACAACATTCTAAATCTTTTCATCCTTTCTTAAATCTACTATGACTCCATTTGCTACTGAAAAGCTTCCTTAATATTACACACACACACACACACACACACAAGACCAGTCTCAAAAAGCTCCCTGCTCTCTGCTTCTCCTTACCTCATATCACTAAAACATTTTTTACTCTTTCTTCTCCTTCACCCTAATCTTACATGAAGAGATTTTTCTTTCTCCTTCCTAAAGTTAACCTTTCTAGATAAACAGGTAACTGTCATCTTATCTTCTCTAACAGATTGCCCTCTGTATCATCCCTACTTTTTCTCTCACCACCAATCTCTCTTTTTCTATTGATTGTTTCCTTACAACCTAAAATACTTCCAGGATTCATCCCCCTTCACCTCAATCTTCAAAATCTTTCACATGATCCATTCATCCTCCCCTAGTTATCATCTTTCCTTATATGGCTAAATTCCTTAAGAAAGTTTTTTATAATCAATGCCCATATTTCCTTTCCTCTCATTCTCTTAACTCTCTGTTCATTTTAGATCTCATTCATTTTACTGAAAATACTCTCTCCAAAGTTACCAATGATCTCCAAAATGCCAAACATAGTGACATTTACTGAATCCTTATCCTTTTTGATCTCTTCAGTCTTTGACAAGATTGAACACCCTCTTCTCCTTGAAAAACCTTCTCTCTATTGTTTTTTTCAACATTACTCTCTCCAAGTTCTCTTCCTAGCTATCTAACCACCCCTTCTCAATCTCCTTTACTGGATCTTCATCCAAGGCACATTTGCTTACTATAGGTGTATCACAAGGCTCAATTTCACCATTTCACTTGCTGATCTCTTTAGATCCTATGGATTCAACTATGATCTCTGCTTATGATCCTCAGATTTATGTGGCCAGCTCTAAAATCTTTCATGACTCTCTAGTCTCCCAACTCCAAGTGCCTATTGGAATTTTCAAGTTACATATCCTATAGGTATCTTAAACTCAACACATTCAAAAGAAAACCAATAATCTTATTCCCCAAAACTTCCTCATTCTGAATGTTCTCATTACTTTGGTGGATACCAATATCCTTCCAGTCACACATACTTGCAATCTACATATCATGCATGTTTTATTCCTCACTTCCCCCTCCCCATAAGCAATCTGTTGCCAAGGCCTGCTGATTTTATCTTTATAACTGGTTTCTCTTATATACTCTACCTTCTCTCTTCTATTACCAGCACCATTTTAATATAGGCCCTCATGGCTGCACTCAGGGATATTGCAATATCCTGCTGGTGGGGCTCTCTGTCTCAAGTCTCTCTCCATTCCAGTCTCACTCCACTCAACTGTCAAATTGACCTTCCCATAGCAGAAATCTGACTTGATTCAATAAATTCCAATGGCTTCTTATTACCTCCAAGATTAAAAATAATTTTTTTTCTGTTTGACAGTCAAAGACATTCACAATCTGGCCTCTTATTAGTTTCCTACACATTGCTTCTCTTCCAACTACTCTGTGATCCAGTGACACAGACCTCATAGTAAGTCATTTCATAAGACAATCTCCCAACTTTGGGCATTTTTATTGGCTATCTCCCACACCCAGAATTTACTTCCTCCCAATCTCAGCCTCTTATCTTCCCTGGCTTACTTCAATTGTCATCTAAATTCCCACTAAGTATAAGAAGCTTTTTCTTATCTCTCTTAATGCTAGTACCCACCTTCTATTGATGATCTCCAATTTATCCTATAAGTATCTTTTTTGTATATGATTATTTTCATGTTTTTTCCTTCATTAAATTGTAAGGTCCTTGTAAGCAGGAATTGTTTTTATTTTGTTTTTGTTTTTTACTTTTTTTTGTATCCTTATTGCCTAGTACAATGACAGGCCCAAAGATAGCTAATAAATAATGCTCATTGGCTAAGTAAGTATGAGAAAGGGGGGAAAAGGAAGAAGAGGGATAACAAGTAGAGATGAAATAAAAGCAAAGAAAATGTAAACTTTGTCTTACTATTGTCATTCAATATCTACCTGCCCCAGATCTAATCAATGCACCTCTGGCCATTGACAATTCTCTCCTTTATTCATCTACTCCCCTACATTCACATTTTTAGGACACTTTTCCAGGTGTCTTAGCTGTGGAGGAATACTCATTAAAATTACCTGGAAGAAAGAGTGGTAGAAAAAAGGGAAGTTTCTGCTTCCTGCTAAAAGAGCTGTAATAGAGAAGATATGCTCCTATTATTTCAGATTAGAATGTTAACTATGTTTTTACTTAGAGATAATGTTGTACATAGTATATGTTATACTTTTTACTAAATCACTTGTAGTAAAAATTAAATAATTATTGTTATGTTATTGCCTAATTTGAACATCTGATCTTGGCACTTTGTTTCTCTGAAAACTGATATATTCTACATTCTTAGAAAATAACTTACAAATTTTTCACATAAGGCCAATTTATATGTAACAAATATAAAAGTATACCAGTCTAGATCTTTTCAACAAACAAAATCTGAGAGCATATGCCAGTTAATCACCCAGCAGTCTTCCCCATCCTGCCTCTCGTTCCTGTTTAACCTTGTTATGGTGAATATTCTTAACTATTATTGTGATTTAATCAATCTCTGGCTCAGTCTTTAACTACTTGGTCAAGTCCCCTATTAAAACAAAACAAAACAAAACAAAACAAAAAACCAACTCTTCTCTCATGTTACTTCAATTATCTAACAGCACTCAAGTTCATAATTTAAACACAGTTTAATTAAATTTGCAAATACATGGTATAAACAGAAACATCAATCACATGGAATAGATTGTATATTATAGCTCCTCCTAAGGCAAGAAACACCCTTTAGGCTGCAGTCTTCCTCTCCTCTTATCTGTCTTCCATACCTAAGATAGAAACTACATGTAAAGTTCTAAGTTCAATGTATTATCATAGCTCTTTCATCTCCTTCATGAAATGGGAGTTGGATTTAGTCCATTAACTCCCAAGTTAATTAGAAAGCACTAATAAAGTGGAAGGGTGGGGGGAAGGGGAGACTTTATTCTTCTAAGTCCCAGGTTCTCTATTCTGTCATTATTTGAGGCTTCAAACCAAGATCTGTCTCTTCAATCCTAGCACTGAAATCCAACATTGCTTAATTTTAGAAGTTAACATTCATGTACCATCACCTGATTATTACAAATATAAAGTAAATAGTGCCAAGGGATAGATGTGCATATTGTGTTTAATTCTATCTCAGTCTTTCAGTTTTGAGGTTGATGTGTATACCTATTTAACACCAACTCCCTATATGAACAGGTGATATCCCATTTTCCATTCATGCTACCTGGGAAATTCAAAAGAAAGAATGAAACTATATCAAAAGGTCTTAGTGCTCACTTGGAAAGGTGTTTGAATGAAATCAGAAAGAACTGAATTTAAATCTGGTTTCAGATACTAGCTCTGTGACCCTGGGCAAGTCAAATTATTTATTGATTGATTTAATCAAATTAATCAATTAATTTATAAATAAATTTATTTAATTGCTGCCTGCCTAAGTTTCTCCACTTGTAAAATGGATATAATAATAACACCTACTTCTTAAGGGTTGTGGGGATCAAATGAGAAGATATTTGGAAAATACTTGTACAGTGCCTGGCACAGTTATTCAATAAAAGCTTGTTTCTTTCCTTCCTTTGCTGAGATTCTGATAATACACAGTCCATATGATAATGTTTTCAGTACCCAGAAGAACATGTCTCCTGAAGAAGTGTAACAAAAATATCTTTCTCAATGACATTAAATCCATGTGCCAGAAATGCCACATTTTGAATCACTGAACTTTCTACTCAGGCTTCAGGGTCCTTGGCATGCTCAACAGAGTGCAGTTTAAACACCTGGATAAACTTTAAAATTTCCTATGCATCAGTCATAGGATAATTTGATTACCATTCATAATGTTTTTAGTTTGGCAAGCTTCTTTTAGACAAATATTGCCTACATTATCCTGAGGCCCTGTGATGGTTTTTTACTCAGCTTTCTGACCCCTCCTCATCCATCATTACATGTATATGATGCCTATTGCCAGACTCCCTAAGGATTTATTTACCCAGCAGGAAGTTACATCTAATCATTTAGCTTCCTAAAGAGACACTGGCTTCACAAAGAAAGCCCTTGGAATCATAAAACCAATTTATGCTATAATTACTAAATTGGCAGGCCACCCAGTCATATTGTCATCCCTGTAGCAAATAATGTCAGTAATTAAAATTACTGGCAAACCTGAAATCAGGAATCCCTCAGACTCATTGATTGCTTATTCCAATTTCACTAAATTATTAAGAAAAAAACTACTTTCTTGTCATTCTTACACAGTTCAGTAAATTATGATGTGTTATGATTTGCATGATATCATTATAAAATCCTACGGAAAGCACCTCTCAGACTTACTGAAATTAAATCACCCGATGATGAAGTTGAGCTGCTGCTAGTGAGGGAAGGAATGAACTGGCACATGTGGTTGCAGATAGTACTTTCTTTACATCCAAACCGTTTCATCAAAATATTACAACCTTATTTTCAGGAGGAAAAAGCTTGAGGGATAGATAAGTTGAAAGTTTTTCTTCCGATCCTTGTCAATTTTTTTTTTCAGACAAGACTTCACTTATTCCAAGAAAAGGGAAGGGTCTGAGTGATGAGAACCTGATCTGAAAAGCAAAAGACTAGCTTTAAAGTGTTGAAAACCCAGCAAGACAAGGAGCCTGTGAGTTTTCAGCCAGAAAATCAGGCACATATGTGGTTCCTCAGGCAGCAGCAGAGAGCAATAGTGCATTTGAGGGAATTGTTTGGGTAGCAAAGACAAGGCTGATGTTGATTTCTTCAGTCCACCTCATTACTTGATGGGCAAGCTTGAAGATCTGTGAAGAAAAAAAGAAAAAAAAATCTTGATCCAAATAATACTGCACAAGGAGAAAAAGGCTTCCTTCAGAGGTAATACAGCTTAATTTTGTGGCTGCTTTGCTCCATAGCACTGAACTCAACTGACATGGGATAGATATAACACATTTTCACTACACACTTTTCCTGCCTGTCAGAATTCAGCAGCTGTATGAATAATGCAGCTTTAATTATAGGTAAAGCTGTAGATAGATCTATACACTACAGAAGCAGACTGGGAGAAATGTGTTCTGCAACTGAATCCATATGGGGTTTGAGAATATGTGCTTTCTTACTCTATTTTTTTTTTCCAATTTTTGTTACCAATGAAATGTGAATAATACAAAACCAGTCCCAACCTTATAGGAATATTGTGACAAAATGATCATGAAGTACTTTGAAACCCTTGGAAGTATGTTTGAATTTTTTCAGTCTCTTCTTCTTGGAAAGAAAATATTAAGGAGCTCCCTTAAAACAGGGAGAGATTAATTGACTTGATCAGGATCACACAGCTAGTAAATGTCTAAGGTCTAGGTTTCAACTCAGCTCTTCCTGACTCTAGGCCTACTGTTCTATCCACTGTGCCATCTAGTTACCTCAGATAGACAAGATGTTTGCAAGAACTGAGTTAAAAATCCTGTTTCTCAATTCCAATAAGCTTGAGATGGAAAATGCCATTTGTATCTAGAGAAAGAACTATGGAGACTGAATGTGAATTGAAGCATATTATTTTCATCTTTTTGTTTGTTTGTTTGTTTTCTCATAGTTTTGTCCCTTTTGATCTGATTTTTCTTGCACAAAATAGACAAATGTGGAAATATGTTTAAAAGAATTGCACATATTTAACCTATATCAAATTGCTTGCTGCCCTAGGGAAGGGGAGAGTAAAAAAGGAGAAAAATCTGGAACACAAAGTCTTACAAAAGTGAATGTTAAAAACTATCTTTACGTGTATTGAACAAATAAATAAATAATAACAAATATATAATAAAAACGAACAAATAAATAAAATAATAAAAATCCTGTCTCAGACATTTAGCAATTCAGTAACTCTAGGAAAGTCATTTAATCTCTCTCATTCTCAATTTTCTCATCTGTAAAATGGGGATAATTGTGCCTACCTCACAGGATTTTTATGAAGATCCAATGAGATAATATATATGTAAAGTGTTGCACAAAAATAAATGATAGCTATTATTGTACTATTTCACTAAATGTCATTGTTTTAAAGTTAATTGTATTCTCTGGCTATTAAAAGTAAAAGTCTAGGTGCAAAATCATTAGCCACAGGTTAGATGAATAAAATTCATAGAGTACTTCCTGGCTCTGAGCTGTTGTGCCAAGATATAGAGATGAGTTGAAAAATATTAATTTTCAATTGGAGAATTTATTAAAAACGACTTTGGCCACACGGGATTCGCATCCAAAGTGTGTGACCCAGAACAAAAGGACATAGGGCCTTTTATAGGGTCTAAAGAAACCAGCAAAAAGGTTAGCCTGCTTCCTTCTCTGACACATTTGTAACTATTTATTAAGGGGATATATCAGACAGGGGAACAGAGAGAGGAATCTTGCTTCAGATTTTCACTCCTAATGTTATGCAGGAGAGGAGACAAGGATCTTTTAAGGTGTGCAGTAGAGATTTGGGGATTTCTGGGTCATTTTAAGTTCTCAAACCCAGTTTTCCTGTGGGATTGGGGCTATGGCTGTAACAGTACAATACCACTATTGGGGCTATAAACTCCACCTCCTCCCAGACAATATAGTAGATTCCATTTCTGAGTCCCTTGTTTGTAACAGGTCAGATTTTGCTATTATCTTTCTCAGGCCCCCAGGCCTTCTCATTCCTTCTTATCCAGGTCCAAGCTACACTGCAGCCATATAGTTGATGCCTTTCCAGCTTCCCTTTATGTGTCATTTTCCTTCATTAGAATATAAGATCCTTATAGACAAAGACTATTTTGTTTGTGTGTTTCTGTATTCCCATCTCTTAGGATAAGAGGCATTTAATAAATGCTTTATCTATGTAGATAATATCTGACCTGGTTCTTTCATTTTACTAAAGTCAATTTAATGAGATCAAAAATAGGTTTGATAGATTTAAATTTCAAAGAATATATGAAATCTTCTAGCCAATACTCTGAGTTTTAAAAGAGAGGAAAAATCCAGAGGAATAAAATGAAAAATATCAAATATAAATTAATTCCCTCAAATTTAATGGCTTTGTGAATGCATATGTTGCTCTAGGGACTGAGGAAACTAGCAAACAAACAAACAAAAAAAAAACGTTCCTTGCTTTCAAGTAGTTAACAATCTAATGGGGTATAAGATATGTTGGAATAAGTTTAAGTGATGAAAAATATAAATGCTTTGGCATTCTAAGTATGGAAAATAGTATGTAAAAGTCTGGAAATAAGAAAGGATAGATCAAGACCAATGGGGAAAAATTAGTCAAGTCTCATTGAATTGTAGAATATGTGAAAAAAAATAATCATCAGAAAGTCTGAAATTTTAGATGAAGTCAGATTGATGTCTTGAACATGAGGTAAATAATGTGCATTTTATTTGTAAGCAATAAGTAGCCAATGATTTAAAAAAAAAACAAACTAAAATCAGGTTAATATATTGATAGGTTTTGATTTTGAAAGAAGATTAGAAATAATTCCAGTACAATCCATTCAGTTTAAAAGTGAACCTGAGATCCAAAGAGAAGAAATATCAAGAATAAAAAATAGTTTGCTTCCATTTAGTTCAATAAATATATAAGTATCTGCCTACTGTGGAGGATAAAATATAATTCCTTATTCCTAGGAGATTACTGAAAAATCATATATTCATTAGGAAAATTACCATCATGGTTAAGGATGAATGGAGAAAAGAGGGTCTTCTACATAGGAAAATTGAATAAAAAGTTGTTGCTCTAATTTAGCAAAGATTTTGAAAGCATGGACTAGGAAGAATGAAAGGAAGATGAAATAAGAAAGAAATACAGTGCTGGTAGAATCTCCATTGTGTAGAAATTTGATAGGTGAGTACCAGGGAAGAGTAGAACTAAAAGAACTCCAATATTTTAAGGCTTTGATTGGAAGCATGGTGACATTGTCAAAGTTTTATGGAAGGTGGAGAGAAGGACAATTTAGGTGAAACAGAGAAATTTCAATTTTAGAATCTTTAGATGTACATCAAGGATCTGTGATGTTGTTCATGTGCAAATTCCCTCAACCAATGCAAATCATAAAAGAGATTATATTTAGAAGGTAAATGTGAAAGAATTGTCCAAGGCTGAGATGGACTAAGTGATTTATGGTCACGGTGTCATCACTGACTCCCATTTCAATATTCTTTCTATTAACAAGGCTTCATTGTTTCTCTTAATTTGACAGCCATTAGATTGAGTTTCCATTTCTAACTTATCAGAATTGTACAAACTTATCTGCATTACAAAAATGAGACCCATAGTCAAAATATATTTAGGCAACAAAAAGAGAATCTAACAAATGTGCAGATGAGAATACATATATTTTCTACCATCAAATATTCATCTCTTGCTAAAGAAACATAGTTCTTTTTTTTCAGACTAATGTTGTAAGAATGATACATCTTCAATGTCTACACACTTGAAATAACATTTTGTCATAAAAGAATCAGGGCAACCTCCCAGAAGCAGGCAGTTGCAATAATTTTATTTATCTGGAGTTGTTTATGCAATCTGTTATAAGTTAGTTTTGTGTAACTTAGCTCAATACAACTTTGTCATAATTGACTAAGGAAATGGCATTACATAAACAAGATTTGTTCACTAAAGAAAATGAGATGCCCCAGAAAGCATTGAGACTGCACTCCTTTCTTTCAGGTTAATGTGACCCATTAATATTTTTCAGCATTTCCATTGCATTTAAAAATTAGTTTATTAAAGTCTTATGCCAAAAACAAATAAATAAATAAAATCTTCAGGAGTAGTCAAAATGTTGTTTTTTAAAATAAAGAAAACTAGAAAATTAAAGCAAGAGAGACCCCTTGTGGTCTGATTTTAATGCCATATACAATAAATTATCAGTTTAGAAATCGATGATTGTACACAAATCTAGAGAAAGTTACATCCCCAAATTAGCTGAAATATCAGTTTTTTTTTTCTATGAAGGAAAATATCACATGAATTAAAGTACATCTTATTTCTCCCATAAACATGCATTCAATAAAATTTAAAATTATTTGAAAAGCCAAAGCTTTTGCCATGTTTGAATAGGTACTGAACCTGACAAAACAAGCTCTCTTATCCCTAAGTCCTTTCTCCAACAAGCAGACAGAGAGGGATTGGCTCCAGAATCGATGGCTCATTCATGAACTCCAAGGAGTGCTTGGCATTGGAAAGAAGGCTCATTTCTCCACTGCTTGGTGATTTAATAAAGGTGAGTAAGGCTCAAGATGTTTTTGCTTTCTGTTTCACAGTCAGGGAGATGTTATTTGAAAATATCAATTCTTAATATTTCTATAAGCAAAGAATTCTTAAAGGATGGATAGAAAGAACTAAGCTCCATTAACTCAGCACTGCTTTGGCTCCATGTCTGGCAGTAGAACCTTTTCCCCCTCTAGTACTAGAATTAGAATATAATGTTGAAGTAATATTGACATGAAGATTTTTTAGGTAACTAAGTGATATGGTGTGTAAGGGTGATAGACCTGGAGAGTCAGAAAGAAATTTAAATCCTGCCCAGACATTTTCTAGCTGTGAGACCCTGGTCAAATCACTCTGCCTTTGTTTTTTCATCTGTAAAATAAGAATAATAATAGCAATTATGTTACAGGGTTGTTGTGAGGATCAAATGATATAACATATATATCACACTGTAAATCTTAAAGGGTTTTATAAGTGTATCATTACAATGATACTCAAAGATTAGATACCTTTAAACTGACCCTGCAAACCTTTCACTTCTTTGGGTAGAGGTGATTAAGTGTAAGTTTCTTTTAAAATCTGCTTTCATATTTTTCTTCCATTTCCTTCTTTCCTCAACCCTTTTCAAAGGATGTGATTTATTGCAAAAATATAATATAAG
This sequence comes from Myrmecobius fasciatus, assembly GCA_023553655.1. Lineage (NCBI taxonomy): Eukaryota > Metazoa > Chordata > Mammalia > Dasyuromorphia > Myrmecobiidae > Myrmecobius > Myrmecobius fasciatus. The sequence goes on along the minus strand of JAJPUD010000627.1, from coordinate 358,697 downwards.
CAAAATCCGGTACTGCAGGGAGATGAAGGAGAGTCTTATAAGCAAAGATAATAATAACTGATATTTGCATAGCATTTTAAAGTTCTTTACATGAATTATCTCATTCAGGTCTTCCAATACCCCTGTGAGAGAAATATAACACCTGCATTTTCCAGGTGAGGAAACTGAGCTCTTGTGGATAGTTGCACAGCTAATAACTGTATGGTGCTAGACAAATCATTTCATCTCACTGGGTTCCAGTTTCCTCATCTATAAACTAAGTGACAAAATGCAGTGACCTCTGAGGTGAGTTTCAACTGTAAATCTATGATTACCAAAGGCAGGCTTTGACCCCAATGATTCTTGACTCCAAGTCCACCAATTTATTTACCATAATACCTCTCTTCTATTCTATATTCTAATATCAGTTTATCTGTAAAAGATAGGGATATATTCTTTTACTAAGTTGTATAACTAGAAATAGAGTAACATATTTTCCATTCATTCAGCATATATTTTATTATTGGTCAATTGTTTCAGGCATGCCCAACTTTTAGTTATTCCATTTTGGGTTTATCTTGGCAAAAATACTGGAGTGATTTGTCATGTCTTCCTCCAGGTCATTTTATAGATGAGGAAACTGAAGCAAACAGGGTTAAGTGATGTGCCCAGGGATACTGAGGCACATTTTGAACTCAGGAAGAGTTGTCCTGACTCCCGAACTGGTGCTCTATCTACTGTGCCAATTAGCTGTCCCTTTATTATGTGTAATATTCTTTAATAGGCTCTGAGAAACAAAATAAAATAAGAGATTGTCCCTGAACTCGGGTATTTAAAAATTAATAATATTTATTTTCCACAATATTGATACTGAAAATAGTAACATGTATAAAATTATAATGCCTTGATTTTAACTTTTTGTTTCTTATGATAGGATCACAGATTCAGTATTAGAATGCAGTTTTAAAGGATTATATGGTCCAGCACCTTTTATTCTTCAGTAGCATTTTATTTTTCCTAATCCTAATAGAATTTTTATAGTTTTCAGCACTCATTTTTGTGAGATTTTGTGCTCTAAAATTTCCCCCTTCCTTTCCTTATTTTCTTCCTCCCCAAGACAAAAAGCAATCTGATATACATTAAATATTTGTAATCCTTTTAAACATATTCCTATATATATCATGTTATACAAGAAAAATCAGACCAAAAGGGAAAACAGAAGAAAGAAAAAAAAAAAAAAGGTTAAAATACTATGTTTCTATCTAGATTCAGTCTCCATAGTTTTCTCTCTGGATGCCAATGGTATTTTCCATCCCAAGTCTATTGGACTTGCTTTGAATCACTGCATTGTTAAAAAGAGCCAAATCCATCACCCTTGATAATCACATAATCTTGCTGTTACTGTGTACAATGTTTTCCTGGTTCTTCTCACTTCATTCAGCAACAGTTCAAGTCTTTCCAAACTTTTTGGAATGAGCCTGCTCATCATTTCTTATAGAACAATAATATTCCATTATCTTCATATACTTCTTTGCCACTACAAAAATACCAATACCTTTTTTAAAAAAAATGAGGAAATTAAGTTCCAGAGAGACAATAAGTTAAAGGTTACATGATTTGGATGCAAATCCTCTGACTCCAAACCTTGCATTTTTTTCTACCATATTCTGTCACTGTAGTAGACTTTTGGTGGATAATCATGACAAAATTCATTTTTAGATTAATCTCCATGCATTAAGCATCGGGGGGTTTTGTTGATAGAGAACTGGCCTTGGATCCAGAAAGATTTAGATTCAAATTCTGTTTCTGAAACATTCTGAATGATCCTGGTCGAGTCGAGTAAACACTGTCTTCTATAGATAACTCTTCAAAACTATAAATTTGTGGGAAATGTGTTGGCCTATATTGTTGACCTATACCTCCTGTATTAAAGAAACCACAGATCCAACCTTCACTACTAACCCTTCCACTACTGCTCAATATGTTTTACTTCTATTGATAAAAGTATGAGAATCCCAAAGTTATAAAGCCAAAATAGAAAAGACTTTCTCTTGTTGTCCAAGTCTTGCTGACTTGTTATCAAATTTTAATAAGCCAAACTGGGCATGTTTAGATTTAATTTGACATTCACTATAGAAGATGTTAGTCTAAAAGTCATTTGAGTGTATGTAATATATCCAAATTTTTATACCCTAAAACCTAAAGGCCACATAATATTATCTACATTCATTGGAAGAATTTCTTCTACAACTCTAACCCAAAGATAGTCATTTATCTCCTGCATAAGTATTGTAGTAGTGAGTGAAAAATCTGTTTTCCTTTAATTTCTATGTGAAAGAGTAGAGAAATTCTTTCATTTATACATGCACATTTATATATATACATATATGTATACATGCAAAGACAGTCATGTCTTTAGTTAGATACATGTATAAACACACATGTATAAGTGTATAAAAATAAAATACAGAGATTTTCTATCCCACTTATGATATGCTCATATTGAAAGAAGTTATCACTTTTAGCATCTTTTGCATTAATGCAATTTTTATTTAGAAAGATAATATAATGACAAGAAAAGTAAATATCAATGATTATATGGATATCTCATATCAGCTATTTTAATAAAAAATTTAATTCTTATACTCTTTCTCTAAAGAAGCAATACATTCAATATTAATCATAGTTTTTAAAAACTATCCAATTTTGCTAAAATCATAAATCCATAAAAAAGGAGTTTTCAGAAGTTCATATTTCCTTTACCTTCAAAGAAGTCATAAAATTAAGCATGTTAGAATGTTTGATATCTAAGCACAATTCTCCAGGCTTAATAATACATCAAAATTTACATTTGACCTTTCTTGTTTTTACTTTTTTTTTTACAAAACTAATTTTTAATAACAATATTTTTATATTGTCAGAATTGTTTTTCTATACTCTGCAGAAAAATGAAACAGGAAAGGAGGGAAAGAAGCTATCAATACTTTTTATTAGGCTGATATAGAAAGTTAACATCTTATTTTTTTAATTCCTCCTGGGCTAGCCTCTCTGACCAGTTTTCATTATTATTCCCTTGTCATTTTATGATTGAAAAGATAACCCAGTCTCATTTATCTCTTACTGTTCTGTCACTGATACTTAAAAGTCTGCCACAAACTTAGGGTGAGTGATTGCATTATTTAGAAACTATTACACATTGGTATTCAAGGTTTATTCTTTTCTAAAATGTTTGTTTGCCATTATGTAGACATTGGCAGACACAACAAGAGACACTAAAATCACAAATAAAGGAAATTTCTTTAAAATGAGCAATATTTTCAATGTAAGAGAAAGTAATAAGATGCAATAAGAAAGCAATGTTTACTGTGAGAGAAAACATATTTGCATAAATTATCATCTCTGCTTCAAAGGGTGACATATAAATATAACAGAGGTATTAACATTAACATAAAATGATTCAAAACCATATCACTATAAAATTTTTCTAACATTCTTCCTCTATTTATAATCTCACTAACATTTTATGGCTTAAGTATTATAACCAGCTTTTTTTTTTTTTTTAACCAAAACCATTAAACCTGAATGAAAGATGGAGACAATCTCAGGACAGTAGTAAATTATTCACTTTCTCTATTTTCAAACTAACTATACATTTTTGGATGATATAGGCATTAATTTATGTTATGTGGAGAAAACTATGTATTGAAAATGTCCAAGTACTCACCTTGAGATAAGCATCAACAATTTATTTTCATCAGTAGTTGTAAAGTGTGACTCACACCTCCTAAGTTTCTGTAACTTTGTCTTTATTTATCCAAAGCCATTATTTTCTAATTTTACTGCTACCTTTCATCTTGTGTTTCATTTTTTAAAAATATAATGAAAAAATTTCTCTATGGTGTTTTTTCCCCATATGCAGTCAATATGCTCTGTGCATTTTGTGTTGAAAAATAGAGGCAAAAATCATCATTCTGTGAAATTATCCATTTAAATAAAATTGAATTTTTATTGACCATAAATGAATAAATGTAAATGCAAATATACAGCTATCTACATCATCAATTAAATGGATGTCACTTTTAAGATCTTAGGATAGAACGAACATCAGAAAACTTCAATAGTCATTGAGCATTGGGCAAAGGTATAAAATGTTCTTTTGACATTTTCACGTCTTTTGAGTTAGTATGAAGTCTATTTGGGGAATTCATATATCTAAGTAATATTTCTCTTAAACATACTTTCTTAATGAAAAACAAAATATTCAAAAATTAGATCTTCTCATTTCTTTTTTATATGGTGTTGCTTTTGAAAATCAGCATATTCCTTTCTCTTTCTATGTAGAAAATACATACTATTGCCCTGCTCTTTAGATTTTCACTCACTCAACCAATCATTTAAATGTTAACATTTCACTAGACTAATGATGTCATCCCCAGCCTAAGGCTCTAAAAACTATTTGTTCTGTCAAAGAATATAACTAACTGTTTTTATTCATTCTATAGAGTTAACTAAATAATGTATAGTAAAATTATGACCAAGGTAATGACTTTCGATGGTACCATCAACCTCATCCTCAAGTATCTCTCTCAATACCTCTTATTTTCTCCCTGCTTTATCATAGTAGCCTGGCTTGAGATTTCTTCTCTACCCATATAAATTCTCACAAGCATTGATCAATCCCCATCTCCACACACCTTCATACAATGATCAATATTAATAATGATAGAAATAGTTTTCCCATCATCCAAAAAGGCATTATTCATCTGCAAAATGTTTACAAAGACATACTAGTTCCTCACATGGCCAGATGAATCTTAATCATATTTGATCATGTCACAGTATTGTCAAAAATATAGCATTTGGGAGGACTCACCTCTTAATTTACAGAGCAGGTTCCCCAGTGAATAACTACTCCAGAACCAAGGTGTTTTGGGGGACTATACCACTAAAACTGTAGCTTACAAGCCCTCAGTGATGGATTTATCTTTAACAATCAGTTCAAAATAAAGGCACTAAATTAAATGACATAGTTAAAAAAAATAGCACTAAATGTTTATGCTTACAAACATGGGGTATAAATTCCCATAAATAGGCAGAATGTCAATAGGAAGAGAGAAGACACATGGGAAAATACAAATGTCAGGACAATTTGGGGCAAAAGCACATATATAGAGAAGCAACTCTTGTCTTTAACATATTTGGGCCACCAATATTTACTAATGATTCTCATCAGCTCCTCCTAGAGGCTTCATCTTTATTTATCTGCTAACTAGATCTACTCACATGCTCCCTACTTATTTTAAGTCTGATGAACGCAGATCCACTTCAGAAACCAGTAAGATCCATCTCCAAGAATATACTTCATATGGACTATGGCTTAACTGTAGTATCCTCTGCTTCCAGCTTTTAGCTCAGCTGAAATCTTTGGTTATTTCTTCCTCAAGAAAGAGGAGATGCTGCCAAGATTTCATAGCTTAAAGCATCTGCATAGACATATTCCAGCTTCTTCAGAAAAGACAGATAATAAATAACCTTGCCCTAGGACTAGCACAAATTTTATTTTTATTTTTATTTACTTATTTTTGTACAGCCTAACTTCCTTTTTCTCTAGCAGATTTTTAAGTCCATATGCCAAGTTTTTTTTTTTTAAAATAAAGAACACTGTTCTCTTAAATGGCTAATGACTTTAGGTTGTCATTTTGGACTTCTCTTCCTAACCCACTCTAGTTTATAATAAATAGTCACTAATTTGTACATTGGAAAGCTAGGTTTATGAATGATATAATTGTTATGTTGTCTAATAATTTCTAGGCAACTTCTAGTTAGTCAGTGTTCCCAAAAATTTTTCCAACTTGTTTTCTCATAGAGACTAGTAACAGAGAAAAAGAAATCATATATACAAACTAAACCCAGGAGGAGGAGGAGAGGAGAGGGCTGCAAGGTCATTTTCTCCATCACCTGCTCAGTCATATTTTTATCCCATTCATATGCAGATGAAACTTATCCAAGCCTAAAGTGAATGAATGAAAATACATTTACTAAGAGCTTACTATGTGCAAAGCATTCTATGAAGCCCTGTGAATGCAAATTAGACAGGTAATTTTGTCCTGATTATCCTAGATCTCATATTCTAATAAGAAGAGACAGCACATATAGGATTTCAGTCAAATATTAAGACCCTGCGGTCCTTAGAATGCAATGGCAGAGAGAGAGCAACGCATCTCCATTAATGGAAATTACCAGTTCCAACACTGAACTATCTGACAGTGCTAATGGTTTATGTATAGCTGAGGAAGCAAGCACAGGGCAGTTAACAAGTCATATCTTCTCAAGGATTACTTGCCTTGATGAGATCTGTGAGGGCAGGAAGTATAAGGTGTGGTCTGAGAAAGTACTGCAGTTCCCAGTGGACTTGAGTTCAATAGAGCAGACTATTTCCATTGAAAACAAAAGAGGTAGAAGCCATTTTTCCTGGCAGATATTGCTTCTGCTAAAGTTTTGTTTCATTCTCTTCTGCAAATCAGCTTCTTAAACTATGGTTTAAGACTCCATATGGATCTTTTAACTAAATGTGGGGGTCATGAAATTATGATTTATTATTATGTTTGATTTATTATATATATAATTTATATATAATATGCATATTATATATACATGCCTATTTTATATTCCTATATACATTTCTCCAGTGAAAAGAGGTCATAAGTGGAAAAATTCTAAGAAGCCCTGCTCTACAATTTAGAAATAAGGCAAGATTTATAAAACCATGCATAATCTTTGACCTAACAATACCACTACTAAGTATGTATCCCCAGAGATAAAAACTCAAAAATAAAAAGAGCCTACATGTACAAAAATATTTTATAGCAGCTATTTTCTCATGACAAAGAAATTAAGGGAATGTCCATCAATTGGGAATAGTTGAATAGATTATGGCATATGATTATGATAGAATACTATTTTGTTATAAGAAATGATGAAAATAATATTTTTAGACAAACCTAGAAAGACTTTCATGAGTTCATGCAAAGTGCAATGTACTCTGTACAGAGAAACAGCAATATCATAAGATGGGTAATTGTGAATGACTTTATAATTCTCAGCAATACAACTCTGAAGGACTTATGATGAAAATGCTATCCAACTCCAGAGAAAGAACTTATTGTGTCTGAATACAGATTGAAGCATAGGTGTTTTTATTTTCACTTTCTCTTTCTTGAGGATTTTTTTGGGGGGCGGGAATCTATGTTTTCTTTCACAACATGACTTTTTTTGTGGAAATGTTTTGCATAATTTTACTTGTGCTTTCTCAATGGGTTGGGGAGGGAGCAAAGGAAAGAATCTGTAACTCAAAGTTTTATTTATTTTTTTTATTTAAGCTTTTTATTTGTATAACATATGTATGGGTAGTTCCCCAACCTTGATCTTTACAAAGCTTTCCAATACAAATTTTACCCCCAGTCCCCTCCCCTCTCCCAGATGGCAGGAAGTACACTACATGTTAATAATGTTGAAATGCTTGAGAAGTTATGCAAGAAAAATCCTATCTACAAGAAAAAAAAAGAATCAGAGAAAGGCAACACAATGCAAGCAAATGTCAATAGAGATCATGAAAATGTTACGTTGTGGCCCATATTTCATGTCCCTCTTTCTGGGTGTATATGGTTTTCTTCAGTGAACAACTGGAACTGGTTTGAGACAATTCTTTATTGCAGAGAGCCATGTCCATCAGAATTGATCATCATGTAATACTGTTGTTGCTGTGCATGATGATCTCCTGGTTCTGCTCGTTTCACTCAGCATCAGTTCATGCAAGTCTCTCCAGGCCTCTCTGAAATCGTCCTGCTGGTCGTTTCTTACACAGCAATAATATTCCATAACATTCATATACCATAATTTATTCAGCCACTCTCCAATTGATGGGCATCCCTTCAGTTTCCAGTTTCTAGCCACTACAAAAAGGGCTGCCACAAACATTCTTGCACATGTGGGTCCCTTTCCCTCCTCTAAGATCTCTTTGGGATATAGGCCCAGTAGAAACACTGCTGGGTCAAAGGGTATGCACAGTTTGACAACTTTTTGAGCATAGCTCCAAATTGCTCTCCAGAATGGTTGGATCCGTTCACAGTTCCACCAACAATGTATTAGTGTCCCAGCCCTCCCACATCCCCTCCAACATTCATCGTTATCTTTTCCTATCATTTTAGCCAATCTGACAGGTGTGTAGTGGTATCTCAGAGTTGTCTTAATTTGCATTTCTCTGATCAATAGTGATTTGGAGCAACTTTTCATATGACTAGAGATGGTTTTAATTTCATCATCTGAAAATTGTCTGTTCATATCCCTTGACCATTTATCTATTGAAGAGTGGCTTGAATTCTTATATATATGAGACAATTCTCTATATATTTTAGAAATGAGGCCTTTATCAGAACCATTGAATGTAAAGATGATTTCCCAATTAGATACTTCCCTCCTAATCTTGTCTGCATTTGTTTTGTTTGTACAGAAACTTTTTAACTTAATATAGTCAAAATTATCCATCTGGTGTTCAATTAGGAGTTCCAAGTCTTCTTTGGACATAAATTTGTTCCACCTCCACAGGTCTGAGAGATAAACTATATTACGTTCCTCTAACTTGCTTACAAAGTCCCTCTTAATATCTAGATCATGAACCCATTTAGATCTTATCTTGGTATGTGGTGTTAGGTATGGGTCAAGCCCTAATTTCTTCCACACTAGTTTCCAATTTTCCCAGCAGTTTTTGCCAAATAGAGAGTATTTATCCCAAAAGCTGTGTTCTTTGGGTTTATTGAACACTAGATTGTTAAGGTTAATGCCTAGGTTGTCCTGATAACCTATCCTGTGACACTGATCCACTGCTCTATTTCTTATCCAGTACCAAACGGTTTTGATGACCGCTGCTTTATAATATAGTTTTAGATCTGGTACAGCAAGGCCACCTTCATCTGCCTTTTTTTTCATTAATCCCCTTGAAATCCTTGACCTTTTGTTCTTCCAAATGAACTTTGCTACTATTTTTTCTAGATCTGTAAAATAATTTCTTGGGAGTTTGATTGGTATGGCACTAAATAAGTAGATTAGTTTGGGTAGTATTGTCATTTTTATTATGTTCACTCTGCCTACCCATGAGCACTTAATATTTTTCCAATTGATTAGGTCTGATTTTATTTGTGTGGAAAGTGTTTTGTAATTTAGTTCGTATAGTTTCTGACTTTTCCTTGGCAGATAGATTCCCAAATAGTTTATCCTATCATCTGCTATTTGGAATGGAATTTCTTTTTGTATCTCCTGCTGCTGAACTTTGTTGGTAATATATAAAAATGCTGATGATTTATGTGGATTAATTTTGAATCCTGCAACTTTGCCAAAGTTGTGAATTGTTTCTAGTAGTTTTTTAGTTGAGTCTCTAGGGTTCTCTAAGTATACCATCATGTCATCTGCAAAGAGTGATAATTTGGTTTCTTCATTACCTACTCTGATTCCTTTTATCTCTTTTTCTTCTCTTATTGCTAAAGCTAACATTTCTAATACAATATTAAATAGTAATGGTGACAGTGGGCAGCCTTGTTTCACTCCTGATCTTATTGGGAATGGTTTTAGTTTGTCTCCATTACATATGATGCTTGCTGATGGTTTTAAATAGATGCTACTGATCATTTTAAGGAAAAGCCCATTTATTCCTATACTCTCTAGTGTTTTTAATAGGAAAGGGTGTTGGATTTTGTCAAAGGCTTTTTCTGCATCTATTGAGATAATCATATGGTTTTTGTTAATTTGGTTATTAATATAATTAATTATGCTGATAGTTTTCCTAATATTGAACCAGCCCTGCATCCCTGGTATAAATCCTACTTGGTCATAGTGTACTATCCTGGGGATGACTTTCTGTAATCTCATTGCTAAAATCTTATTTAAAATTTTTGCATCAATATTCATTAGGGAAATTGGTCTATCGTTTTCTTTCTCTGTTTTTACCCTACCTGGTTTAGCTATCAGCACCATATCGGTCTCATAGAAGGATTCTGGCAGTATACCTTCTGTCCCTAATTTCTCAAATAGTTTGTGTAGTATTGGAATTAATTGTTCTTTGAATGTTTGGTAGAATTCACATGTAAATCCATCTGGCCATGGAGATTTTTTCTTAGGGAGTTGGTTAATGGCTTGTTCTATTTCTTTTTCTAATATGGGACTATTTAAATAATTTATATCCTCTTCTGTTAACCTCGGCAATCTATATTTTTGTAGATATTCCTCCATTTCATTCAGATTTTCAAGCTTACTGGCATAAAGTTGGGCAAAGTAACTCCTAATTATTGCTTTAATTTCCTCTTCATTGGAGGAAAGTTCTCCCTTATCATTCTTGAGACGAACAATTTGATTTTCCTCTTTCCTTTTTCTTATCAAATTAACTAAAGGTTTATCTATTTTGTTAGTTTTTTCATAGAACCAACTCTTAGTTTTATTTATTAACTCAATAGTTTTCTTATTTTCGATTTTATTAATTTCTCCTTTTACTTTTAGAATTTCCAATTTGGTATTTAATTGAGGGTTTTTAATTTGTTCTTTTTCTAGTTTTTTTAATAATAAGCCCAATTCATTGATCTTTTCTTTCTCTATTTTATGCAAGTAAGCATCTAGAGATATAAAATTGCCCCTTAAAACCGCTTTGGCCGAATCCCACAAATTTTGGTATGTTGTCTCCTTATTGTCATTCTCCTGGATGAAATTATTGATTGTGTCTATGATTTGCTCTTTCACCCATTCATTCTTCAGGATTAGATTATTTAATTTCCAATTACCTTTTGGTTTATTTTCTCCTGGCCTTATATTGCATGTGATATTTATTGCATCATGATCTGAAAAGCATGCATTTACTATTTCTGCCTTTCTGCATTTGATTTTAAGGTTTTTATGCCCTAATACATGGTCAATTTTTGTATAGGTTCCATGGACTGCTGAGAAAAAAGTAAACTCTCTACTGTCTCCATTCAACTTTCTCCATAGATCTATCATACCTAACTTTTTTAACAATTGGTTTATCTCCCTAGTTTCTTTCTTATTTATTTTGTAGTTTGATTTATCTAATTCTGAGAGAGCAAGGTTGAGATCCCCCACTAGTATCGTTTGGCTGTCTATTTCTTCTTGCATCTCTCTTAATTTCTCCCCTAGGAATTTGTGTGCTATTGCACTTGGTGCATATATATTTAGTATAGATATTGCTACATTATCTATGGTACCCTTTAATAAAATATAGTTTCCTTCCTTATCTCTTTTGATTAGATCTATCTTGGCTTTTACTTGATCTGAGATAAGGATTGCTACCCCTGCTTTTTTTTGTTCACCTGAAGCATAATAGGTCCTGCTCCAGCCTTTTACCTTCATCCTATATGTGTCACTATGTTTTAGATGTGTTTCTTGTAGACAACATATTGTGGGATTCTGGTTTTTAATCCAGTCTGATATCCGCTTCCGCTTTATGGGAGAGTTCATCCCATTCACATTCACAGATAGCATAACTAATTCTTTATTTCCTGCCATCTTATTTACCCAAGTTATGTTTTCCCCTTTCCTTTCCCCTTTCTCCCTTCCCCCCACCTCAGTACTTTGCTTTTGATGACCCCCTCCCCCAAACAATACTCCACCCTTTAGATCCCCTCCCCCTCTTTTTACTCCTTTCCCCTGATTCTTCTATTTTCCCTTCTATTAGTTTGTCCCTTACTTTTCTTCCTTTCCCTCCCACTTCCCTCTAGCAACAGACAAGTTTCTATGTGAAATCAAATGTCTGATATACACTTTTAGAGCCCAACCTGATGAGAGTAAGATTTACACAGTGCTCCTCTCCCTCCCCTCTTTCTCTCAATTATATTAGGTTTTCTTTGCCTCTTCAAGTGATTTTACCTTGTTTTTACCTCCTTTTTTTTTAGATCTTATTTTACCACTTTTTCCCTCTTTTCCCCAGTATGACAACCTTTTCCCCTCTAGTTCTCTTTTTCATATTATCAAAGTAATATTTAGTTAATTATACCCCCAAACTTTGAGTATCCCCCTAGTAGAAATAAAGTTCTCAAGAGTCCTTTCCTTTTTACCTTTTTATGCATCTCTTGAGTTCTGTGTTTGGGTGTCGAATTTTTTGTTCAGATCCGGTCTTTTCATTAGAAATAGGTGAAATTCACCTATATCATTGAATGACCATCTTCTTCCCTGGAGGATAATGCTCATTCTAGCTGGATAGGTTATTCTTGGCTGTAATCCAAGTTCCTTTGCCCTTCGGAATATCTGGTTCCAGGCCCTTCGATCCTTCAGTGTGGAAGCTGACAGATCCTGACAGATTCTAATTATTGATCCTCGGTATTTGAATTGTTTCTTTCTAGCTGCTAGCAGAATCTGTTCCTTGGTGCTATAGTCCTGAAATTTAGCCACGATATTCCTTGGGGTTTTAATTTTGGGGTCTCTTTCAGGAGATGATCAGTGAATTCTTTCAATCGTGATTTTGCCCTTTGATTCTACAATCTCAGGGCAGTTTTCTTTCAGGATTTCCTGGAAGATAGTGTTTAGATTCTTTTTTTGATCATGGCTTTCAGGAAGTCCAATAATCCTTAGATTGTCTCTCCTAGATCTATTTTCTAAGTCAGTTGTTTTTCCTAGGAGATATTTCATATTTTCTTCTAATTTTTCATTTTTTTGTTTTTGTTTGACTGATTCTTCAAGTCTTAGTGAGTCATTCACTTGCATTTGTTCAATTCTTATTTTTAAAGTGTTGTTTTCTTCAGTTACCTTTTTAAGTTCCTTTTGTAACTGGCCAATTTGTTCACTGCACTCTTTTTCCACTTCACTAATTTTATTTTTTAATAAATTGGTGTCTTTTTCATATCTCTTTTGCAGAGCATCATATCCTTCTTGCAAGATACTGTATCCTTCTTGCACTGATTTCAATTTATTTTCCCATTTATCCTCCAGCTCTCTTTTGAGGTTCTTTATGCAATCTTCCAGAAAGGCCTTTTGAAACGGGGACCAGTGATGGTCGTTGCTGTTTTTTTCTGGATTTTTGTCTAAAGAAACCTCTGTATCTGAGGTCGTTTCTTTGCCTTGATAAAAGCTGTCTATGGTGAGAGCTCTCTTTTGCTTCTTCATCATTTTTTTTTTTTTAGACAGAGTGGATATCTCTTTAAGGTAGGGAAAAAAAAAAAAAAAAAAAAAAAAACCTCGGCTGAAAAGCTTTGCCCTGGGGCACTTTGGCGAGTTGACTTAAGGTGCTGGGCCGGTGGGGGCTAGGACTAAGTCCGAATTACTCCTTAAACAAGGCAAGTCTGCCAGAACACCTGTCCCCAATCAGGGCAGAGTGTCCCGAGTGCCTCAGATAAACTCCAGGTGTTTGGAATTTGGAGTTTGGAGTTTGGAATTTCTTCCACGGTGAGCCGAGCTGAGTCCCACCCTCACTTCCGGCCTGCACAGTTGTCGTCTATTTATCTCTCTGTCCGAGTCCGACTAACCTGATATGAAGTTCTCCAGAGAGCCGTGCCCAAATATTTCTGAGTTCGTTGACTTGAAGATCAGTTCAGAGGCTTATTTTATTGTTGATTTGAGAGAAGATCGGAGGAGAGGCAGAAAGTCACCTTTTCACTCTGCCATCTTGGCTCCGCCCCCAACTCAAAGTTTTAAAAACAAATGTTAAATTGTTTTACATATAACCAGGGGAAAATAAAATATTAAATCATGGGAGGGAAAAAAAGAAGAAGCCCTGCTGTACATGACAGGGAGAAAATCTAAAGCAGGAAAAGACAATTTCTGTGGCAGCTAGTAGTTCTTAGTATTGGCTACCATATGGCCAAAAAACTGTAATTTTCCCCTTTTGCTTTTGTTTCACTAATCAGTATATTCAATAAACATATATTAAAATCAATTAGATTCTAGGCACTGTGCTAGATTCTAATAATATAAATAGAATGAATAAAACAATTCTTACTGCATTCTAAAGGGAGAGATTCCATTGCTATCATTTTCTCTCTTTATATTAAAAAACTAGAGCCTGTTAATCTTGGTAATCTAATTTATTTGATTATTCATGATCTGGATACAGGTTTGGGGAAATGTATGGGTGTGCTGAGTTGGAGGAGATAATGAACTTCTAGGGGATAACAAAAATTTTGGATGTACTTTTCTATAGTTTCCCAAGCTGGTTTAAGTAACTACCCAGAGAGTTTTTAAGCAGAGAGAGATTAATAAAATAAAGCAAATCAAAAGTTGCTAGTGTAGTATAATGAATTTGATAATCAAGGAGAATTTATAACCATGAGTACTGTGTAGTTCTCCTTGTCAATTCTTTGCTGATGTCCACACAAGCCTTTCCCCAAAACCAACAATGGTTTCCTATCCCCTGCTCTTCTGCCTGTATTAATTAGCACATGGGAACAAAGATAAGGACACCCACTATCAGCTACAAACCTGGCTTGTTTGTTGTTGTTTTTGTTTTTGTTGTTGTTGTTGTTTTTTAATTAATTTTTTTTTTAGGATTTTATTAGTGTAAGGAGTTCCAGAAAATGAACTTCCACTGTCAAAGAAGCAGATGAGTACTTCTTTGCAATTCACAGTTTTAGAGAGTCACTTGAAACACTAAGAAGTTAAATAATTTAAGCAGTATGTGTCTGAGGTGGAACTTGAACTCAGATCTTCCTGAATCTAAGAATAGATCTCTAGCTTCATTACTCCATATTGCTACTATATTATCTATATTATTCAAGACCCTTTATCATCTGACTTGATCTTATATTTTCATTCTTATTTTTTGCTTTCAGTGCTCTTTCTGAAGCAAATACCAACCCAAATCCACTGTTCCATGGTTATGGTCCGTGCCTTATCTCCATGCTTTAGTTCATTTTTTTCCTATGTTCAGAAAGCTCTCTCACTCAGGTAACCTGGCTGAAATCCTATCTACCCTTTATTATTCAACCCAGATCAAATGCCATCTCTTCCAAGGAACCTTTCTCATTCCTTCAGTCAGAAGTGGTATCTCATCATACTTTGTTCACATTTACCTTTTTGCATTTAGCACTTTCTATGCCACATATGTTTTGTGTATATATGTTGCTTATATATATATATATATATATATATATATATATCTTATTTCCCATATCAAATTGCAACTTTTTTTCAAGTCAGAGCTCATATTTCATTTAGCTTTATATTTCCCTTGATACATGGCATTACAGGTTTCAAATGGAAGGCTTCTTGATGTTTGTTATCTGATAAAGCAGCTTGCAGGGTTTACCAGATGGTCAACATGGATTGAGCCCAATTCCCTCTACTTAGTAACAGAATCAATGAGAGTTATAAGAATAACTGTTGTATAACCACTATACCAACTGATGTATAACCCACTTATAAACTGTTTTATTGTTATATTGACAGTGAACCATGAACAACCACTTTGGGGTTGGTAGTATTTGAAATATATCATTTATATATTTATCATGAATTTATCAAGAGACCTTCCTTCAGATCCTGCCTCTGATACTCAAATGGTAAGACATATACTTCAACCACTCTTAGCCTCAGTTTCCTGATTTTAAAATGGGAATTCACAAGAATTTTATAGGCAGCATATAAACAGTAGGAAAAAGAAATGAATGTGGAATAAGGACATTTAAATTCTTTATTTTCTATTTAATTTTTTTAATTATAGCTTTTTATTTTCAAAATATATACATGGATAATTTTTGACATTCACCCTTCAAAACCCTACATTCTAATTTTTCCTTCCCTTCCCCTCCTCTCCCAGTTGGCAAGTGATCCAATATATGTTAAACATGTGCAACTCTTCTATACATATTTCCACAAATATCATGCTGAGCAAGAAAAATCAGATCCAAAAGGGAAAAAAAATGAGAAAGAAAACAAAATGCAAGCAAATAGCAACAAAAAGAGTGAAAATACTGTTGTGATCTACATTCAGTTCCCCATTATCCTGTCTCTGGGTGCAGATGGCTTTCTTCATCACAAGAAGCAGTCTGAATCATCTCATTGTTGATGAGAACCATGTCCATCAGAAATGATTATCATATAATCTTGCTGTTGCCATATATAATGATCTCCTGGTTCTGCTCATTTCATTTAGCATCAGTTCATGTAAGTCTCTCCAGGCCTCTCTGAGACACCCTGCTGATCATTTCTTATAGAACAATAATATTCCATGACATTCATATACCATAACTTGCCCAGCCATTCTCCAATTGATGGGCATCCACTCAGTTTCCAGTTTCTTGCCACTACAAAAAGGGCTGCCACAAACATTTTTGTGCATGTGGGTCCCTTTCCCTCCTTTAAGATCTCTTTAGGATACAAATCCAGTAGAAACATTGCTGGATCAAAGGGTATGCACAGTTTGGTATAGTTCCAAATTGCTTTCCAGAATGGTTAAATCAGTTCACAACTCCACCAACAATATATTAGTGTCCCAGTTTTTCCACATCTCCTTCAACATTCGTCATTACCTTTTCCTGTCATTTTAGCCAATCTGAGAGGTGTATAGTGGTACCTCACAGTTGTCTTAATTTACATTTCTCTGATCAATAATGATTTAAAGCACCTTTTCATATGACTAGAAATGAATTTAATTTCTTCATCTAAAAATTGCCTGTTCATATCCTTTAACCCTTTATCAATTAGAGAGAACATTTAAATTCAAATCTCAGCTGTGCTATATGCTACCTCTACTTTTGTAGACAAGTTATACAACTTATCTAAAGGCTCAATTCCCTAAATCTTAAAATGAGAAGTTGCATTGAATTATCTCTAAAGTACTCTTCTTTTTTGTTTGTTTTTTTTTGCTAAGCAATGGGAGTTAAGTGACTTGTCCAGGGTCATACAACTAGTATTAGGTGTCTAAGGCTGGATTTGAACTCAAGTCCTCCCGACTCCAGGGCTGGTGTTCAATCCACTGAGACATCTAGCTGCCCCCTAAAATTATTCTTCCAGCTCTAAATTTTACAATCTCAACCTTACTATGTTGCTCTCCATACATAGTGTAATGATATTTAGACATCTGAGCCTATATGTGCTGTCTCTATCTTAGCTGTTACTTTTTCTTGTACAGTACTGTGTTTAGTAACTCACAAGAAAAACTGTAAATAGACTTCTCATCTCCCATAAGAGAGACTTTACCTATTTTAATTGCTAATGAACCCTTTCTTCCTTTTCCTTGTTTTTCTACCCTACTTTTTTTTTGGTGACATTTGAGATTTGTCATTATTTGATTTTTACTTCAAATTCCTCTTTCCACACTCTGCCCCAGTTCCATTTGATTATGTAATGTCACCAGGAGCTCAGTTACAGCATGTGTAGTTGAATTGTTGACAGGTGATGTTTAGAACTTAGAAAAACAGAGTAAAAAGTCTAGAAAAAAAATAACAAAATGCTATTTGAACTTTACTCTATCTCCACTCCAACTCCTTATTTCTGCTTAAAGAGAGTAACATGTTTGTTAAAAGGGCAAGGGAGGAGGGGAAGAATGTTACCAATATTGCATAAACAATAAAAATGCATCATTCTAGAAAGACAGCTCCAATCTAGACAGTATTTAAATGCTTTCATCCAGAGTGCAAAGGTATTTCCATTTGTCTGTATGCATCTTTGGTGTTGGAATGCCAATTACAAATCCAATTCTGCAGCCTGTCAGCTACCAGTACCAAGCAGTTCCATTTATGAACCTGAAGTGTGGAGCTCTGGGTTGTCAAAAGAATAGTGCATTATGACAGTGCTAGGAGGAACGATACCTTTTTATGGAGAACATTTCATATTTATTATTTCAAATAAAAATCAATTATAAGTCCAGTACAAATCACAAATTGATTAACATGGGTTGCTGGCCAGTTAAAGAGGTTTTCAAGGGCTCAGGCTACAGCTGACTGAACACAGAGTAGTTTATTCAGTTATGTCTTAGGAATTTTTGAAACAGTCATTACTTTGCATTAAAATTCAGCAGCAACATTTTGGGCAGCCCACAGGGCATAGAATTCAGTTCTCAGGCAGTGATTATATTTAGTTTACTAATTCATCTCCATATAATATTGCAATGGGGTATCTCTACTGATAAATATATCCTTTTTTATTGCTTCACTGTACATTCCCAAGATTATATCTTAGATAATGTCCTGTATTTGGTTATTTAAAGAGGAAATTAGAACAGACTGGATTTCCTAGTATCATCAGCCATTAATGACTCCTTAAAGCACTATG
Organism: Myrmecobius fasciatus; assembly: GCA_023553655.1. Lineage (NCBI taxonomy): Eukaryota > Metazoa > Chordata > Mammalia > Dasyuromorphia > Myrmecobiidae > Myrmecobius > Myrmecobius fasciatus. The sequence continues at coordinate 340,460 of JAJPUD010000627.1, read as the reverse complement.
AGGCAATGAGAATTGATAAAAGAGCCCTAATGAGCCTGATGTTGGATGCAGAACTGCAACCTAAAAGGAGGAAGAACTTGTAAAACCTCTATGGGGAAAGCAATTAGCTAACAGCAATACTGATGGCTTCTCTTTAGGAATACTTTGAACTTATGTCTTTATAAATTAAAAAAAAAAGTTTGGAAACATTTTCATGCCTACATATCTGACATCATTTCCTGTTCCCCACCCCTTTTCAAATGCTTATTAACTACTGTGAAGTAACTCATACACAGAAAAAGGAGGGAGATGAAGCCTTAGAAGAATCAAATTTCAGCTCTGTCACTGTCATGAGACCTTAGAAAAAATTATTTAATATCCTGATCTTCAGTTTCTTCACATATAAAAAAGGGAAAACAATAACTATCCTGCCTGCTTCCAAGGGTCATTTTGAGGCTCAAATGAGATATTAAATATAACATAGTTCATAGCAATAATAGTTCATATTTACCTAGGCTTTAAAATAAAAATTCATAATGCCCTTTCCTTAAAACAAACCTGGGAGGAATGTAGTAAAAGGGAAGTACAATTTTCTCATTTTGTGCCAAAGAGGTTGGCCATGGTGACCCAGATAGAAAGAATCAGAGCTAGGATTTTAACTCAGCTTTCTTGCTTCCAAATTCAGGATTCTTTTCCCCATACATATGCAAAAGTATTATCACTCTCAGTTCCATAAATCCCAAAGTATGCATACTGGGGATGGAGGAACATGGTGTAGTAGAAAGAATACTAGATCTGAAGGCAGGTGACCTAATTTCATATCCCACCATTGATGTTTAATAAAAGTCTGATCTTAGATAATTCACTTTCTCATCTGAAAAATGAGGGGATTGGACTGAATGATTTCTGAGATTCCTTCAAGAAATACATACATATATGTGTATATTGCATAAATATATGTGTGGGTATATAAATTATATATGTGTATATGTATGCATATATATTAGATATATGGATAGGTATATAAATTCCTGTTTAATCAATTAATCAACAAGCACCTATTAAGTGCCTGTTGTGTTCTAGGTATTGTGTTAGGTATGAAGTATTCAGGGATAAAAATGAAATAGTTTCTGTCTTCAAGCAGCTTATAGAAGTATACAAATGGTTTGGGACAAGCAATAATTTTGATATAGTTTCATTTTGTAACAGCAATTTGTCAACTCTTTGTGTATGTGTGTGTGTGTGTTTTCCTGATACCAGATTGACTCAGAGTACCTAACATTTGCCAGAAGAAACTCCAGTGAACTGCTTTCCCCACCCTTTAGTTATCTATAATTTGAGTGCTGTATTTTGTACCATGCCCAAATATTTCATTGCTTTGATTGATCTTTCTAATCATGTGGTTTTTCAGAGTAGATATTACTCAAAGAAAAGGGGTAGAAGTTTTAGCTTTTATGTAGCAGGCATAAATGACTTTTAGAAATATTGCAATAAACTTCTGGCAAAAAAAGACACCTAAATGGATATAGACTGTTTAGCTCCCCCTGCCTACACTAGAAAAACACTAAATTTTTCACCAGATTGAATAATAATCAAGAAATCCAATGAAGAATTACATTGACTTCTGTCCCAGAACTTCAGCCAGCAGACCAGGGCAATGTTAAAAGAAGACATCAACAAATCCAGTTCTAGGTCAAGTAAACAAAAAAGCAGCCTCCAGCCATGACCAAAGGTTTGCAGACACTTATAACCTGTAGGACTCTGTCAAGAGGCAGTAAAAGTGGAGGGTTACCCTGAGAGAGTGCTAACTTTATAGCAAAGTTCATGAATACTAAAGTGAATAGCAAAATCCAGTGAGGGAGAGGCAGAAATCAGTCTAGGGCAGTGCTTACATTCCAAGGCATATACTACTCTATCCTGAAAGGCCATAAAAGGCCCTGAAAGTACAAATCTCTGTAACTCAAAAATATAGGTTACTTATCTCCAAGAAGAGGATGTCAGCACAGAAAGTCAGAGAACTTGGCATAAGACCAAGAAAAGCCATCACACCCAAGTTCCAATTAAGAAAAAAAGCTGAATAGATGAATTAGCCAAAGAAGACATCAACCAGTATTAAAAATTATTGCCAAGCTACAGACTGTCCCAAAGAAAGAGTAATTACTTTTAAAAACTTTAAGTAGATTCAAAGGGGAAAAATTGATTTTCCAGTAGGATTACATGAATATGTAAGAGAAATTGAAGAAGATATAAAAAATAGAAAGGTCTGAAGAAAAGAATTGGAAGAAGAATTAATACCTTAAAAGAGAAAATGACAAATTTATTCCCAAATTGTAAGCCCTCATTCACTGCCTAAGAACTAGGTAGATAGATTATATTTCACACTTCTGTTTAACTTCTTAACAATCTCTTAGCAATTATAAAGAAATGCTTTCCTCAAAGATATAGTAGGTTTAAACATTATAGATGCTTCCCTTCGACCCCACTACCATACAAAACCTGGGAATAATAATTTCCCTTCTCCCTTCTGGGGAGAGGGACTAATCCCTTCTATAACACATAAATGTCTTTTGAAATGAGATGAATTAAAATCACACTTTAGCTAAATTCCTACATAGAATTAATCCCACCAAGTTTCAAATCCCAAACTTCCCTGAGCTTGCCTCCCAGCACCTCGGCTTTATTATTGCATTGATTTTGTGAATATGGGGTCTGTAATACCTATGTTAATTGATTAAATATGCTAGAGCTTCCTTTTTTAACAACAGCACAGGACAATGGAGTAGTACAAAGACTAGCCAATCAGAAGGACTTCTGAAGCAAAGTACTGCTGAACATGCCAATGATCCTTTGTGACTAAACTTTGGCTGAATTTAAAGATGTCTGCAACTCCTAAAACCAGTCTTGACCAGCTCAGAAAAAGCAGCAAAAAGCCTGTTTTCTGATTTGTTGTGTTTGGAGACTTCCAAAACTATTGTTTCTCCCTTGTCTCAAATATGTATAAATATCTCACTCCTTTTTTCACTCCCTTTTGAGAAGCTAAGAACTTTGAGTCTCTAGTCCAGCTTGCAAAGCTTCTTCTCAGGCAACATTGTTTTAATCTTTTTTAAATGTGACAAGATTCTGATTCATTTCAGTTCTTTCTGAGAGACCTGGAGTTTGTTTAATTTTAACATTTCACAGGGGGGTTTATTTTATCATTTCCAATAGAATCCTGGGCTCCCAAGGTTCTCATAGCTCAAGTTCAGAGGTCTAGGATTCCAGTCCCATCATTTAGAAGTGAAAAGGATTAATGAAATAGACAAACTTTATATCTGCTTCTTAGGACAGGGTTTAAAGAAGGGATGGATATAGCTATTTCTTACTCTAGGTAGATTACTGCATAGAACCCCTGCAAAGAGTCAATGAATCCATTACTCCTGGACATTCCTTGAAAGTCAGTGACTATGTCTCCATTTGGGAAAATTTAAAGACACAGACAACTTTAACTAAGCAGCTAATGGAAACAGACTGTTATCTTCCAGAGGTAGGTCACTCTGAGTATCTCTATCTTACATGATCTGGGCATATATTAATTTCATGTTATCCTCTTAGAAAAGGTTTTAGATAAAAAAAAACTTAAGCAAAATATATATTCCTTCCTTCCTTTTTACATAGTCTTTTTTTTTTTTTTTTTTACTGAGCCAAGGTTTTATGAATGGCAAGTGAAAAAGTCATTTGGTTCTTAATGGCCATTATTAGCATCATTCTTTTATCCTATAACTTCAGATCCATCTTCATGTGAAGCATCATCTGAAAGGCACATGATATAACAAGAATACTAAGGACTTAGAATTTAGATTATACTTTTCTGAATTAATCTCTCCAAATCTTTTTTTCTTCATCATCTCTAAAATGGATAATGGTTCTTGTTCTACCTCTATTTAAGACTATAAAAGGAAAAATATTTTGTAAACTGTCTAGTTACATAGAAGGGGTTTTAATGTTTATTTTAATAAAATGATAGAATTTCATGATGTGAGCAACATTTACATATCTCCTATCCCAACCCCTTCATTTTATATATGAGAATACTGATCACTGATAATAGCGATGGCATCCTTAAGATTACCTTACTAGTGAGAAGCAGTGCTACAGTATAAACTCCATCCATCTGCATATAAATCCAAGTTTTGCCCCTTTATGTATTAGTTAAGAATGAAGATAAAAGAATGTATCTGATTTTAAACAATGGACAGTAGTCCTTCACAATGAACTAAAAAAAAGCAGAAGTCACAGAATGCCAGTTCTTAAGCATAAATGAATATAAAACTAAATAGGAATATATATTCTTTATATTCTTTATATTCTCATGCATAGTCTCTAGAAATAACTATGTCAGCCACTCCTCAGGCTTCAACACTGTACTTTGATCACAGGAAAGTAGGAATAGCACATTGTGACCAGTTAGCAAATGAATCTATCAAAAAGAATTGCATTTCCCCCAGTCTTGGCATGATTTATTATTCCCAGGATGATTGAACACAGTTAGCCTTTCTTAGAACCGTATTTATGACTATGATGGAACTTATTCTTTGACAGAATAGTCAGCCATGGAAGTGGTATGAAATGAGAGGTACAAAAAGGCTCTGCCAATCTCCAAACATCTCCCTTCCCTCATGTCACAATCTCTGAATAAAAATGAGTATTGAAAAAGTTTACACTTGTACTGTGTTTTGTGAATACTTTCACTCAGTAATGAAGGTAAGTGTTATTATTCATATTTCTGTTTTTTTATCATCCTATGATTTAATTTGCTTAGATTTATGGGGGAGGGTAAATAGCATTTCTGCCAATGCAAATTATTAACTACTTAGCAAGTTATCCTTTCAGAGAGTTACCTAGGGCGGCCATTAAGTCCAAATGATACAGTAAAGGAATCCCTACTGTTAAAAGCTATCAAATATCCAATGATTTACTATTTAATTTCTGCTTAAATATCTCCAAAGAAGGGCAGAAAATGTCAATAGAAAACTGACCTGAAATATATATCCCATGATGCTTTGGGATTGTAAAGATTCCCTCAGTAATGAAGCCTTCTCCATTCAGCAGAAACTCACCAAAATTGAAAAGACAAGAGAACAAATCAAAAGACATAAGCTAAAAGGAAAGATACCAGTGAGATGATGAAATGACAGAGAAAATGGAAATTGACTCCTCTAGGACTTTTTTTTTACCTCACATACCTTTAATATCAAGTTTATATCTTTCTGCTTTTGTTGTTTGTCCTTTGTTCTCAAAAAAGGACTAACAATACCAGGAAAGTGATGTTGGATTTAAATGAGCAAAAAGTCAGTAGCCTCACTCTCCTCCAGTTATCGGAATCCATTGATAAGACATAGGTCAGAATTACTAGATACAGTGGGGAAATTTGGCTTGTTTCAGCTAAAATCTTTCCCAGGTCTCAGTTTGTCTGAGGCAACACCCATTCAGTAGTTAAAGGTTAAGTAAGAAATGAAGTAAAAGATTATCTCTTTTGCTTTAACAACAACAATTGGGAGAAAAGACAGTTTATGGACAAAACAGAAACAATTTTTTTACAAGCACTCTAAGCCATCAAAACCAAAACAATGAACAAGTGAAGCTTGGGCTGGGATCTATTATTGGCCAATCAGTGAGAACCAGAATGATCTGGCATAATCAAGTAGCTCCATGTGAATCCCAATGGACTTTATCAAAGCCTGGTTCTTTAGTTACATTTCAAGAAATCATAAATGAAAACTTCATGAGGTAAAAGAGGTAATTGTCTTAATTTTTTAAAATGATAGAATAAATGAGTGGACAAGAAAATATTTATCCCCCAAAGGTTGTGATATATTGCAAAATACTTTGGACTGAATATACATGTAAGAGTATAAATCCCCATATGGACAGAGCAGGAGAAGGAGAAGGATGAAGGAAAAAGAGGAGGAGGAGGAATCAACTACATGGGAAGAAACGCTCTTGAGTGAAGTACAAAGAGGCAAGTTGATTGAGACAAAACAGATCAAAATACAAAGATAGCTGGGAAGAGCATCCATGTTTTCCAATAATTACTATCAGAAGTATACTGACTGTATAAAAGGTAAAATGCACCATAATTTTAGCCAGGATCTTTATTATCCTCCATAAATGACAGCTATTTTTCTTCCCTTACATTGTTGGGGGACAGAAAAGACTGAAATTTTTTAGGTTCTTAGAATATATAGACACTGAAGTCCTGTAGCAGAATATAAAATGACTAGCTCAAACAAATAGCTGAAAGGGCTTTTGGCACTGATGGAAACTAAAGGTCATGCTTCTTGATATTACAATGCTTTTTTTTTCCAGTTATAAGTAAATCATTCATTTTCGTCATCACCATGCGATGCCAGGTAATTGATAGACAGTTGTCTTCTTTTTATAAGGGAGAGAATTCAGAATAGGTTAGCAGTTAGGAAAAGTATGTCTGAAGATTCAGGCTTTTAATACAAATTGCACCCCCCCCATAGTACAGTGAATTCCCATTTCACCTTAGTGATTATTCCATTTCATTGAGCATTTGGTCAACATACCTTGAAATATTCAGAATGAACCTGAAAAAGATAACTTTAGGGTACAAATGATAGCTATGTTCAATGGATTTAAATTGTTATTGCCTGATTAAAGGATCAAACTTGTTCTTTTTGGCCCTAAATAAAAGAACTAATTAAAAGAAATAGGTAGAAGATGCAAAGCAAGTACAATTTTAATGTGAGAAAAATGTAATATGAGGAAAGAAGGGAAAAAAGTCTCCGTTAAGCAAAGCTAAAATCCCAAATGAGAGAGATGATTCTCTCTTATAATTTTGGAAAGTACAGAAAATAGGAAGGCCAAAATCATAAATGGAAAAAATATATGGAAATTGGGAATGGGAGCCAGCAAAGAACACCCTCTTTTCCTCCTATGACTAAGAAATGTTCATTGCTCAAGTCCAGCTGCATCTGCACGGACATAGATAACCAGACTTTTTTGTAACAAACTAGACATCCTTGAAAGTTAACTTGTTAGTATAAAGATATTAGACCAGACATCCACCTGCTTCTTTCAAAGGTAACAGATTAACTTAATGTAAGACTAGAGCAGTGATTAACAGAACTGGATTTCTAAGCTTAACTCATTACAGGACAGTTAAATTTCTGAACTAAATTCAGAAACAAAGACCCATGACTTAGGCAGTTATAGGACAAGATTAATTAATCATAAATAAGATCAATTAAAAATTACAATTAATCTAATTATTTCAACTCCTCTCTTTGTTCAGAGAGACATCTATATCTCATAGATCATTTATCTATAGGATAATTCTACAAAATTTTTAACATGATCATTATTAAATGCATGGACCAACATCAATTTTCTGGTACAACTTTAAAACAGGTTTTAGCATTGTAACTAATGCAAAATCTAAGCAGAATTAAAATAGAGAGGGCAATATTTGCCTATTTACCAACAGTGGCTCACATGATATTTCCCTGCAGCCAAATGAATCAAGATTGACCTCATCTGAAGGTGTTTCTGCTATAACCTCTGTGCTTATTATGAAGTTGGATTTTATATAGATTTGTCTTTCTACTAACTGATTATTGTACAAACAAAACTGATTAATTATAACACAAGCAATATTAAAAAAAATTTAAAACCATAGACAATTTTAGAGGGGAGATTTGCATTTTGAAAAAAGTAACCAAGAAAACTCAGCAAACATACTATGAAATAAAAAGCCAAAGAATTACGACAATCATCATTAGTTAATAATTATTACTAACTAACATCATTTCCTTGTACCTTAGTTACCCACTCTCCATGTCCATTTAATCAATACATTTCATCTTGGATCCCAGATACCCCATGTAATGGGATATGATTTAGTCATCAGGTCCCTGTAAACATCTTGGACATTCTGGAATAGATCTTGTTCTCAGGGCAAATCTGAAGAAGGGTTCCTCTTTGAAAGATTTACTTCTCCAATTCCAAATCCTTTGCAGAGATTCTAAGAATCTATTAGGTATTTTAGTTAAAACCCGTCAGTAATCAGACTCAGTACAATTTATTATGGACTCCTAAATTTTACTTTATAAAAACAACTGGTTCATGTGGTGAAAAAACAGGCTCAAACCTTGTGGTTTTGATCCTATTAACAACATTATTATAAAAACATCAAATAAAAACATCCAAAGTTCACTTGAAACTTCAGAGAATTTAAGTTTTAATATACTGATTGCTATTTCTTTATTTATCTAAACCATGTTCATAAAAAAGAACATTAGTTTAAGATGGAAGTAACTAATAGTGTATCTTCTGTTTGTCTCTTTTCAAATCCCCAACCAGAATTAAGTGGGGATGGGGCATTTAACCTCAAAATCTAGGAAATAATTTGGTTTAAAAAAAGACATACTGAGGAGTTAAGAGCCCTAGACTCTCCCAAACTAATTTTTAATCAATTCCCAATTCCTATAGCATATGTATTATATAGCATATTAACTTATTTTATTCTTCACTTTCTTCTTCCTCTCACATGCCAATAAGCAGGTAAAGAATTTTTATCTAAATGAGGAAATAAATCAAGTCAGAGTTGTAATCTAAAAGAGATTTTGGCCGGGACTTTGGTAGAAAAATATTATCCATGCTTAAAGGCCCATTCCTAGGACAGGAAGAGGTCATTTTTGCTAAGAATTAACTTTCTATAGTCAAAATAACCATCACATGGGAGAGGCAAAATGGATTCAAAATGGTCTGTTGTATATTCTCTCCTCTATGCTTATTATGAAAGAGAGTCAAGCTCAACAATAATGATTTTTAAAATAGACAAAACCAAATCCATCATACTCCATTAATTTTCACATGAGTTATAACATAGTACTTTTGAAATACTCTATCATTAATCTTCATAATATCTTTGCAAGATAGATGACATACATTATTTTCATTTTAAAAGAATACAATGTAAGCAATAAGTAAAGCACTTAAATTCTGGTTTGATGATAACACTCCATATTAACTTTTTACACATTAACTTCAAATAACTAGCAACAGATAAGAGTAAACACAAATAAATATTAACGATTTATTGACTCTTTAAACTCTTCTTTTACTAGACATGTGTCATCCTCATTTCAAAGGCTGTTTTATTTGAAGGGCCTGGAACATTTTAGAGTATCTGTTACTTCAACTTTTGTGGATAAACTGATTGATTCAAATCACAGTAATAATTAGAAACTCTGCTAAAGAGAATGACAAAATGAGATAACATGCCAAAATTTTGTCGCTATATCTAAAGCAGGACCTAATATGAAAATTATATCTTTGCAAACATATATTCACAAAGCAATATGGCACAGGAGTTTAAGCCTATTTTGTTATGCTCTTAGAATTTAAGAAGGCCTAGGGCCTTTTTCCTGGAAGACTTGGAAAAATCTACTTCCTCTGACAGAATAGTGAAAGGCTTGTATTGCTTTACTATAAAATTATTGATAACCTATTGCAATATTATTTTTACTTTTTTGGAGGTATATACCAAGTTTGCTATACCTTAGCAGTTTGTACTTGAATAGGTCTATTAAATTACTAGAAATTGAAAACTTGCTCTTATTTGTTTCTGTTTTCCTTTGATTCTCTGCAAGATTATAAAAAGTTTTTCATTGCTTAATCATTTTGGGAAAATCTTGCTCTACCTTCTAACTGTTTCTATGGGAAATCTTTTCATTATAGTTTTATCAACTAAAGAGATAATTAATGAGCCAAGTAAATGTTATCTTTATCATTTTATTTTTTCAATTAATAAGAATATGTATTAATCTTTGCTCACAATTATGGAATATTTTTTTCTTTTTTTAATAATAGCTTTTTATTTTCAAAATATATGCAAAGGTAGTTTTCAACATTTCCCCTTGCAAAACCTTGTATTCCAAATTTTTTCTCTCTCCCTTCTTCTCAAATCCTCCCTTAGACAACAATTAGTCCAATATATATGTTAAACATGTGCAAATCTTCTATACATACTTCCACAACTATCATGCTGCCAAAAAAAAAATCAGATCAAAAAGGAAGAAAATGAGAAAGAAAACAGAAAAGAAAAGGTGAAAATACTATGTTGTGATCCACATTCAATCCCCACAATTCTCTCTCTGGGTACAGGTGGCTCTTTTCATCACAAGACCATTGGAAATGACCCAAATCATCTCATTGTTTAAAAGAGCCATATCCATCAGAACTGATCATCACATAATTTTGTTGTTGCTGTGTACAATGATCTGATTCTGCTCAGCTCACTTCTTACCATCAGTTCATATAAGTCTTTCCAGGTCTTTCTGAAATCATCCTGCTGATTATTTCTTATAGAACAATAATATTCCATAATATTCATGTGCTATAACTTATGCAGCCATTCTAAAACTGATGGGCATCCACTCAGTTTCCAGTTCCTTGCCACTACAAAAAGGGCTGCCACAAACATTTTGTGTGAAACAATTTTTCAAAATAATGAGGAAAATAAAGCTCTCAATAAAAAGCTCCATTTTCCAGCAAAATGAGTTCCTACATTAACTATGTCCAAAAATATGTTTCTTTCTGTATTTTAGCAGTGACCCAGAACCAAGCAGAAATGAGGATAAGAATAGGAGAGAGAAGAAAAGGAAGGGAAAGAGCAGATCCCTAGGAAGAAGCAGCAACAAAAAGAGGTCCTATAACCCTGTCAGAGAGGTGTCCTAAGCAGTTCCCAGAAAAAGAGTTTGTAGTCCTTCAAAGGAAGGGCCTAGTCTGGACACTCTGGAACAGGAAGATGCTGTCCACACCATTCAAATATGTAGGTACTTCAGTAAGCAAACCAAGGAAAACTCTAAACAGTGTGAGGAAAGAATTTATTTTCAGAGATGTCCATGGGTTAAACTCCATAGAAAATCGTGTCCCCACAAGAAGTCTCTAGAAGGAAAAAAGGTGCTCTGGTCATAGGATGACAGGCATACCTGAAAGAAATGAAACAAATCACAAAGAATGAAAAATCTAAGGTTAGGTCAGCTGATATGTTGTGAGTTTGTACACCCAGTGTTTACTACAATGCCTCAAACATGGATGGCATTTCATTGATATTTATGAACTGACTGGAATGATATCACCATAAGCTTGAAATTGAAATATCTACCATGATCATTTCATTTCCAAAAAAATAAAAATAAAGAAGAACAGAAGAAGTATCTTTTCTTATTAAAGTCAAAGAAGAAAAATTTTATTTAGTAAAGCAAGGAAATAAAAGAAAAAATAAACAATTTCAATTACATAAGAGTTGAAACTTTTATGCTAATAAAATTATTGCAGCCAGAATTATAAGATATCTGTCAAAAAGAAAAATATGTTATAATTATTTCCTGTACATGTCTCCTCTCCATATCCTATAAGTATATAGGAAGTCAACACAAATACATAACTTAAAGAGTCATTCTCAAATAAATAATCAAAATATATTAAGTGTCAGTAAAAAAGCAAATGATAAACAAATTTAAAATTACTTAAAATTATCAAGAGAAATGACAGTTAAAACACCTTTGAGATTTCTTTTCATACTTATTAATGGGCAAAGATGATTTTTAAAAATGGAAACAGTCAATATTTGAAGGTTGTGGGAAATAAAGAATGCTAATACTGTATTAGAGTTGTAAATTAATCCAAGTATTCTGGAAATAAATGTAAAAAAAATTTCAAATTTTTGACACAGTGATCCCACTACTGGGCATATATATCAAAAAAGTCAATGATAGAAATAAAGCCATTTCATGTAAGAAAAACAAATTTAAATTATAACCAAAATGTCTCATATTTTTGAGGGGGAAATTTTTAGTTGAATAAATTTATTTTGTGAATTGAATGGAATATTTTTACTCACGGAGAAACCATAGGTATAAGAAATTCAGAAAAACATTGAAAAACTAGTATGAAAAGATATAAAATGAAGAAAGTCAAATGAAGAAAACAATATATACAATGACAACAACAATGCAAATGATAGTACTATATGTTAGTCTGATGAATAATCTCAATCTTGGACAATTAAAAATCAAAGTTTTTTCCTCTTGAAGAGGTAGCAACTATGATTGTCAAATACAGGTCACTTTATTAAATGCACTCTCTGTTTTGATTACTTTGCTTAAATTATGATTGCAGCAGTTGCTGCTATTATTTTGAATTATTATTTTGAAATATTATTATTTGCCTCCCAAAAGAATGTAAATGAGGATAAATGACTTCAGTGTAAAAATCAAAAGGCAATAAAACTTCAACAATAAAAAGTATTAACTGCTATATATCTTGGCATCATAAATGTATGGCACTTGAAGTTACCTAAATAAATAGATATTTTATATACAATACAAATAGAAATAAATAAAAATTTAGATAATATAATGTAATAAAAAGATTCCAGGTCATCAAGTCAGAAGACTTGTGTTTAATTACAATCACCAACCAGTTGGATGATCTCAAAATTTTAGCTTCTCTAAAGATGTTTCTTCATCTATAAAATGGGATAACAATAAATATGACAATAAATAACATTGAAAATATTTATGTAATATATAAATGAAATTTTAGGAAGAGATTCATATACACAAGAGTGATCAATTTCTGAAGGCAGCTTCATGACCAAATAGTTGAGAGAAGAAAATTCAGTGAATCTACCAAAGAGATTTTAGGTGCTTGATCTATTTGGAGCTGAAACATACACAAATATGTGTGTGAATGTATGTACATATTTGTCTGTACATACAAACACACACATATACACACAGTCAACAAAACAATGATCAAAGAGTATGCATGTCAAAATACAACATAGAATCCTTGATTTGGAAAGATCCTTTAAAAGTCATGTGGTCCAATCCCTTATCTGATGGATAAATCACCTTTTCAATGTGTACATACATATAACCAGTGACAGTAGACTCAGTAAAGAGGTTAGTTATTTTAAAATAACATATAGGACATCATTATTAAAAATGTATATAAGAAGAGAAATGAGGCTATTGGAAAGTACAAATTTTATTAAGATTCAGTATTATGATTACTTTTAAAATTAAATATAAAAATTTATTTTACTCAATCCCAGATTAAAAGAGAAAAGTATATAGCTTACATTAATAGGGATAAAGCCTGAACATGTGATGTCAATGGTACAGGAAACTCCCAGGTAACTAAGTTCCTTTACTCAACTTAGGTATGCACATTCTCTATAATTTAGTCTTAGATAACTGTCCAGAAAATTGAAAAGTTAATTGACTTGTCCAAAATCATATATTTGATTGATATGTATTAGAAGAAGGACTTGTACCCAGGATTTCTATCCATTATGTCAAACTGCCTTTTCATGGGTGTGGTGGAGAGGGAGTTTTAATCCAAAGAACTATAGTGTGAATGATTCACCTGCAACAATCAGGATGCAACTAATTTTTTAAACAGGTGTTTTTGTTTTGTGAAGATAATATTTTAAGCTTGATCAGATTAGTAATATATCCATAATATTCTTCAGAAATTTCCTAATGCAGAATATGAATTTCAATTGTTTTTAGACTTTACCTCAAATAAGATGAAAATAGTTTAATAGTCAAATATTTTATGAAGAGGAAGATATAGTATGATTAAAAAGAGTTTAACTTTGAGCTGTAAGATGTACTTTAGTGAATGCACTCAGTTTTTTGTTTGTTTTTGAAATATATATCCTTGATGATATTAAATACAGCCTGACTACATGGTTAGCATTTAAGGCGAAACAAAGGGGAAAACATCCAACTAATAAAAGCATTTAAGTAAAAAATTCTTTTAAAAGATGAGAAATGTTCCAACTAAAGAAACAAGGGGAAAAGTGCTTTGTCATTATGTATGTACAGAGTTTTCACATTAGAATGAAATCCTAAGACTGGAAGTACAAAGATAACCCATATTGAGGCAAAAGGTTTATGATGTTTGAGTCCAGTAACAAAAAAGAAAAGAAAAGAAACTGATGTATGTACCTTATTTCTGTGTACAGCTTATTTTGCTGAATGGGCTATGTCTGAAAACAAGTGATGGTGCCTTCCTTTCTGCAAATATCAAATATGCTCCAGATTAAATATTTTCCTGTGAGCTTTTAATGAAAGTCTGATTTTAATTATATTCACTTACTATGCAAATTAGGTTTAAATCAGCTAGTTCATTAATATCATATCAGGGGTTGCAAAATAAATATGCCACCTAAATTTCATTAAACATGCTTACAGTTCTGAGCTATTACAGAATGTGAATTTTTAATTATATTACAAATTAACAGATTGTCTTATTACTTAATATAGTGTTTCTTGTTAGCTGATGTAAATACTTGCAAATATGGTACAGATGCAGGATTCCTTTCCCTTTGTTTATGATAGAAAAATCTCTTTATAAAAGTTCATTTTCATTTACAAATGTATATTAGTTATGACTGTTTTCCTCATTACATGTGAATCATTAATCATGGGAATGAATACTGCATCACTTTCTATTTTCTGGTGTGATGTGCTTTGTGATAAATACTTATTTTCATAAATCTTCTGAAATGGCTTTTAGTAGAATTTAAAGACTTAACCTTACAGAACAAAATTTAGGTGCTTTCTTCCTTCTAGACTTTCATATCTAAAGCCCAACATCATCAATTTCTACACTGGAGGATTTAAAATAAATCCTTGTGAATACTAACCACCATATCATTTATAATGCAAAATAAATTATTCTCCTTTTTCCTATCTTAGGAGAGGGGGGGAAATTCCCCACTGTCTCTAGTTCCCTTTGCTGGCTACTGAACTGACAATTTCTTCAAATATCTTCATAAAGCCTCCTGAATAATCAACTTTATGCCTTGGCAAAACAAATGTAATTATAAAAAGAGTGTTAAATGCTTTCCAGCAACAAAAAATAACAAACTTTATTTTTTAATTGCAAACTTAAAATAGCATACATAAAGAGTAATGTTGTTGACATGTAAAAAGTAGTAATATGGAAGTGTTAATAATCCAACATGATTAATTTCAAAGAGGGCTCACTTTGCCTTTTTTAGAAGAAGTGTTATCACTGGATATCATGATACAAACCTGTAGTCCCTTCTCCTGGTAAGATTGATACTGATATAATACTTAAATACTTAAATCTGGAATTCTGAATTCCAGAAAAAGTAAAGTCAATCAAGTATCCAGCTAAATCAGGCATCAAGGATACACCTCTAGGAGCAGACAGTTGGTGGAGTAAACTGGCTCAAGTCAGAAAAAATGAATGAGCCAAAGTTCCAAACTGCAGAAAGTTGTAATGTTAAGTACTTCAGCCTGGGCTGAAAGGGAATACCAGTCACAAATATATATATATATGTATGTATGTATGCATGTATATATGTATGTATATTGTAGTACATGTGTGTGTGTGTGTGTTTAAGGAGAGAGAATCATATCCCTGCTCCCCTAACCTGAATAAAATAGCATTTATAAAGCACTTGGCACAGGGCTTGTCATATAGTAGGTACTTATTAAATGCTTATTCCCCTCTCCTTCCTTGAATCAGCTTTAAGGATAAGGTATAAAGATAGATATGATATGATATGATATGACAATATAATATAAGCTAGGAAGACTCAATCAAAATATATATGCACATATACATGTGTGTGCATATGTGTGCATACAGGCACAAACATAAATATAGATATGTGTAAATGTATACACATGTGTATGTATACATATATGTATACAAGTATATTGTGTGTTTTATCACATGTGGATTTATGATATATAAATCATCAATATCAAAATCAAAAATATAAATATCTCTTGTGACTGTCTTCCTATCTCATATCATACAATATTTTATATACATAGACACACAAACATATTCATGCCTAATCCTTTAAGCTGATTCAAGACTGGGGTAGCAAATAAGCATTTATTAAGCACCACTATATGGCAGGTACAATGCCAAGTGCTTTACAAATATTATTTTACTCAGTGTGAAGAGAGAAGAGATATAATTCTTTAATAGTTTTCACAATAGATAACTATTCTAACTATGGTTCTAATATTAGAGATCTTAGGCATTTAAAGTCCATTGTAGCTTTCTTTTGTTGAAGAAATAAAGATTAATAATAAATAAATAAGATAATAATAACAAAAACTAATAAAAATAAAGTAAAAGCTATTACTTCTAAAATAATTTATATACATGTTTAATAATTTGTACTTCAGTTTTTGATCTTAAAATTTTGTTCTATCTATTAAACTGTACTCCTCCCACCTCTTACATTGAAGAATGAATCACTTATATGATATTAGGAATATTTAAAGCAATAAAGAGCAAAGTTTTTGGCATGCTAATTATTTCTCATGCTATGCTATCAGTAAATTTATAGTCACCAAAAAAAATAGAATGCATAAAAATGTCAAATCTTAAGATTTCTATAATTGGGACTTTTAAAACCATAATAATGACAGGCACCCACTGGAAAAGAATCATTATAATTCTTTAATACACAGAGAAAGAAAATACATAAAGCATTATAATTAATACTGATGTCATGCTTTAGCTAGTTCTCAAATTAGGCCAAATTTTTAAGTCCTTCAAAAGTCACAAAAACTTCATAGGACTCCTTGCCTGAATTTCATTTTACTATAGTACTTTTGAAAGAAGTTTTAAGTCCCTTATTTGTTGATTTTTAGAAATGAGGGTACTTTGAAGTTTGCACTGCAGAAAATATAATTTTTAAAGTTTTTTGCATAACCTATCAAAATTGATTTTGGACATAGTGGATAGAGTGTTAGATCTTAAATCAGGAAATCTTCAGTTTGAAAATTACTCCTGTTGCTAGCAGTGGGCCATAGGCAAGTAATTAACAAATGCTGAGATGTATTACCTAATAAGAAAATCAAACTCCAGAACTGTAGCTGATTACTTCACAATTTTACTATTATAAAAGTTTTGGTTTTGTTTGTGTAAAAATGACACTTTTTATCTAAGTCCATTTTTAAAATTATCATTCTTGTTATAAGATTTTACTTTATTGAATGATTTCTTCTGAAAAAATCAATGAAAGACAAGTATTTATCCTTTTACTTTTGAATATTAGGAAAAGTGTGCTCTGCATTACTCAATGATCTTTTAAGGAAATGTGAAATATGATATAGTGCTATTAATATAATTTATAAGTTCATAAGAAAGGAGGCAAATTAAATATACTTTTAGCACAAATCAAAAGTGTACTTCATATATCAAATAAAGCACTATTTCTCAACTTTTTGTGTCTATAATAACCTATTATCATTTGTGTAGTTTCACAATCCTTACTTCCTAAAAGTTTTTAATATATTGTTTCATATATTGTTTTCAAATGAAAATGAGTTAAATGAATTTTCTTTTAGAAATTTTGAAGATAGTCAATAGCTGTTAGTATGTAATTGAATGCATTAGCCAGCATAGGTTTGAAATCATTAGCAGCAGTGGCAAATATTCATTGTGATAAAGACACTATTGCAATTCGGGCAAAAAAAAATAGAAACTATAATTATTAAAATTTGTTTTTAGAATGATAAATAAAATAATGATAAATTGACATTTATACAATGCTTTAACGATTGCAGAATTTTATCTCATTTAAGCTTCTCTAAATTTTATGAGGGATGTATAACTGTACCTTATGTGTGGCCTGTATTTTATCATAGGGAAACTAAGGGTCAGAGTTTAAATGTCTTGCCTATGACACTTGTCACATAGCAGAATACAAACCCAAGTCTTTTGGACTGAATATCAGGATTCTGTTCCCTATACTCCAAAGAAGCCTCAGAAAAAGAACTCAATAAACTTTGAACATTCTATAATCCATAGTGCAAACCATAAATTATCTTCATTTTCTATCAGTCAACAAGTAGTGATTGAGAGCTATTACTGTGAATTCAATCCCCAAACAGGAAATGAGGAGATATATTTTTTAATCAATCCTAACTATGGTAAGAAACTTGAATGTTTCAGAAACTAAAATGCCTGGGCTCTCCACTATCTCAATGTTCTTTCTTTGCGTAAAAAAGTCATGCCCTAGAGACATTCTATTAGCCAACTTCTTCTTCATTTCTGGCCAGCAGAAGGCCAGCAATGCTTGATACTTAATAAATTTAGAAAAATTATTCTGGTTGATAAAACATTAATAATAATTATTTTAAGTTCAAATTTTTTCATCAACAAATATTTATTAGGCTACCTTATATCCAAATGGGCAATCTTCCCACAATAATGTCTTCCATACTTATTTCTTTTGTTTCTTATTTTTTTTTGATTAACATCATTTTATTATAAAAACATTAAAAAATCACAGATCCCCCAAAATCTTAATTTTAAAAACAAAAATGTTCAAAGCATAAGTTACTTGCTTCATTTCATGAATTTTTTATTGATATTTTTTCTAATCTACGTAATTCACCAGGATTCCATCAATTACAACTAATTCATCATGATACATTTTCTTATATACTTAAAGTATGTTACATTTTAAGTTTTTAATAATTAATTGACAGAAATATTTTTAAACAGAATATAAAATTAACAACCACAATTATCTTTGACAAAACTTCTGACAAATGCAACTTGCATTTAAATTTCAAATCAAAGACATTTGACTCAATTCTTTCTGTTCCACAGAATGCATTCAGCTCTAAATAGGCCTTGGGATGGAGTGGTGGTCACAGGAGGCTTTGAGAACAAAAATAAGGTAAAAAATAGTTATTACTTCAATCTGCTACATATACCAGTTTTATCCTATCATGCCTAAATGTATTAAAAAATTTTATTTGTAGCCACAATATTTATTTTGTGTGAAGTCTCTAAAAATTATTTGGATTGCTTATTTTACCTTCAGTAGTAGGTAACTACCACAAAACTAATTTATTCTACTATATTTTAAATAAATTTCCTGTAGTAGTTCAATAGGAAATATTAGGATATGCTATTAATGCTTGCATATAAATCATGCCTATAAGTTCAAATCATTTTCCCTTTAAAGATATGTTTTATACATCTAGTATACTTAAATATTATTTTGAAAAAGAACATTTCAGAAAATCTGCCTGTTCTGTACATTACTTTAATTTACAATGGCATTGGGATCTGCCATGTATCCTACCAGCAATATCTGCTCAAATGAGTTAGGCTATTGTTTTTTTTTTCCTTTAAAAGAAGATTTTATCTACAGCAATATGATTACTCCAGTTTAATGTTTTCCTTTCACTCTGCAATTTGTTTCTATATGAAAGATTATAAAGTGATTGAAACATTTAAAACACTACAAAATTTTTTGAAATGTTAAGTACTCTTTAAATAGCTATCATATCATTCTGGAATCTCTGAGAGTAACTACTATTTATGATTTTTTAAGGTGGGAACACATAACTGAAAAGGATCTTAGATAATATCTAGTCCAATACATTCATTTTATATATGAGAAAATGAATTCTAAGAAGGTTAAGTGACTTAAGATCATAGGCTTATAGGGTAACTGATCTAGAACTAAAAGAAACCTTACAGGTCATTTATTCTAATTTCATTTTGTAGATGAGGAAATTGAGAGCTAGAAAAGTGAAACATTTTTCTCTCTTACGAAAGAGAACGTTAGAAGCACAATCAGATTTAATCTCAGGTCCAGTGACTTCATGTTCAACCCAAAACCACACAAGCATCATGAGAAAGGATTGAAATATTCAGATAAGAATCTGTTCTCTTCTGGGGGAAAAAATACTTCTCTTTATTGATAATAGGTATGAGATGTGATTAAATTTATTTTTAAATAATGAAAAAAATAGGTTTTCAAATTAATACAGTTTCCTTCAATGCAATCACATTCGGAATTTGCATACTAATTCCAGTGATTTATCATTGTTTAAGTACTTTTGGAAAATCCATTTTCAAAACTTATGGTGCAGTATTTAAATAGCCTTAGGGGTAATGAACCATTCTCCATTGGGGATGAATGAAAGAGAAATTTCAACATTTCAAGAATGGGAACAGAAGGAACCAAAGTTCTTTTATGTAGCCAAGCAAAATGTGGTTGGCTACATAATCTCTAATAGAGTCTCAACTCTGTCTCATCAGTCTGCCCTAGGGCAATTGCAGTTAGTTTAGCAGAGAATCCGTTGTGGTTTTCTTTTTTCCCCTTTGCTTTGTTCTTTTTGTAATATAGACCCACAAACAGAATGCAGAGAAATTTTACTCTCCTAGATTCACAAACACACAAAGCAATGAGCACAGGAAAATAGAACCAATCTTTTAAAAAAAATGCTAAGGAAACACAAAATTCAAACAAAAAATCGGGAAATTTGATAATTGCTTTATCTGACTATTTTTTTTTGTTTGTTGCTGATCTTGTTTTAGGGGGAGTGGGAAGTGAAGAGAAGAGATGGCTAGTAATAAAGTTTCCACTGTCACACTCTCCTAAAGGAAGAGAAGGAAAAGAACAAAAACAAAAGGAATTACAAATAGGACAGACAGCTTTGAAAGCTGCATGTTGAATTTCAAACTATGCATTTTTAGGCACAATACTCTGTTTCTGTGATACTCTACCACCATCTTGTTCAGAATGCATTCTAACAGTGATTCTGTTTTAGAGACATAATTAAAAGTCATAGATTGAAAACTCCTTGAAGACAAAATTGGTTTACTTTTGTTTTAGCATCCCTAGGAACATAAAAGGAAATTTTTAAATGTTTTGTTCATTAATATATGGAAGTCAATTGTTGAGCATCATTATAATAACTTTCCAAGTTTTCTTTTAAAGAAAACATTCCTGTTTGTAAAACATATATATGCTTATGTGTATATAGGCACACACATATACATATAGACATAATTTCATATAATACTACTTTAAGTAGCCATCACTCTATAGAACATAATGCAAAAGACTTTAAAAAGCAACAGTTAAACTAAAATTGACTTATTTACTTAAACATGTTTTTCTTCCCTCTAAATCTATGATCATATAAATATAAATAATGTATCTGTTTTCTCAGAATCAATTAAATATAAAGAGTAACATCAACAAAAGCTTAGCGAGGAAATGATGAATGGGGATGGGGGGGAAGAGGGAGTATAGTAGAATTGTAATCTAAACTAGTGCAAAAATTACACCCATACCAATGCAATAAAAGGTGTTTTTTCATAACATATTCCAAACATATGAAATTGAAACATTATAAAAGATACACAGCAGTTTTCTTATTTTGCTAACAGTAACACAAGCTCAAAAGATCTTTCAAGATAAATCTTGCACCTGTTCCTTAACATGTATTTTAACTATGTCACAATAGTGACTCAATATCAAATCTTAGGCTTAAATTTTTTTTCATGTATCCATGAATACTGCAGCAAAGAAAAACTAAGCACATATATATTGTTACTGTGACAATGAATTCCAGAACAAATGACATTAATTGTTTAAGTGCTTATTTAACTGCTTTACTGCTCTCTTCAAAATAATAATAGCTGATGTATACATATACAGAATGTTAAAGTTTATGGTACATTTTTCACTCATTATCTCATCTGGGCCATTAAAACAAAACCTCCATGAGGTAGGAAAAACAGTTTCTACTTTCCACATAAGGAAACTGAGGCTCAGAGAGTTTAAGTTAGGTACATGTTCACACCAGGAAGAGTTGAGGCAGAATTTGAAATTCAGTCATTTTGAATCCATGTCTGACATGTTTTATACCAGACTTCTTCTCAATATTAAAAACACTTTACTTTGGTGCATGAATATACTGCTAAGACCAAAATGGCCTATTTAGGGCATTTCTTAAACACAAAAGTGTAACCGAAGAGATGATTAATGATTTGAAAAATAATTACAGCTAGAATGATTTAAATTTACTGGCACTCTCAAGATCAAAGGGATGCTAAGGTGATATAATGGTGGCAGAATTGTCTTTTGTTAGGGTCAGCCAATGATTTCATTTATCTTGTTTCAGAAATAATGAGCTAGTTGTACCAAGATATATTTGGGGATTTTCTACTATCAAAAAAAAAAAACAATACTTTAATGTGTCTTTTAGATCTCAAGTTTTAAAGCAAAAATTCCTGTTCCCAGATCCAAATTTTCATCCAATGACTTACCCTATATTATATGTAGGTCAAATATCAGTGTAAGCTTTGTTATGTTATCTATACTGCTTTTTCTATATGCAAAAGGAGCAACCAGTAGGTCTAAAGAAACTGTATTTTTTTTTTAATTTCAGGATTCAAAGTACCCTACATACTATTAGAAAATTTTCTACAGCTAAGAGAGGGTCTGAGAACATAATCACATAGCTGTTGTTTTATTATGGGTTATTTGAGATTTCTTAAAATTGAGGCACTATAACAAATACTATTGAATCCCCATGGCATAAGAAGACAAAGAGAAGATACCCTTTTCTGGCCAAAAGAATGATGCCATCTTTAATTATCCCTATAGTTTCTCCCACCTTTAAAAGAATTTGGGAAAAGGTGTTTAGAGCCTCAAACTACCTAGAAGTGCTTTTGTACCTGAATGAGTTCATGAACTTTTGGAAAGACCTTGGGCAAACCTTAGATAAGAATAATGAAAACATAAGTGTCTAGAAGGAATTGGTCTGAAAATTCTCCATTGTAAGTCCTAGAACTTTTCTTAATTATGTAGGTTACATGATCTCACAAAAAGGACTAAGGCTGAATCCAGAGAAGATTGTTCTAAAAAGGTAATCATATTCAAATATTTTTTGTGAAGTAAATATGTTTCTAGAATTTTGAAACTATTATTAAAAAAAACTATAAGAAAATATACTGTCAGTGATGTCACATATAGATATGTGATTAAGAAGAACCAAAAAGAGGACAAGAAAAGTTATCTGATCTTTTCAATGTCATTGGGAAATCATTGTGATAAAAATGAAAAGGATTTTAAAAACATAGCTGACTTTTTAATGCATACACCAGCTTTGGCTTATGATTGTACAAGCAAATCTGTTGTGCTGTGCTGTGCTGTGTTGAGGTTATCCTAGAAGCTTTGGAACAGGTATGTATGAGGGGACTAGAGAACATTACAATCCCAGGGTTATATAAACACATTTTGGTCAGGACTGATTTAGATGCTGCATATCAGAGATGGGCAATAGTAGTATTAAAAGAAATAAGTTTAGTGTGTAATACAGGTCATGAAATATTAAGAGGTGTGAAAATGTCTCATTCTACAAAACCACATTGTTAAAACTAATGGTGAAATCCATAGAAAGAATGAAGATATCCAAAAATTAATTGGAAACCTAATACCTGAATCCTAAAGAATGAGTAGATCAAAAAACAAATCATAGAAAGAGTCGATAATTTCATCCAAGAGAATGATAGTAATGCTACAACATAGATACATTTATGGGATGCAGCCAAAATAGTTCTTAGAGTAAATTTTATATCTCTAGATGCTTGCATGAACAAAATAGAGAAAGAGAAGATCAATGAACTGGGCATGCAAATAAAAAAGCTAGAAAAAGAATAAATTTAAATCCCCCAATTAAATACCAAATTAGAAATTTTGAAAATCAAAGGAGAGATGAATAAAAATGAAAGTAAGAAAATTATTGAACTAATAAACAAAATTAAGAGTTGTTTTTATGAAAAAACCAACAAAACCTTTGGTTTAAACCTTTGGTTAATTTGATTAGAAAAAGGAAAGAAGAAAATTAAATTACCAGTATCAAAAATGAAAATGGTGAACTTACCACTAATGAAGAGGAAATTAAAGAAATATTCAGAAGTGTTTTGCCCAATTATATGCCAATAAATCTGATGATCTAATTGAAATGGATGAATATGTAAAAAATACGGATTGCCCAGATTAACAGATGAGGAAAAAATTACTTCAGTAGTCTCATTTTAGAAAAAGAAACTGAACATTAATGAACTCCCTAAGAAAAAATTTCCAGAGCCAAAATGAATTATCTACAAGTGAATTTTTTCCAAATCAACATAATTAACCATATCAATAACCAAATTAACAGAAATCATAAGATTATTTCAACAGATGCAGAAAAAGCACTTGACAAAATACAAAATTCATTCCTACTAAAAACACTGGAGAACATAGGAATACATGGAGTTTTTCTTAAACTGATCAGTTGCATATATCTAAAACAAATAGCAAGCATTATATGTAATGGGGATAAGCTAGAAACATTCCCACTAAGATCAGGGGTGAAACAAAGTTGCCCATTATCACCATTATTATTCAATATTGTAGTAACAATATATTGTTAGCTTTGGCAAAAAAGAGAAGAAAAATAAATTGAAGGAATTAGAGTAGGTAATAAGAAAATAAAACTATTACCCTTTGCAGATGATATGATAGTATGTGTACAGAATCCTGGAAAATCAACTTAAAAACTATTAGAAACAATTAACAGTTTGAGGAAAGTTTCAGGATATAAAATAAACCCACAAACATCATTGGCATTTCTTTTTGCTACCAACAAGACCCAATAGTAAGAGAGAGAGAGAAATTCCATTTAAAATAAGTATAGATAAAACACAATATTTGGGAATATCCCTGCTGAGGGAAAGTAAAGAACAATATGAACACAATTACAAAACATTTTTCACACAAATGAAGTTAGATCTAAACATTTGAAAGAATACCAAATGCTCCTGAGTAGACCAAGCTAATATAATAAAGATAAAAATTCTACCTAAATTAAACTTCTTATTCAGTGCCATAACAATCCAACTGTCAAAAAATTACTTTATAGAGCTAGAAAAAAATATTAACAAAATTCATCTGGAAGACAAAAGGTCAAGAATCTCAAGGGAATTAATGAAACAAAATGAAAACAAAGGTGGCCTAGCTGTGACAAATCTAAAACTATATTATAAAGTGGTAGTCATCAAAACCATTTAATACTGACTAAGAAATTGTGTGATGGATCAGTGAAATAGGTTAGATTCACAAGACACAATTGTCAATGACTATAGTGATATAATGTTTGATAAACTAAAGAGTAGAAACTTGGATAAGAACTCACTATTTGGCAAAAATTGCTGGGGAAACTGGAAAATAGTATGGCAAAAACTAGGCACTGACCAACATCTAATACCCTACATCAAGATAAGGTAGAAATGGGTTCATGATTTAGATATTTAGGGTGATACTATAAGCAAATTAGGAGAACAAGGGATAGCCTACCTCTTATTTCAATTGAAGAAAGTAAGTTATGACCAAAGAAGAACTAAAGAACATTATGAATTGCAAAATGTATAATTTTGAATACATTAAATTGAAAAGTTTTGCATGAACAAAACTAATGCAGCCAAGATAAAGGGAAACAGAAAGCTGGGGGGGGGGAAAGGGGGAAATTTATAGCCAATGTTTCTCATAAAGGTCTCATTTCTAAAATATATGAAGAATTGATTCAAATTTATAAGAATACAAGCCATTCCCCAACTGATAAATGGCCAAAGAATTAGTATAGGCATTTTTTCAATGAAAAAATTAAAGCCATTTCTAGTCATATGAAAAAAAATGTTCTAATTCACAGACAATTCATTAAAGAAATGAAAATTAAGACAACTTTGAAGTATCACTTCACACCTCATAGATTAGCTAAAATGACAAGAAAAGATAATGACAAATGTTGGAGGGGATGTGGGAACTCTGGGATACTAATGCATTGTTGGTAGAGTTGTAAAATGATCCAACCATTCTGGAGAACAATTTGGAACTATGCCAAAGGGCTATCAAGCTGCTTATTCTTGATCCAGCAGTGTCTCTACTGGGACTATATCCTTTCGAGAACTGCAATCTTTAAACTACTAGCAAAGCCAGAGCATTGAAATCGGATATGCACAGCACCCATTCAGAAAACAACATTTTCTTCTATAATTAATATCATTGGGTTTTTTAATCCTGGAAATTTTCTATCCTAATAACATCAGTTTTATTCTGAGGCAAATGAGAGATGCATTCCAAAAGTATGAAGTGTTGGCACTCATTAACCTGGACTCTGACCCAACAAGTTCCCCTTCAGAAGAATACAATCATAAGAATATAAAGAGATTAAAAAATCCATAGGACTAACAAAATATACTAAGTAAACTAACAAAAGTCACTAACATTCACCTCTTATTATTAGCCATGAAGCTAGCTCATAGCTCATAGTTAGCATTTAACCATGAAGTAAGAAAATCAATAGTTAGCATTTAAGTAATTTAGTTATATAGTTAATAGTCAGTATTTAACCATGAAGTAATATAGTTAATAGCATTTATTCAAATGTCAAATGTTAAATATAGTAATCCATAAGTTAGAAGGAATTTTTGAATGAGGCGCCAGATAGAGATATGTCACTGAGTTAATTGTCTGGATAAACATAAACTGTAAATCTGACTATGTTGACCTAAGGAAAATTATATGTAATCAGAAAAGTATGTAACCATTGTTTAATATACAAAATACATCTGAGGGAACTTGAGGGGACAGAGAGCAGCAGAAACAGCGGCAGCAAGCAGCAGCTGCTTCAGCATCTCTCCCATGAGATCCTCATTCAAGCTGTACCTCTGACTCCTGTCTTCCTTTGATGCTGACCCTATTTCTCCTCCTCAGTTTCCCCAAGAACCCTTGTAGAGGCTGGACCTCTACAATATCCCAAAAAGATCATAAAAGAAAGAAAAGGACCCACATGTGCAAAACTGTTTGTAACAGCCCTTTTTGTAATGGCAAAAAAACAAAAACAAAAACAAAAACAAAAAAAACAGGAAATTGAATGGATATTAGGAAATGGCTGAATAAGTTATGGTATATGCAAGTAATGAAACAGTTTTGTTCTGATTTCTTCTGATTTCAGAAAAACCTGGAAAGACCTACATGAACTGATGCTAAGTGAAGTGAACAGAACCATGGAAACATTATAGACAGTAACAAGAAGATTCTGTGATGATGAACAGTGATGAACTTGGCTCTTTTCAACAGTGAAGTGATTCCATGCAATTCCAATAGACTTGTAATGGAAAGTTCCATCTCCATCCAGAGAGACAATTATAGAGACTGAATGTAGATTGAAGCAGAGTATTTTCACCTTTTTGTTGTCTTTTGTTTGCTTGCTCCCCCCCCCCTTTTCTTGGGTTCTTTTTTTCCCTTTTGATATGATTTTTCTTGTGCAGCATGATGAATATGGAAATATGTTCAGAAGAATTACACAAATCTATATTAGATTGCTTGCTTCTTGGGGAGGTGAGAGGGGTAAGAAGAGGGAGAAAATTTAAAACACAAGGTTTTGCAAAGATGAATTTTGAAAAGTATCGTTTTTATGTATTGGGGAAAATAAAATACAATTAAAATAAAAAAAAGAAAGGAAAGAAGGAAGGAAGGAAATCCAGTGGGAAATACTCTATAAACAAACCAAAAAAAAGAAAGAAAAAAAGAATAGAGATAATTTGTGATACATATAGAGAGGAATGATTGTCAGAGAAAATATAGCTGAAAACCTGAGACTTCCAATAAAAAGTGTATCACTTGGGGTCATGATGTTTGTTTGTTTGTTTTTATTCAATTCTCTCTTTCTCAGTTGTTACTGTATAATTGATACTGGGAACAACTACCTGATATAAGCATGTAAGTCAAAAATATGCAAGAAAAATCAAGCTTTGTTTCCTAGAGTACAACTTACTGTTAAAACAGTGATAGAAGTTTGAATACTAAGTATTCATCCAAGTATAAGACGCAAGCAGATAGTGCAAATGAAGGTATTTCATTCTATAGCTATGACAGCATTAAATGAAGACTTGAAATATTTTGATCAAGGCAGGACTCTTGAGGCAGTAAGAAACAGATTTGACTAACAGCAGATATCTATAAAACATGTGATATGTTTGATGCATCCAAATGCAAACATTATTGACTCCTGCCTGTGTTGGAAAACACAAGTATCAACAAGCCTTTGGGGTTTGTGTATTCAGGCTTTTTTCCCCTCTGAAGGAAAATAGGGTGAATATGAACAATATTATATCAATAACAGACAATTTTGCCCATTATACCCAAGAATAATAATTTTTTTAAAAACTCCACAATGGTTAACTATTGTATGGAGAATTATTTCTCTGCATATAACTTCCTGCCAGAATCTATTCTGACCAAGATCTTGGTCTTGTAAATAATCAAGAAGTCTAGATACACATCTTACCACCCTCAAGGAAACCAATAAAGAATGACTCAGTCCTATGCTGCTGGAATTTATGAGACTTAACCAGGAGGCTCAGTAGAATTAACATATGGCGTTTCCAGTATATCAATACAATGGTACTAGAAAAGGCACTATAGACTTCATACATTTTTGTAATGTTTAGGGAACAGCCACATTTGCCTATAATATTTGTTTGGGAGTTCCATAAGCTGGAAAAGTTTTAATGATTGAAAATATATCTGATTAGAGGTCATTACCTCAGGAGGCCTACCTTTTAGCAATGACCTCAGTTCACAAATTTTCCACTAGAAACATATAATAACATGATTGACAAGCTTATTAGTCTTTCCCTAAAAATGATAGTTTTTTTACTAAGGAATCTTTGTATGTATAGAATCTGCCAAGGAAGGCAGCTAGGTATTGTAGTAAATAGAGTGCTGAGTCAGAGGACCTGAATTCAAATTTGACCTCTTACAAGCTTCATGACTTTATAGCAGTCATTTAATCCCCTTATCATCTCAGTTTCCTCACAGTGTCCCTGTAATGATAAAATGAGTTATTTGTAAAATGCTTTTTAAACCTTAAAGTGCTATATAAATACTATCTTTATAAAATAGTTCAAAGACTGGACAACTCAACTCTGTGTACAAAATAACCACAAATAATAATCAAGACCCTTCAAAAAGAATATGTTGCGGGGCAGCTAGTTGGTGCAGTGGATAGAGCACCAGCTTAGGAGGACCTGAGTTCAAATTTGGTCTCAGACACTTAATACTTCCTAACTTAATACTTCCTGGGCAAGTCACTTAACCCCAATTGCCTCAGCAAAAAAAAAAAAAAAAAAAGAAATAAAGAAATAAAGAATGAAAGAAAAAAAAAAAGAAAAAAAGAAAGAAAGAAAGAAAGAAAGAGAAATTTAAAAAAAACGTTAAAAAAATGTTGCAACCAATTTTCACATACTCTGAGCTAATCAAAATGCTCTATGAAAAAAAAGGAAGAATCAATGGAACAGTTAATCAAGAGAAATACAAGATTCTTTGAGAGATTCCCAGAGGTTGATAATAGTTATATAATCTTAATTCATATAATGGGGAGATATGGGTTTTGATACTCTTACAGAAATCCACAAAGTCTTTTCTCGTCTCAAAGGAATATCTTTTTAGATGGGGACAGGAGGTCTGAAGCCAGAGACATCACCTTTTGGGTCTGATGGTGCCCTGTGGATGCATCAAAGTATAAATTATGTCTTATATGGGTGCTGAAAGTCAGAAAAGGTAATTCATGAGCACAGGAATTCATAGAGAAGGTGCCAAGTTCCTAATCAGGAAAAATGGCCAAACTAGTTACTAATTTAGCCAATGAATGCCTATTGTAAGAGTACATATAAAGTGTATCTTGTATTCAATTCCAGAATATGCCATAATATGTTATTGTACATGATCTATGTGCTTGCTATTCAATGTTCATTTTTGCTGTTTATTATTTAATATAGTATATAGTGTTACACATGTGTCTTTATAATACATGCATGGACTACTTTCCTCCTGTGACCTATGTATTTGATTGTTTTACACATATGTAACATTGGGTATTGTATTATTCACATACACACATATTACCTGACATAATCCTGGTGTGAATGTCATGCACTAGATGAACACATTTCTAATATGTTTTATCAATGAGATTGTTATATTATATTCTAATTATAGTGTTTATAATAGATGTCCACAAATGGCACTCATGAATTTTTAGAGAGCTACAAATGTTTTCTAGGGGAGAGAGTATAGTGCCCTTCAATTTATTTATCCTTCCATTTGATGCTTGGAACAAAAGGGCTTTGGCTCTTCAGAGGGCAATGAAGCAGGAAGTACTCAAGAAGTGATGATGTGGCATTGTGATAGAAATGTCACAAACTATAGGTGTCAATCAGAGTAAAATACTAAGGCAGCAAGGACACTGCTGTCTTCTCTTTGATGGGATCTACTGCTGGATCTAAACCTCTCCACTCCAAAAACTCTCTATTGTTTTTAACTGGACCTATTGTTTCATCTGAAATAATAAGACAATCTTAATGATGAAATTACTCTACCCGTGCAGATTAGCACTTGTTCAATAGGTTATATTTTCAGGGTGGTACTTGTTTAACAATCTATAATAGTAGAGAGACTGCTTCACCATGGCAGTGACAGATCAAGTGACTTTCCTAGTCATATAGCTGACGTGTCACACGTGAGCTTGGAATTATATCTTCTGGACCCTTTTTTCCATTTCTATACACAACACCAATGGTTTGCAAAGTGGGCTCCATAATCTAATCCTAAGGAATGTGTGATCAAACAGATTATTTTATCCTCAACATAATTTTATCTTCAACCCTTATTCTCAGTGTTTATCCCATAATATACTTGCACAAGCTTACAAACTCCTTGTTTCTTTGCCTGATGTCAGCTTCTTAAGTCAGTTGTAAACAAACAGCTATCTGAGTATCCATAGAATCTTTTTTTAAAATGATTAGGAAAATTATCTCTGACTGCCTCCATCATTCTCACCCTTTTCCCCAAGGATAATCTCATTTTCACCCCTTTCCCCCAAGGTTAATCTCATATGCCTACAAGGATTGTAGATTCCCTTTTCATTCAATAAGCATTTAGTGAGTATATGCACAAGGCACTTGCTAAAAGCAAAATCTACTACTGTCTTTTTGTCTAGACAAAACTTTGGTCTTCATAGCAAAAAAGGGTGATATGATTATTGTTCATTTACTTTGAGCTAATTAGACTCTGAATTATTACATAAAATAATCCATTAGAGAATGAATTATGTAGAATGGAACTCTGGTTTTAGAAGAATAGATAGACAGACAGACAGATAAATAGATAGATAGCAAGATACCCCTACAAGGGTTGGCTCTCCACTTCAGGATACTAACCACTAAGAGCCCCAAATTTTGTGGGACAGAATGTATCACAAAGGATGAAGAAGCATGGATGGGTTTCAATGGGTCACATTGAATCTCATTACATTATCATTCCTTCCCAACTTATTACTTCTTAAAACTTCACTGTTATTGTAAAGAGCATCACCATCATCACAAGTAGTATCCTCAATTCTCTATCTTTAACTCCTCATATCTAATGAAATTGCCAAAATTTGTTACTTCTATTTCAGTAACAATCATTAAAAAGTAATATTTATTTTAATATAAATAGTCACCAGTATATATTGAGCCAAAAACTTTTTCTCTGGACTTTCACAATAATCTATTATTTGGTCTTCATGCCTGAAACCTTTCCAAACTATTTCCATGTAGATGTCAAAGTGATTTTTTTTTTCTAAAATGTATGTTTGATTATCTACTCAACAAATCCCATGAGTTCCTTACTAATTCTAGTGCTCTAAATGCTATTTCATCTTGATCTTATCCTTTTTTAAAATTTTCATTTTTGTATTCATTTTATAGCATGCCTAAATTGTATTTATAAATATATGAATACTGGAGGATCCTGAAATATGTTTTACTGATGGATACATGATCACAAAAGTTCAGAAACAACTGCACTATGCCATGGTACCTCTTATTCCTCGATGGTGCTATGGAGAATTAAGAATTGACTGTGGCTGTTATAAGTGTTAGAATGCTGAAGAATATGATTATATCATATGACAATCAGCTATAACTTTACATAATATGGGATTACTCTTATTAGTGTTCTTTAATGAATAAAATATATTGCAGATATTATAACTATCTGGATCTATTTTTATATCTATATCTATCTAGCTATCCTTCTAAAACCAGAATTCCATTCTAAATATTCATCCTCTCTAATGGATTATTTTGTTATAATAATTCAGAGCCTAACCAGGTCAAAGTAATTTACCCTTTTTTTGCTATGAAGATCAAAGTCTTGCCTAGACAGAAGGCAGTAGTAGATTTTGCTTTTAGCAAGTGTCTTGTGCATATACTCATTAAACGCTTATTTAAAGCAGAATATCACGAAAGGGAATGAATATAGCTTCACTTTCCTTAACAGTAAAAAAAAAGGGGGGGGCAGGGAGTGAGGGAGTGAAAGAGAGAAATGGGGAGTGGCTTTCACTTTGTAATTACTAAGTACCTTCTGGGTCTAAACCAGATGATCATATAATTAAATGAAGAAATGAAGACATGAATTTGGGTGTAATATTTAATATTTTAAATGTGATGTATACCACAATTTGGTGCATAGAGGAGAGGCATATTGGCTAAATCATAAAAAAGAATGTTTATTTCCCAGTCTCTAATAGTTGGCTCAAAGAGTTGTATAATAAATTTAAATTCTATCATTTTATAAATCACTTCAAAAGAATCTGAAAATAAAATATTTTATATTTTGTTAGCATAGTTCACATTTTTTATGGGATGCTTTATAGTTTATAAAATGCCTTTTTCACAGTAACTCATGGAAGTAGAAAACATGATATTACTTTCATTATACACATTAAAAAACTGAAGCCTAGAGAGAAAAAGCAACTTTCCCAATTTCCCAGTTAGTTATTAAGTTGAAGACCCAGGACATAAATTCATGTATCTTGGCTCTGAAGTCTGGGTTATTGTCCACCACACCACACTGACTCTTATAATTTATTGAAATGTGCAGAGTAGCATGCTGACCATTGGTTAATAATGCCATCTGACAAATATATAATGCTTATAATTATTGTGCAAAATAATTATAACAAAATAATAGGGAGTAGGTGTTATGGTCCTCATTTGACAGATAAAGCAATGCAGACTTAGACAGGTTAAGTTATTTGTCTATTGTTATTCATCCTTCCTTCTTTTTTATTATTTTAAATTATTATTTTTATCTTCCCCAATTACATATAAAAACATTTTTGTTGTGCATTCATTTTTTATATATTGTTATATGAATCATGTTGGCAGAGAAAAAAATCAGAACAAAAGGGAAAAACCATGAGGGGGAAAAAAAGGATGAAAATATTATGTATTGATACAGTCTCCACAGTTGTTTTTCTGAATGCAGATGGCATTGTCCATCCAAAGTTTATTGGGATTGACTTTGATCATCTAACCACTAAGAAGAAACAAATCTATTATAGTTGATCATTGCACAATCTTACTGTAACTGTGTACAATGTTTTTCTAGTTCTGTTTGCTTCTCTCAGCCTCCATTCATGTAAGTCTTCCCAGGCCTTTTAAAAATCAGTCTGTCCATCATTTTTTATAGAACAATAATATTCCATTACTTTCATATAATAATTTATTCATCCATTCCCCAATTGATTGACATCTGCTCATTTTCCAATTCCTTGCCAACATGAAAAGAGCTGGATGCAAATATTTTTGCACATGTGGGTCCTTTTCCCTCTTTTATAACTTCTTTGGGATACAAACACAGTAATGGATCTGGATCAAAGGGAATGCATAGTTTTAAGGCCCTTTGGGTTCTTCAGGACAGTTGGATCAGTTCACAATCTCACCAATAATGCATGTATTCCAATTTTCCCACATACCCCCCCAATCTTCATCATCATTTTTCCTGTCATCTTAGCCAATCTATCATGAACAGTACTTCAGAGTTGTTTTAATTTCCATTTCTTTAATCAACAGTAATTTAGAGCATTTAATTTCTTCATTTGAAAAGTGTCTGTTGATATTCTTTAACCATTTATCAATTGGGGAATGACTTGTATTCTTAGAATTAGAATCAATATATTTTAGAATGAGGTCTTTGTCAGAAACATTAGCTATAAAATTATTTTCCCAGTTTTCTGCTTCCCACAGTCTTCTTTCTTGAAGAATAGTAATGACAGCAAAAGGTGATGTCTTTACTTGCAAGTAAGACATGAAATTTTATGTGAGGCAAACTCATCAGTCCTACTAGTTCCTCCAGAGTCATTGGAGAACAGGTCAAGATGACTGGCAATGCTCTTAATACACTGGAAGACCTTGGCTATTCTAAGCTAAGATCTTTCCCAGATCTCAGTTCAAATAAAATATTTTTAATTGATATTTACGGGAAAAGTTATATCAACATTACATGCTGTTTTTCAAATACTTATTTTACTTTACTTGCTCCTACTAAGCAAAATAACTTTATGATAGTAGTCTCTCACTGGCTAACATTTCAGGTGAAAGTCACCACTTAAAATGTGTTGAGTCTAAAATATAGAGGCTGGAAAATAGCATTTCCTAGATTTTTAAAGAATATTTTAAAATTTTACTTGATCCTCTGCTTTTTTCTTAAAATAATTACCCAAATATAGAAAATCAATAACATATATACTTAAAATCTATATAGTATTTTATCCCAAGCATTATTTGATTTTTACATCAACCTTCTGAAGTAGAACAATATTATCATCTTTCAAAAAGATGATACCGAGACTCAGTGGATTAATTAACTTGCTCAGGTTACAAAGCTAATAAATGGTATAGCTGAGGAATGGACTGTGTCCTGACTCCTACAATCCACACAGGAAAACATGATGTTTTCAGCAAAAGAAAAAAAGAGTTCCTGAAAAGAGCACTGAAGTAAAATCCTAATCTTTTTAGGCTTCTTCACATCACTCTCTAAGCCTCACTATCCTGGGGTTTATTTGTCCCTCAGATATAAGCAGAAGTAGCAACTGAGTTTAATTTGTATTTTGCAAATACATATTCTGTTAGGATTCTGATCCAAAGTAAAACAGAATGGTCATTTGACTTTCCACTTACTCTATCAATATTATTCAATTCCCTGCAGCAAAATCATGGCTTAGGAAGCCAGAAAGGGATAAGATTCATTTTATTAGGGAGTAAATCTTTTGTGAGCTGTGTAACTAAACTACTTCATGGTCAATTCTATTTGCATTGTAGAATTCATACTAATTTTCATGTATAATCAAACAACAAAACACCCCTTAGCAAATAAGTCATCTTCCTTGTTAGAGCACAAGTAGAAGAAAATGAAGAGTAAAAGCTTTCTTTAAAATACTCAGGAAGAAATGGTAATTTTAACATCAGCATTCAGTTTCCCTAATAGGAACATTCTCCTCATCATCTTTGTAATTATTATTAACATTGCTATTTTCATGTACACTACATGTAATCTAAAAGATGATTCTTATTCAGGGGAGTTATACACTTTCATTAAAATAGTTGCAAAGTTTCATCTCAGCTCTGTTCACTTTTAAAACTCCATGGGGTGGAAGAAGGGAAATGATACAAATTTACTTTTTATTTAAGATAGTGTTTTGCTTGGTTGGTATTTTTTCCAAAACAAGTAAGGAGAGAAAATAGTGTTTTATTTTATTTTGTTTAAATGAGGACAAGGACAAATGAAACATATTATAAGATAACATGACAAAATTCTTCATTCTTAAAAATAGGTAATGCATACCAAAAGGAAAACTGTGACAAACTTTTCTCAATCTCCTTGAATAATTGGAAGAAATATGAGCAGCTAAAATTATAATGGTTTGGGATTTTACAACAATCAGTTATATTGAAGAGAGCAACTGAGGTAATAGGTATACTAAGCTTTTCAGAACAATTCATCTGTTTACAGATGCTACTCTGAAGAAAATAAATCAAATTCCACCCCCCCAACTAAGATGTGCATAATGTATTGGTTTTATGAGTCCCACTTCTTAAATTTATTACCCATGTTTTATGGTACAGAATTGTCCACTATCATACCCCTTTGTCAGCTATTAAATGCTTAAAATGGTAAACATAAGTTCTTCAAAATCTACGTAACATTAGCCACAGTGATAATAATAGTCTATAAACATTTACACTGATTATCATTTTTGAGACTGCAATGTTCAGGCAACCCCAGTCACACAAAGGAGTTTAGTACTCTGAGAACTATCTGGGTTTTTTTATATATTCCAACAGAATATATCCCACAGAAAAAAAAATTGATTTAGCTCAAATTCTCCTGAAATTCTCCATGATCTAGACTCCCAGTGTATGTTTCAGAACAATTATTAACACAAAATATCACCAGAGTAAAAAAGCTGATAAAAACAATACAAGGAGGTTAGGGTAAGAACTCTACAAATTCCTTTTCCTTAGCCAGAAACTATGTATTCATAAACTAACTATTCTCAAAGTAAGTTCTACAGACCATTGGGGAGGGTTCTCTAAGATAATTTCAAGGGAGTTGTGAGGTCAAAACTGTTTTCATAATAATACTAAGGTGTTGTTTGCCTGTTAAAATCCTCTTTCTTTTTTGAGCTACATTTCCTTTGTATAATTCGATCAAAACAACATATTGCAACAGATTTGAAGGCAAAAATGGATATGAGAAGC
Source organism: Myrmecobius fasciatus (assembly GCA_023553655.1). Classification (NCBI taxonomy): domain Eukaryota; kingdom Metazoa; phylum Chordata; class Mammalia; order Dasyuromorphia; family Myrmecobiidae; genus Myrmecobius; species Myrmecobius fasciatus. The sequence continues at coordinate 303,947 of JAJPUD010000627.1, read as the reverse complement.
CTGCTGTCTAATAATTCAAAGATTTGCAAATATATATATGTATATATATGCATATACATATATTTTTTGTAAAAATATATAAAAATACCACTCCTCACTAATTTTTATTTGGAAAAATACAGTTTATTTATTTTCATTAAAATGGCATAAATTTATTGTTAAAGTTACTTTTAATGAATTGATAAATATTTTAAAATGTTTTAATTTCTAATATGATACATATTGATAAATATAACCTATATAAAAAAGCTTTTTGTACACTCCAGTAATTCTAAGGGTATAAAGAGTTTCTGAATAATTTTCAAGAATATTAAAGGGATCCGAGGGGGAAAAGTTTGAAAATCTCTTTAATAAACAATGGTATATCAACTGAGGCCATAAAAGTTTGTTAACTTCTGGAAGGATATAGAATTACTATGATACCACAAACCATGTAACCAAGAGGATAAATATAAACATAAGCTAAAATTGTTCATGTTAAAATATTTTAAGATATTATGAAAATATAAAAGCTTAATTTAGTATATACACCTGTAAGTAAAGTTCAAAGCACTGTGAGTCCACTTTCACTCAAAAACATAGTTCTCAAATCTTTACTCATAGGTTTAGTTTTTCTAGTTAGAGAACAAAATCACTTGAAAACAAAAGCAATTAATGGAATAGTATATGAAGAACAGCATAACTAGGTGACCAGTGGATAGACAACTGGGCCTAAAGTCAGGAAAAGTCTTTCCTGAATTTAAATGCAGCTGCAGATACTTACTAGCTACATGATTCTGGGCAAGCCACTTAATCCTGTTTTCCTCAGTTCATCTGTAAAATGAATTGGAGAAGTAATTGGCAAACCACCCCAATATCTTTGTCAAATTTAATCCTCAAATGAGGACACAATTGAACAATAACAATGAAAAATAGGAAGAATGAAGAGAAGGAAAAGAAGGTGAAGAAAAGAAAGAGGGAGAGAAGGAAGAAGAGGAGGGGGAAATAAGATGATTTCCTCCATAAACATAGAGCACACAAATCTGTTGATACTATTCCCTTATTAGTGGGAGAAAAGAGAAAAACATATGGCCAGAGGGCATGCATACACAGGATGTATACATGGGGAAGATATGTCACTAAGGCATACACATAGAGTACTACATACATGTTGCTATGGCCACATATGGAAGAGTACAGGATTAAGATATTTCAAGATTAATTGGTTTTCTAGTAATATCATCAAGTGATATTACTCTCAGCCTACATCTTACTGCTTTCATTTTGTATGTAGTATTTGTTGGGCAGTAATCTGATGGTCTTGTGGTCAACACTAAACTTACTCTATTGACCACATAGATGTTGCATAGCTTTTCTCCAAAATCTAATCAAAAGTAATAGTATTATCCACAACAGGAAAAAGGGGTACTATCATACCTTTTAATTTCTTAGTGTCAAGAGATTTAAACTTCACTTCTTTTAAGGGGGCAGACCCTTCACATAAATAGTGTCAGGTTAGAGGGGAAAAAAAAAACCTTCCTTACTCCATCCCCCAGCCCTGGCATCTTTCTTCACTTGGAATAAAAAAAAGGAAAAAAAAAAGCTCAACAAAACTAACCAGCATATCACCCAAGCATGACTGTATGTGCAATGTTCCACACCTATAGTTCTGCAAAGAAAGGAGATGCATTTCTATTTCAACCTGCAGCAATTCCTTTAAGTTTTTCTATGCTTCTCTGAGTTCCTCATATTTATAGGATCACAGGTGGGATAAGAACATGGATCTTTTGACTCTATCCTTCTGCCTTCATCCTTTCACATAGAAGAGGAATACTTCATTGCATTCATGTATCAGGTTGTGGTTAGCCATTCCCCAGTTGCTAGGAATTTGCTTTGTTTCAAGTTCTTAGTGATGGTATAATTTTTCAGAGCTGCTTTGAATGGTTTTGGTGTATAGGGGACTTTTCTTTCTCTTTGACCTCCTTGGAATTTATACCCAGCAGTGATATCTCTTGGTCAAATAGTATGGTTCGTGCTTCAGCATAATTAGAAATTGCTTTCCTGAATGTTAGAGCTGAATCACAACTCCATACTTTATTACTGTGTTTTGCTTTCTGCAACCCCTCAGAAATATTTTACCTTCTTTGCCAATTTTTTTTTGGTACGAAGAGAAATCTAAGTGTTGTTTTTTTCCCTATTTTTCTCTCTTACTATTGTAGTAGATATGGGGAAATGTTTCATAAGGTAATTAATACTTTGTAATTTTTTTTAGAATTCTATTGATATCATTTGAGTCCTAATTATCTTATATGTTATTTTGATTCCTTATGTATCTCAGATATCAGACCATCCTTATTAAAGATATTTGATAAAAAAAATTTTTTTCTCCTTGTAGTTTCCTTTCCAATACTGCATATAATTAATTTGTGAAAAAGCTTTTCAATTTCAATCAACCAAACATATTTTTTTTTCTTTTACGATCATTTCTATTGTTTACTTAAGGATTTTTCTCCTAGTCAAAACCAAGAGAAATACTCAATATGTGATTATTTTCTAACTATTAATGTTGATCTTTAGTATTAAGTATTCCATATTTTTAGCTTAGTAGGATATAATGGGATAGGATGTTGTTATCAACAATTTTTGCCAAACTATTTCCAATATTGCTGGCAGTTCTTTTCAAATGGGTATTTTCCACGGACACTTTGTATTCTTGAGTTTATTGATCACTGTTTTATTGAATTCAGAAGTTTTGTTTCTGATTTCTACTTATCTAGTCCATTTCACAGATCTTTTTTTTTTCCTGAGGCAATTGGGGTTAAGTGACCTGCCCAGGGCCACACAGCTAGGAGTGTTAAATGTCTGAGGACAAATTTGAACTCAGGGCCTCCTGATTTCAGGGCTAATGCTCCATCTACTGCACCACCTAGCTGCCCCTCACAGATCAATTTTTTTTTATTGTTATCAAATTTCCACATATATTAAATATAATGGCTCTTCCTGAAAAAAAAATTTCTTTGTGTTTTGCATTTAATTTTCCATAAATATACAGGTGTTTCCTATACATCATTCCTATGTTTTTTCCACTCCACCCAACTTTTAGTACATTAAATTATGTAAAAGTAGAAGCACAGTTTAAACATTAAATTGGAACTAGAGAGTATTTTTAAATAAAAATTTAAAGATGCTTCAAAGTATTATTTTTAAAGAAAAATAATTCATCTCATATAACCACTAATACTTCTTTTTCTTCTCTACTCAATTTAGAGTTCATTGGCTTAAAAGCTTCCCTAAAATCTTAGAGTCTAATACAGATACACATTAAACTCTCATATATCTTATAAGAACTTTCAAAGTTTAACGCTTTTGTTGATGGTTCATAGAACAGAAAAATGTACGATTAAAAAAAAAACAGAATCAATGTGATTTCACATCAGTGGCAAACCATTTTTAAGCTAGATTTTTGGAATTAATTGTCACAGCACAAGTGAGACTGTGAAATGTTTTATGAACAGTTTCCAAATTACTACTGTACTGTACTATTGTAACTATTTTGCAAATTACTACTGTAACAAAGTACTGCCTTTCTTGCACCCAAAAGGCCTTTTGGGCAAGTGTTCAGTTTCCACATGATAAGAATGGTTCTGTTCATGATCAAATAATTGTATGGGGCTGAGAGGTTTTAGTTTTAAAATGCTCACTCCAATAAGGCATATCTGACAACACATCCTTGTCTGTCTATCCAATATGACTTTTGTCCATTTCTTTGCATAAGTTAATCATAGGAGATCCACTTGATGTGCTAGAAGTTTTCTTCATTTTCTCTTAAAACTGAGTAGACACAAAATATAAAGACTGTGTATTTGTGAACTTTTCTGCTTGCTATCCACAGGCACACTGAAAAATATTTAACAACTAAGGAAAAAATACATGCAAAACATGTTTTTATGTTTCTTGTTCTTATTCTTCAATTGTGACCCCATTTGAGATTTTCTTGGTCAAAAAACTGAAATAGTTTGTCATTTTTTTCAATTAATTATTTTTAATGTATATTGCCTTATGAATCATCTTTGGAGGGAAAAAATAGAACAAAAGGGAAAAATTTTGGGAGAAAAAAAAACAGAAAAAAAAATAAATATAGCATGTTTGATTTACATTCCATCTCCATAGTCCTTTTCCTGGATGCAATTGGCATTTTCTATCCAAAGTGTATTGGGATTATCTTGCATCACTGAACTGCTGAAAAGAACCAAGTGTTTCATAGTTGACCATCTGATTCTGCTTGCTTTGCTCAACATCAGTGAATTCATGTAAATCAGCTTATTCATCATTTTTATAGAACCATAATATTACATTACTTTCAGTCATTTCCCAATTGTTAGTCATCTACTCATTTTCCAATTCTTTGCTGCCACAAAAAGGTCTGTTACAAACATTTTTGCACATGTGAGTCCTTTTCCCTCTTTATGATGTCTTTAGGATGTAGACTCATTAGTGGCACTGCTGGGTCAAAGGGTATGCACAGTTTTATAGCAAAATTGCTCTCCAAAATGGTTGTCAGTTCACAATGCCACCCACAATGCATTACTGCCCCAGTTTTCCCACATCCCCTCCAATATTTATAATGATATTTTCCTGCCATTTTAGCCAACCTGAGAGGTATGAGGTGGTACCTCAGAGTTGTTTTAATTTGTATTTCTCTAATCAAGAGTGATTTAGAGCATTTTTTTTCATATGACTATAGATGGCTTTAATTTTATCATCTGAAAATTGTTCATATCCTCTGTCCATTTATCAATTGGGGAATGACTTGGCTTCTTATAAATTTGACACAATTCTTTATATATTTTAGAAATGAGATCTTTATTAGAAAGACTGGCTGTAAAAAATTTTTCCCAGTTTTGTATTTTCCTTTTAATCTTGTTTCTGTTGGTTTTCTTTATGCAAAACCTATTTAACTTAATGTAATAAAAGTTGTCTATTTTGCCTTTCATAAGTTCTTTAGTTCTTCTTTGGTCATAAATTCCTTCCTTCTCCAAAGATCTGATAGGTAAAATTTCCCTTGATCTCCTAATTTGCTAATGATATCATCCTTTATGGCCAAATCATGCAGCATTTTGACCTTATTTTGTTATGGGGTGTGAGGTATAGTTCTATGCCAAGTTTTTGACATATTATTTTCCAGTTTTCCTAGAAGTGGAATTTGGGTAATTATCAAATACCAGATTGCTATAGACCTTGATTATTGCATCCTATTTATCTAATTTATTCCACTGATCCAACACTATATTTTAGCCAGTACCAAATGATTATTTGTGTGAAAAGTATTTTGCAATTATGTTCATATAGTTCCTGGGTTTTTCTTGGCAGGTACACACCCAAATATTTTATTTTGTCTACAGTTATTTTAAATGGGATTTCTCTTTCCATCCTCTTGCTGATGGGTTTTGTCAATAATATCTAGAAATCTTTTTTCCCCCTGAGGCAATCGGGATTAAGTGACTTACCCAGGGTCATATAGCTAGGAATTATTAACTGTCTGAGGCCAGATTTGAACTCAGGTCCTCCTGACTTCAGGACTGGTGCTCTATTCACTATGCCACCTAGCTGCCTCAATATATAGAAATCTTAAGATTTGTGGGATTTATTTTATATCCTGCAACTTTGCTAAACTATTTTGTTAAGTTTTCTGATGAAAAGGTTTTCTGATGATATTCTAGTATTCTGTAAGTATATCATCATAACATCTGCAAAGAGAGATAGTTTTAATTCATCATTGCCTATTCTAATTCCTTTAATTTCTTTTTCTTATTGCTAAAATTCAACATTTCTAGTACAATGTTGAATCAGAATGGTGATAACATGTGTCCTTGTTCCACTCCTGATCTTATTGGGAATGCATCCAGCTTTTCTCCATTACAAATAATGCTTGCTGTTGGTTTCAGACGCATACTACTTATTACTATGCTCTCTAATGTTTTTAATAGGAATGGATCCTATTTTTTCTTAAAAGTTTTTTCTGCATCTATTGAGATTATCATATGATTCCTTCTGCTTTTGTTATTGATATGGTTGATTATGGTAATAGTTTTCCTGATATTTAACCAACCCTGCATTCCTGTAATAAATTCCACTTGGTCATAGTGGTAGTGTATTATTCTACTGAAAAGTTCCTGTAATCTTTTTGCTAATATTTTATTTATAATTTTTGCATCAGTATTTATTAGATAGATTGATCTGTAATTTTCTTTCTCTGTTTTGGCTCTTCCTGGTTTAAATATCAGTACCATATTTGTGTCATAGAAGGAATTTGGGAAGATTACTTCTTTACCTATTTTTGCAAATACATTGCATGGTATTGGAATTAATTGTTCTTTACTTGATGGGTTTAATTCACTTGTAAATCCATCTGGCCCTGGAGATTTTTTCTTAAGAGAGTACCGTAATGGTTTGTTCAATTTCTTTTTCTAAAAGAGGACTATTTAAGTAATTTATTATTTCTTCTTCTGTTAATCTGGACAATTTATACTTTTGCAAATATTCATCCATTTTGGTTATATTGTCAGATTTGCTGCCATACAATTTGGCAAAATAGTTCCTAATTATTGCTTTAATTTCTTTTTCATTGTTGGTAAATTCACCCTTTTCATTTTTGATGTTGGTGATTTAGTTTTTATTTTTCTTTCCTTTTTCCAAAGGTTTAACTATTTTCTTGTTTTCTTAATAAAAACCAACTCTTACTTTTATTAATTAGTTCAATAGTTTTCTTAGTTTCTATTTAATTAATCTCTCCTTTGAGTTTCAGAATTTCTAATTTGGTATTTAATTCGAGATTTTTAATTAGTTATTTTTCTAGCTTTTTAAGTTGCATGCCCAATTCATCAATCTCCTTTATCTCTATTTTATTCATCTAGCTATTTAGAGATATAAAATTTCCCCAAAAAACTGCTTGGGCTGCATCCCATAAGTTTTGGTATGCTGTCTAATTATTGTCACTCTGTTGGATGGAATTATGAATTGTTTCTGTGATTTGTTTTTTGACCCATTCATTTTTTAGAATTAGATTATTTAACTTCCTATTAGTTTTTAATCTATCTTTCCCTTTTTAGGGTTAGATGAATTTCTATATCCAACTGAATGATTAATTATTCCTTCTTTGAGCCCAAACTGTTGAGATTAAGCTTCAGACAATGCTCATCCCCTTCCTTTCTTTTCCTTGATTGTAATAGGTCTTTTGTGCCTCTTCATGTAATCTAATTTGTCCCATTATGCCTCCCATTTTCCCTTCTTCCAATATAGTCAGTTTCTACCTTTTAATGTCTTTTTCTTTAATAGTGTCACATCAGAGTCCATTTACAACCACACCCTCTGTCTATATGATACCTCTCCCTGCCTCAGGATACAATTTTTCAATCTAGGGATATAAACACTTTAACCTTTAAATAATATGTATATTTTCCCCTGTTTACCTTTCTATACTTCTCTTGAGACCTGTGTTTGTAGATTAAATTTTTTGTTTAGTTCTGAATTTTTTCAATAGAAATGATTGAAAGTCTCTTACTTTATTGAAGAACCATCACCTCCTCTGAAAGATGATGCTTAGTCTCACTGGGTTGCTAATTCTTGGTTGTGATCACAGGTCCTTTGACTTTCAGAATATGGTATTCTAGACTCTATGATTCTTTATTGTAGAAGCTGCCAGATCCTGAGTATTCCTAACTATTGCTCCTTGATATTTGAATTGTTTTTGTTTTCAGCTTACAGTATTTTTTTTCCCTTGAGATTGTAATTCTGGAGTTGTGCAACAATGTTCCTTGAGGTTTACCTTGTGGGATATCTTTCCAGAGGTATTTGACAGATTTTTTTCAATGATTTTTTCTCCCTCTGTTTCTAGAATATCAGAGTAGTTCTCCTTGATGATCTCTTGAAGAATGTTTTCCAGGCTCTTTTTTTGGTCATGGCTTTCAGGTAGATCAATAATTTTTAAATTGTTTCTTCTGGATCTATTTTCCAAGTTGGCTGTTTTTCCAATGAGGCATTTTACTTTTTTTCCCCATTTTTTCATTCTTTTTAGTTTGACTGATTCTTGATGCCTCATAGAGTCATTTGCTTTCCTTTGTGCCAATTTACTTTTTAATGTGTGATTTTCTTCACTTAGCTTTTGTATTACTTTTTCCATTTGATTAATTCTACTTTTGAAGATATTTTCTTCAGTGGATTTTTTTTTCTTTGCATTTGGTCAATGGCATTTTTTAAGGTATTGTTTTCTTTTCCAAGCTGTTTGACTCTCTCTTGCATACCTCTCATTTCTTTTCTCATTTTTTCTTCTACCTCTCTTATTTGTCTTTTAAAGTCTTTTTAGAAAACTTCCAAGAAGTGCTATTGAGCTTTAGACCAATTCATATCACTCTTTGAGATTTCCTCTAAGGTCAAGTTTCTTTTCTGTTTCTTGCTCATTGTCTTTCCTTTTCCTTTTCTTTTGGTATTTCTACTCATTTTTATTTTTAAGATTGAGCTCTACTTTTGGTATAAAAGATATGCTATTCCAAACTTCCTGTGCAGCTCTGAGCCTTGGCTTTAAGCAAAGAGATCCCTTGTGTTTACAGGGATAGTTTTATCTACTCTTTCCAGTAAACAACCTGGTTTCCCAGAATTTGCCTTTTGAGGTGGTATTGGGATTACCCTCCTGGTTTGCTCAGCTACTGAGCCAAAACTGAGGGTCTCAGTTGTTGATCTGCTGTAATTAAAACCCTTTCACTGTCTTTCCTAGAGTTGTCTGAGCTGAGCTGAACACCCATTTCATCTCAGTAAGATTGACCTTTCTTGCAGTTTTTCCAATGTAACTTGAGCTGGAGTGTTTTCATTCTGTCAGACTCTGTTGACAGATTTGGTTTCATGTGGTTTTTGAGGGAAACTGTGAGAGTTCCAGCAGCTTCCTGGATTCACTCCTTAATCTTGGCTCCACCCCAGAAGTCTCTCAGCTCCCATAATATGCCATTTCTTTTTCCATTTCATTTTACATATAAGCAACTAAAGTAAAAAGGGTTATACAAATTGTCCAGTTCATACAGCTAATAAGTGTCTGAGACTGGATTTGAATTCAGGAAGAGGAATCTTCCTAACTCTAGCCCAGGTGTTCTATCCATTGTGTTCCTTAATTGCCTGCTTTTTTATTTATTCTGCATTATTAATATTTTACTCATCACTTTCTTAAGTTTATGAAATCAATAAAATAATAAATCAAGCCATAATACATAGCATTTGCCAGTTTCTAAAGTGTGCTAAAAATTTAATAGTTGGCTCTCATGAGCTTTTATGAAGCATCTTCTGCATAAACTGTTGCCATTCCTTGAGAAAGCTATCTAAATTTTTCTATTTCCTTAATGACATCCTTTATTAGGTTTCTTTTCCATAACCCCTTATTGTTACATATTGAATCCTGCTCTAGTCCATCATGAGTCTTTCCATTTTCTCTTGAATGATACTCATTTTAATTTCTTTGGAAATTGTAGTGTTCCATGATACAATCATACAACTTTGGTAACCTGATTTATTTACTTCATTACCCAAAGTTGTGAGTTTAAAAAAAAATCCACAGTTTTCCAAAGCAATTCAGCACAGACTTCACATGTTTAATTTTGGACTTAATTTATGTCCATTTCAGTGTGTGTTTAGGCCAGATGGATAAATAGGTAAACTGACAGATAATCTGATATAAATATGTATGTGTATGCTGTATGCATATAAATATCTATGTATATGGACATATGTGTGAATATATGGATCTAGATATACTAATAAATAAGTTTCATAATGTTAATTAACTATATATCATCATCTCTAAAATAAACATTCCTCATTTCCTATAATGAATAGCTATGTGAAACTCTTTTGAGTGGTTAGCATCTTGTCCAGGAGGCTCTACATTGTTCTCTGCCTTGAAGAAATCCATGATAACAACTGCAACTAATAGTATTTATAGGATGTCACAAATTGTAGAATATCCCTCTTCAACTTGCACTTTGATAGATCTCTTCCCTAATATGGCCAAAAAGCCTTTAGCAATTATACCACTCCTTTTTTTGTTTCACACCTGATATTTATAATCAGAGGATAGTACTACTGTTATTTTGTTAAGAAGCTTGGAAAAGGTTGTTGTGGTTGTAGTTGTTTTGTATTTTCTACCATACCATAATCCTAGAAATGAGAGCTGGTACATAGCCTCAAGATCTAAAAGATATAAAATTGAGTCTAATGAGAACCAGTTAGCCCAGAACATGTTATTTATTTTCTGCTTTCCTTACTGTTCCATTTAGTTTGAATTTTCTATGAATGAGGGAAACTATGCATGAGCTACCAGGTCAATACAAAATCAAGGTTATTTGACACATTTGAAAAGACATGCCACTGGTTTATCAAAAGGTAAGAACAAAACCATTATTCTTTTAACAATTTTTCCATCAAACAATCTTTCCCTTTTGATAAGACTTTCAAAGAATTATATACTTCTAAGGAAGATGAGAGACACCTTGTTGGAAGAAAGCCTCCAAAGAGCAATTTTGCTCTAAAACTCAAAAGACTCTATAGTTAACAAATAATAAACACAGTAGTATTCTGTCTTCTTTACATTTTATATTCAATTATATGATGGTAAAAATTGGCATACTATATAATATCATTTGTGAAGTGTTGACTATTCTGCTTTTTTTTTTTAATATATGAATCCTATCTATCTTTCTTTGAACTCTTTGGGATATATACTAGAGATATGTCACTAAGTTAAAGAGTATACACAAATCATTGAGTTGGGGGTATAATTTCAAAATCCTTTCCAGAAGAGCTGAAATAGTTCACAACTCTACTAGTATAGCAGAATGCCTTTCTTCTCACAAATGTCTCCTGCAATTGTCATTTTTCCTTTTTTTTCTCTCTTGCAATCTAATATATATATATATATATATATATATATATATATATATGCATATATATATATACACACACAATAGAATCTTAGAATTGCTTTAATTGTTCTTTCTCTAATTGTTGGTCATTTGGAACATAGATTTTTTGTTTTTTTTTTGTTGTTGTTGTTGTTGATAGCTTAAATTTCTTTGATAAACCTATTCACATTCTTTAACTACATTTCTAAGGGAATAGCTCTTGTTCCTTTAATTTTGAATAAGTTCTTAGACATGAGGACATCAAAAAAAATTGCTACAGATATTGTTTTAAGCTGTTTCCATTCTACTTTTATCTGAATTGCTTTTGTATGGAGAATAAGCTTCCAAATTTTATAAATCAAAGATTATCATTTTATCTTCGATTGTTATCTCTATTCTGTTTGTTCATGAACAATTCCCCTATTTATAATCATGAAAGCTATTTCAGTACTTGTTCCTTTAATCTGATTAGTATATAGCCTTTTTATCTCAATTATTAATCATTTAGAGCTTATCTTGGTATTTAGTGTAGGATATAGATATATATCTAATTTCTGCTAGATCACTTTCCAGTTTTCTGAGCAATGTTTTGTCTAATAGTCAGACCTTACTTTAGTAGATATGTCTTTGTATTTATTGAATAATAGGCTACTGTGTTCATTTGCTTCTGTTTGTTATGGCTAAGTTATATGAGGACATAAACTTCTAGAGAGCAAAACAGTCATTACTATTGTGTCTCTGAAAGGAGAAAGAAATGTATTTCCTTTACATTCACTAATAAGAGGCTTCAGAGTAGAGACAAGTTGAATTTGGTGAAGGTAGCACCAGGTTTAAGACAAAAGATGGGTAGTGGTGATAACTCCACTTTTGAATGTGAAGACACAGATACTAATATTAAAGTTGTATTTGGGCAATAATGGTTCACTTATTCTCCTTGTCCTTGAAAGAGAATAAGTATTTTTTTTTTATTTCAATGGCTTTCATTAATTGAAGTCTGCTTTTTAAATGCATACTATATAAATGTAATGGAATATAATGTCACCATGAAAATATGAATATAATGAATTCAGAGAAACAAGGTAAGATGTATGAAATAAAGATTCAACAATGACTACAACAATTTAAATGGAAAGAACAGGAAGAACAACAAAAATGAAACTAAACCATTTGATTATATTATAATGCAATTATAATGTATAATTATAATCACCAAGCTTATCCCCAAAGAAGAGATCAGAAGATAGATTTTTCCCTTCTTTTCAGAAGTAAGAAACTACCAGTATAAACTACTGCATATATTTTTGGTGTCACTTTGAAGTATTACTTAATTTTACTAAATTACTTTTTTCTGTTTTATTGTTGTTGTAAGGATCAGGATAGGGGAAAGAGAAGGAAATATCCTGATAAAAAGAAAATAAAAATAAAAGATATCAATGGTATCATTTTTTTTAATGTCCAAGGCTTAGAGTATTTGAGCAGAGTAGAAACTATAAAGAAATAAATGAGTCATTTTTGGAATTGAGTCTATTTCTTTAGGATAATTGCCATTCAGTTTGAAACATGTAGTGGTCTTCAACAATTCACTGCACGTTCCCTATTGTGATAATTCAATGCATCTCCCAAAATAACCCTAGGAGCACACAAAATCATTCTAAGCTTGGGGCAGTGCCTGGGAAGAGTTACTACAACTGTACAACCTGTAGAAAACTACAGGATAGCAAGGGAACAGAGATAGCAGAGCTCTTTGTTAATAGCTTTATGAGAAAACTGACCTATGGTCAATTCTTTAAAAAAAATTATCCTGAGTAGAAAAGAGGTTATGTCTGATAGCTGGTGATATTGGCTTATTATCTTCTTAATTTTATAGGCAGTATAAAATTATCTAGCCACAACTAATTTAAATCTATATGTCAATTAATTTTATGCTTGTCAGTAGTCTTATTTACATCTTAAATTGATTTGATAGGGTTTTTTGTAGTCTCCTATATGTGAACATAATTGAAATATATGCATTTGAAGTCCCATCCAGTATCAAACGTAGTTAGTAATCTCATTTCTATTTCATGGCAATTGGGACTGTGACATTCATAAACTCCCATAAACCAAGGTAGATGTTAGGAAATAAGGAAAGTATTCCTCCAATTAGGGAATGTAAAATTTAAGAGATGAACCTCAGCTAACAAAAAGATCAAAATATACAGTCAGTTTCATTTTCTCATTGCTACCCCATGTATTCATTATATATGCCAATTATTTGTGAAGTCTAAGAAAGTTATTGAGTACAAGCTCTATGAGCAGCATGTTTCTGGTCTAGTATATAAATGCTAGAGACATATAAAATCATTTGAAATGCAGAAGGATAAAAACTACTTTTGTAGCATGTCTCGGATACTGATTTATACATTTCTCCACTTTGCATGTCATGAAATGTATCAATTTATTTCAAAAATTCTCTCTCAAAACCATTTGAAATTGACATTCTTCCTGCTAGGTTTCTGGGATGAGCAATCTAATGTGAATGATTTCTGGCAGGCTCAGTATATACAAGTATATACATATACTTGCAAATGTATATTATGTATTTTATATGTATATTAGCTAAGGGAAATAGAAAAAGAATGAGCACTACTTCTTGCCTCACAAATACTTCCCAGAGTCCAGCAATAAAAAAGGTATGCTTAGTTTTGTCAAAAATGGAACTAGATAACATAGGTGCACCTAAGCAGAATAAATTAAGCCATTCTGTCATATATTTTTTAGTTACACAAACCATATGGAAGAAATCATATCTATATAGTTGGTTAGTGGTTTATGCAGCCAGGGAGAGTAAAACAGAATCAAGATTCAAAGGAAGAGGGGATCAAAATTTAGCTACTTTTCAAAGAACTTATCCAAAGAAAGGTTGCAGAGGATTTGTGCCACAGTCAGAAGGGCAGACAGATAATTTCTCCCTAACTTGACCTTGATAATAACATTAATTAGGATCAAAAATTTTAAATTAATCTCAGAGGTCATGAAATCCTAAATCTACTATTAATTTCAGAGAGTCCTACTGAAAGCCTCTCACTTTCCAAATGAGAAACCTGAAACCCAGAAAAATTATTACTTGTCCAAGGTCACATAGAGATAAACAATTCAAAGCATTTTGAAAACCTTTAAGTACTATACAAAAATCAGCTACTAGTGGTGGTGACAGTGGTGGCCTTGAAGGAGGAAAGAAAAAAGGAAGAAAAAGAAATACAAAAAAAAAAAACAAAAAACCAAAAAACCAGAATTTGAACCCCAGGCCTCTAACTCCAAATCCAAGGCTCATTCAAATGTATTATAATGAAGATACAGAATCAGTTTAAGATAAGGTAATGAAAAGTCTATAACCTAATGACTCCCAATTACTTTTAGGGAGCCAACCTTTAGTGAGAAAATAAAAAATTTCTTCACTGTGATTAACATTATAATATAGTCTCTGACTTTGAAGAATCTTAATAGATTTCCAAATATTTTGGCAACGATTGTCAAAGATCACTACTTTCCCTAACAGCTTTTTATAATAAATATATTTAACAATCCTTCAAGTTAAGCAGGGTAGTGTAGGAATTAATAATTTGACATAGGAAACAGTGTATAACAAAAGCATGATTTCAATAAAACATAAATTTATGTAAGAGATGGTCTGTAGTCTGGTTTGGCTATAATGTAATGTGTGGGAAGAAATGTGAGATAAGACTGGAAAAGTAAATTCTAAATAGAATATGAAAATCTTTGAATTATAAAACAAGGAGTTATACTTATTAGATTCAAAAAGAGAAATTGTTCAATGTTTTAGATCAGTGAAATAGCTCTATGAGATCTGTGTCTTAAGAAGGTTGTTTATGATGTGTATGTGTATATGTGTGAACAGAGAGATAATAGATGGAAGAAAGAGAGAAATAGATGAGAGGTAGATGGAAATATGGTCTCTACTCAGAAAGCTCTTGCAATATTAAATTAAATCAAGCATTCATTAAGCACATATTATGTGCTATGTATTAGATATACAATGAGAAATGTGGAAAAATGCCAATCAGCAATAAGATCAGTCAACATCAATAAATATACATAATATATATATATATATATAATACATATAAATGTACACATAAGAATGTGCAAAATAAAAATATAGCAAATATGCATTTTGTGAGGATAAGGAATTTTATAGATAAAGAGGTGACAAGTTGAGCTTTGTAAAAGACAAAGATAAAGAGAGATTGAATCCAGATATGGGTACAAAGGCTCAGAGATAGGAGATAGTATGTAGTATATGAAGATCAGGAGGAAGGTCAATTTGGCAGGAAAATGCAAAAACAAAATTATGTGTAATATGCCCTAATTTATTAATATATAACAAATATGGAAATGAAATATAGAATGATGGGTTGAAGGGATGGTAGGGTCAACAGAAGGTTATTGTTGTTCTTTTTGTTGTTTTTTTTTTTTTGTTTAAGAATTATAGAATCCTGGGGATGTTTTTGCTAGGGAAATTGAGATTAGAGGGGGTAGGTAATTAGTG
Source organism: Myrmecobius fasciatus (assembly GCA_023553655.1). NCBI lineage: Eukaryota > Metazoa > Chordata > Mammalia > Dasyuromorphia > Myrmecobiidae > Myrmecobius > Myrmecobius fasciatus. The sequence continues at coordinate 288,479 of JAJPUD010000627.1, read as the reverse complement.
ACAATATTCAAGAGGAAATGGGAAGGAATGATATCATGGATAAAAGTAAAAGGTTTGACCTTGGTGGAGAGCCCTATTTTTTTCATCAGAAGCTGTAAAGGAGAAAAGGATATGATGATAAAGAATGAAAAGTAGTAGAGAAAAATGAGTTAATGTCTAACATCTTATAAATCTTCTCAATAAAGGATAATATTAGGCTTTCTGCCGAGTAGATAAGGGGAGAAAAATATAATATGTGTGTACATGTAATATGTATATATGGGTGTGTATGTATATATGTGTGTACTTTCAACACAGAGACATGGTTTGGGAAATGATAAAAAGGGAACAAATGTGATGGAAATTTTACCAAAGAAATAAAGATAAATTAATTACTGTTTAAAAGCATAGGGAAAGGAATAAGAAAAGGGATGAATTTTAAAGACATGAATATGTCAAAGGAAGAAAGACATTATGAAATGTAAGGGGAAAATGGAATGCAGAAGATCTGGTAGGTATATTAGTGATGTTTTTAGGTTTAGTTTTATTAATATTAAGCTTAAGATGCCAGTGAGACACCAAAATGGGAATGTCTAATAGGTAGTTAGAAATATATGTCTGGAGAATTATGAGACACACACACACACACACACACACACACAGAAAAAGAGAGAGAGAGAGAGAGAGAGAGAGAGAGAGAGAGAGAGAGAGAGAAAGAGAGAGAGAATGTCAATCTAGAGCTATAGATTTGGAAATTATCTACATAAAAAGGTATTAGTAAGTCAGCTACCTATCATAGCTATTGATAGATGAGTTCATAGAAGAAGATATTATCACACACAAAAAAGTATAGAGAGGGATAAAGACCAAAAGCAGAACCTGAGAATACAATTCTGTCAAGAGGACAGAAGGATAATGAGACACAGGAGTAAACAAAGAAACTAGGAAAGCAGAAACCAAGAGAATATATCTTCTCTGAAATCCAAGGGAGTAGAAAGTTTGTGGAGAAAAGTATGCTTAACTTTGAGAAATACCATTGAGAGGTTATATGTTTAAGAAGAAACAACCTGAGAGAACCACTGTACTTGGCAAATAGGAAGTCATTAGTGACATGAAAGAGAGCAGTTACAGTCGAATGGTGAACCATAATCAAATTGAAAGAGACTGAGGAGTGTTTGGAAGGTCAGGAAGTACAAAGCACAAATGTAGACTGGTCTTTTTTTTTTCTTCTTCTTCTTTTCTTTCTTTCTTTTTTTTTTAAAGAAATTTGGCAGTGAGAAAAATTAGAGATGAGTTAGTAGCTTAAGAGGCATCAGACTGAAGGTAGTTTTTATTGGTTTTTTGATTTAGTCAGTGAGACATGAAACATGAAAAGTTGCAAGCTAAAAGGTAAAAGGGAAAGAGAAGAATTTTAAAATTTGAGAGATGTGAAAATAGTTTTCCTCTGATTCCCTTTTAAAAGAGTCTCCTTAAGTTCATCAGGAAGAATCAATGACAAAAACTCCCAAGAAATGAAGGCTCATCTGAGCTATAAACACATTAGATGACAGGCACAAAGATGAGAATTTCAACTGACAGACCATTTTAGCTGCCTTTAAAAGGCACTAATTAACATTTATTTGTCTAGAAACCTCCCCTTAGTGCCAGAGATTAAGCTGCTTTGAATAAAATGTTAAAAGAAATGTCATATTCTGTCTTTGACTTCTTGAGTTGACTTTGTATATTGTTATTTAACTTTTAATTTAGCTCTGTCTTTTCCTTCAGTGTCTAGCACAGTATTATATACACAGTATGCTCTCACTGAACAACTATTGAATAAATGAATGAGAGAAAAAAATGAATAAAGAAAGAAAATTTAATAAAATACTGCCACTGATTTACATATGGAAATTTTTTGCCCCTGGGTACACCTAGATTAAATGAGGTATAGGAATACACACACACACACACACACACACACACACACACACACACACACAGCCTGGCTGAGCCAAAACAGCCTGCCAAAGTGACCCTTTCACAACAGATTAACAAATCAGATGGCCCAAGTTAGAAAACCAATTGAATTCAATAGAAAAAAGCTATAATTAAAACCGAGGTGAAAGACTGACGGCCTAATAAGGCACCCTGATCAGCAGGTGACAGTGGAGAGACATATGATCTATTTTGAGGAAAATATATGGCACTGCAGGAAAAAGTTTCAATTGTATAAGCAGAAGTCAGAAAGAAGAAAGGGGAGAGATTCATTACTGATAACCTTAGGAATTTGGGTCTTTTCCAGTGTCCAGGGCTACTTAAATTGATGTCCCAACCAATGGAAGGGGGTCACTTGATTTAGTACAACTCTGCTCATTCACTTATCCAATACTTCTTTCTACATGAACTTCATTTATCTGTCCAGATGCATCCAAGTGGACTAATTCCACTAATTGATATTCTTAGGAAGATACATTAGCTTTTTCCATGCCATTTGGGTTCCAATTAATACAATACTATCACAGAACACAAGTTCCATCCAAACAGCAAATTTCATCTGAAAATTATATTCTACTTCCTTAAATCTCACCTTGGCCTAGACTATTATTTCTTCTGTTGTGAAATGCTAAGACTTTACACAGAGCACAATGTACAAAGGAGGCTCATAGATAGTATAACAAGTGTATTGTTTATATAATGCTGTGGAATTCTTTGGAATGAAGGTCACAGTATAAACATAAGACGTAACTTATTACTGAATACTGTACTTTAATAAATAAATAAAATGCTCACTGCATTATAACCTAGACCCCAAACCAATTGAACTGATTATAAAGAGGCATTGATAAATGAAGCATTTTAATAAGCATTTGTTTATGCATTTGTTATCATCGTTACTTCCATTAAAGTAAAATAATTAGGATGCTTAATCAGATCAAGATTGTGGAGCTGCTAAGCAACTCTCTTTCCTTCCAGAAGAGGAAAACAGTATGTTTTTGGAAGAGTGAGATATTATTCATTTCAGAAATAATGGATACAAATTCTTTCAAATAATTTCATTACCCAAAGACAACTGCTTAATAATCCTTAGCTAAGAACATCACTCATATCATCCCTATTACTATAAAAGGAACATGTGAACAGAACCATAATGTACATTTTCCATTTTTATTTTGACTAAAACTTTTTCTTTCAACTATTAGGCTGTATTATGATCTAAACCATTGAAAGGTTCTAAAGTACTGTGGTAAGAGGGTGGACTTAATACCAAGAAAATATTGATTTTGAATCCTTGCTATGACAATTGCTAAAAACTTACTTGAAATAAGATTATTAAACCTCTCTTAAGTCTCAGTTTCTTCACCTATAAAATGGAGATATTAATATCATAGAATTATTTTCACCAAGTTATCATAAGTATCAAGTGAAATAATGTACATAAAGTGATTTGCAAGTGCTTAAGGCTATATAAACATGTCAGTTATATTATTCTGCAGGCACCCAGTTGAATGAAAAGTATGATTTCATGTCTGTCTATTAATGTTACTTTAGCAACTGGAAGGAGGGGTGTGTAAAGACTGAAGAAAGAAAACTTCAAACTCTACCAAGTCTTCAGATTGTTCAGGTCAACAAGTCTATGTGTGAGGCCCAGGGTGGTCTTATTTAAGCACACATGCAAATTTTACTGTCATGCCCAGGTGCCACCATGACAGATGCTCTAGAAACACACAGATGGTGTTTCAAGTTCGGCTTGATCTCCAGTTATCCTTCATCTATTTTCCTCCTCTAATTCATGATCCAGAACTTAGATCAACATGCATTACATCTCATGAATGTTTTCCAAAATGTACAAACAATTTGCCACTTGACTGGTTTGGGGCTCATTGTGAAAATGATCTTTTCCCTGTTTTAGATGTTTATGAAAGAAGCCCAAATAATTCAATACTAAATATGACAAGCTAGTTTGAGCCTTTATCTCAGACAATAATAAACATCTCTAGTTTTCTTTTACTTGTGAATTTTTCAGATATGCTGATAATGGTAAATGAGAGACAATAGACAGAGGCAAAATGGTATATCAGATAGATAATCTGTCCTCAAAGCCCAGAAGACTTGGATATAAGTCCTGCCTCCAATACATATTGTCTGTGTGACTCTAGACAATTCAGTTCACCTCTCGGTGCTCTAGAGAACTCTATTAAATTAGACTATAAGCTGTCAGAAAAGTGTCAACCTACACTGACAGAGTTTCTTCACCTAGGAATTTATTGTACCAATGAAATAATGTCTAGCCCTGTAAATTAAGGAGACCAAAAGTTTCATTACTTTCTAACTATCCTTATCAATAAACAAATTAGTATAAAAATCAGAAAGATGACACCCAATTAATGGGAATTCTTTTTTTTTTTTTAGAGAAATGAGGGAGTTAAGATCAAAGACCATGCAAGACAAAACTACTCAACACATCTAAAGGACCTAAATTTCTGTGTTCAAAAACTGCCTGTCAGAATAATTTGGAAAAGAGGGGGGAAGAAAATAAACTTTAAATGTCACCATAGTAGACTTCATGTAGATTTATTGGAGTCATAATAAATGGCTATTTTTATTATAAAACTATATGATATGTTAGAAAGAGAACTAGAATAAAATTCAATTCAACAAGTACATAGGAGTCCTATTTATGAGTAAGTATATTTTAAGTATTTAATACTGCATAGTACAATAAATAGAGGTTAGGGGTTAGGAAGATAGGTTCAAATATGGCTTTTGGCACATGTGATTATGTACAAGTTATCTAACTTTGTAAAACTCCCAACTTATAGGTGGATTTTGATCTACTTCAGTAGGATGCAGCTCCATACTAAGAGTTATTCAAACCAAAGAATTTATATTATTCCGTATCAAGCTCCCTACTCTTTTCCCATCTCCTCCCCAAAAGAAAAGATTGAGGATGGAGGCAGAATCAAGATGGAGAGAAGACAGGAAGTTGCCTGACCTCTCCCCAGTTTCCTTCAGAATCAAAACTCTAGAAGAATTCTGAAACGACAAAAGAGTTCTGGAAATCACAGAAAAACAGAGTGAAACAATTTTCCAGCCCAAGATAACTTAGATCGACTTCAGGAAAGGTCTGTCTCACATGGGTAAAGGGGAAGTGTGGCTCAGGTGGGTGGTTTCCAGGAAAACTAGCAGGAGGCTCTTAGTTATAGCACAGGTAAGCAAGGGCCAACCATGAAGCTTCCAGTCCCAGTGCAGCAGACAAACTCCTGGACCTAGAACGTGAGAGACAACAGGCACTACTAGTCTAGGTAACCCTAACACAGAGGGTAAGCTACCCGCCCCAAAGGCCCCAGCAGAGAAAACCAGTGACCACACTCTGGACTCTCAGTGGAAGAAGCTAAGGATAGTTCTCCCTGTACCCCAGATTCAGAGCTTAACTTCAAAAAATGAGCCAAAAAAACCCCAAAAGAGCCCTCCCTGACCATAGCAACAAGAACTATCAAAGCACAAATTTATTTATTTTTTTTAATAAAGCTTTTTATTTACAAAACATATGAGTGACCTTTCAACATTGACCTTTGCAAAAAAACTTTTTTTTTCCCAAGCTTTTCCTTTCCTTCCCCCCACCCCCACCCCTATATGACAGGTAATCTAATACATGCTAGATAGGATAAATTATATGACAAATACAATACATGTATACATATCTATACAGTTATCTTAACTGCACAAGAAACATCAGATCTAGAAAGAGAAGAAGAAAAAAACAACCTAAAA
>JAJPUD010000627.1:249135-274242 GCA_023553655.1 Myrmecobius fasciatus | reverse complement strand
TGTGTGTGTGTGTGTGTGTGTGTGTGTGTGTGTGTGTGTGTGTGTGTTGGGTTGGGTTTTGTTGTTGTTGTTGTTGCTGTTGTTTTAGGAAAAAAAAAAGGAAGTAATCCTGATTCAAGGGAATTGTTTTGTAATCAACTCATCCTGATCATGAAGAGTTAACCACATGAGGCCACACATTCCGTGCATATATTCTGAATATTGTCAGTTCTCAATAAATAGCAGCAATAATATGACCACCATTTGAATCAGAAAGGCAGTCTTAAGTAGTGGGTAGGAAGTTCATCTCTGGGCTCAAATCTAGCATTTGACACATGCTAATAATGTAATCTCTAATGAATTGCTTAAACTCTTGACACTCCCTTTCCCCCCAATTGTCTAAAACTACAAATTACTAAGGACTTGCTAATCTACAAAAGAGAATTTCCAAACACAGATGAAATTATTAGTATGGGGTAAAATAATTAAAAATGTCTGTGGGAAGATGCGATTCCCAATAGCCAAAGTAGAGATTATATAGAAAAGCTTACACATTTTCACTCCTAATAAACTTACATTCCAAAAGTCAATTATGTAGAATTTTAACAAACTTCCAAGAAAGAGGATCCAAATTTTCCATTTGGATGATTCTTGTATTATCTTCTTTAAAAAAAAAAAGTTTAAAAAAAGACATGATGTTGCCATCATTTTGCTGCCACCAAAATGAGGAGGAATCTCAAAGCTAGTACTTTGTGGGAAGGAAAAATAAATAAATTCCCAAATGCACTTAGATGAAAAGACAAGAAGAAAATTCTCTCCGTACATTTGCTTTGTGTTACTATTTATCATCTTGATACATTTTTAAAAGGCAAGTGTAAAATGCTACATTTTCTATAGCTATAAATGCAACTAAGATTTCTTTGCTATACTGGTAAAATCCAGACATCTTTCTCTTTCATGTTGGGTCTTAGAATATCAATCTCTTTGAAGACTGGTTGCTTGAGATTCCCTCTTGCATGGCCAGTCAGGCTTAACCATAATCCAGCTAAAGCTGAGTCGTTGATTGACACTAGGCATGGGGGCAGACAGATGAATTTCTCTGGTTTAAAGATTAATAGGACAGATCTTTTGATCTCTGATTCTGTAAGGTATCTGAAGTTCATCTTCTCCCCCAAGTTTCTTTGGTTCAAGTATATGGTCACATACAGATTACATTACCACAGGTGGGATATAATAGGAAAAGCTTCATCAAATTTGGAAATTCATATTAATTCATTCCTTCACTGAACATTAATTTGATTACCATCATTTTCTCTAGGCACATATTCTAACCAGCACAAACACGGTTCACAGATCACAGAAAATCTCTTATACAAATGAATTCTAGATAATAATCAAGTAATCTTGGAGTTTGAATATGTCTAAGCTATTTGATTATAAAGAAAATTGTAATGTTAATATCAGAGATCTCAACAAACTCGAAAGATAAGATTGCTATGCTCTCATCTACTAACAAAACTGAATATTATTCTCTATAACCCAAGATATTTATTAATTATGCAATGGCAATGAAGAGGAAAGTTTCTACTCCTGATCTAGTCTAGGATCACCCCCAGTTAGTGGAATATAGAGAAGAACAAGATTTGGTTCTCTTCTAAGTCAAGCCCAAGAATTCAATTCTATTCAAATGCCCTTTGGGCCAAATAAATGTAGAAATGGACCAAGTCTCTAAGAGTAGAAATAATGGATGAATTGTATATTCATCCAATATATTGCAAAATCTTCTTTGTGGGAGACTTTTCTGATGCATTGATCTCTATCTTCATTAATACTTGATGAAAAATGAAAATGAGGTTCTTACACTTAGGCATGACTAGAATTGTATAGATTGATTAGGATTCACATTTTGTGATTTTTTTTTTAATCCAGACCTCTTATTTCATTGATGTAGAGAATTCCCTTTAGAAATGCAGTTGGTAAGTCTATAGTTATAAAGAATAACTTGTGCTACAGGTAAAGTGACTTGTCCAGGGTCACAAAGTCAGTTTCAGAAGCACAACTGTAACCCTGTTTTTCTTGATTTGGAGAACCACTCTCTCTGGTATTAAACTCAAATAGAAACTGGATCATATATTAACTTAGAAAACCACAAATTAACATGATCAGTATTGTTCTGTATTTCTATTTATTGTGGTAAACATTTCCTAGTAATATTTTAATCAAGTTCAGGCAAGCTGCTTGACTTTGACACCCATTGACTACAACACACTGCCTCTCTAATTAATGATAAACCATGAAAAATTTACATTTTTTCCTATAAAGAATTACATAAAATTGTGTTACAAGCATCTGTTTCTCTTACTCTAATGAAATGTGTGGAGGGGATTGATTTTCTCCATTTCTACATACCCCTTATCCCTTTCATTGACTTTGATATAATCATAGAAATGAGGGGCAAAAAACAGAGATTATTAAGAATTAATATGCTAATTAAGGTACAAAGATTTCTATACTCTTGTTAGCCCTAAACAAAATGTGAAAATTTGGTTTGTTTTTTGTTTGCTTGTTTGTTTTTAATTAGAATAAAAGGCAGCTATCTACTGGAGGAAGATTGGGTGTTGTTCTGGAGGCTTTAAAAAGGGAACACTGCCAAATTCTATGTAAAGGGTGACCCCAGCCACTCTACCAGAAGGTAAATGTAGGGGGAGGGAGTTTTCTCTCTTTGATTCTCTTTGAGGCATTTAATGCAGGTTACACTCTTTTGAATCCCAGGGTGGCAATGTTAGCATCTCTATTTTGCAAATGAGAAAACTGAGACTTAAGAATATAGGTAACTTTTCCTAGACCACAGAATAAGCTGCAGAGAGGCAAGAGTCATGTCATCATTTTTCAAGTGTGACAAATTTGAAATGATTTTTTTTATCTTAATTAAACAATTTTTTTCCAGAAAAAAAAAACCATTTCAAATTTGTGACATTAATAAATGATGGCATGGCTTTTTAAATAGAAGCATATTTTTGTTGGATCTCATCAAAGTAATATCCTCCCATACTTGTCCTGAGAGACCTTCCCAAGCTTTTCATAGATTACTCCAGAACTAAAACTAGCAAAGGGTGTGGTGGAATGCAAAGTCCTTATAAAGACAATAAAGCTGGGCTTTTAACTATTTTTGCATTTCAATTATATTACCAAAGACTGTGGTTACACATTCAGGTTCAGGAAAAGTGCTGAATGTCCTTTCATAAAATGAAAATTCACCTTAAAAGCCTCTCCATTTTATGTAGTATAATAAGGCCCCTTCTCATATAGGAATGGGACATAAAATAGGAAAAGGGATGGATGCAGTTTAAGGGTTGAAGGCAAAATCCAGTCAGAACTGAGAGAAATTCATACTGAAATGGGAAACTGAGCAGATTCAATTAGCTTATTTGTTATATAGAATGAAACAAAAGCTTTTAAAAAGACAGAGGCAGCATGCCAGCTGGGACAGTGACTGGTGATGTTACAAATCATGGCAAATATCAAGTAATAGAAAATCACATAGGAAGTTGTGGATAAGTTCTATGGACCACATTTTCCATAAATTTCCATCCATCATAAAAGTCATTCCATTATATTTAGTTTAAGGGAGACAACATTTCATTTCAACTTTGTTTTGCTTTTTCCTTAGCAAATGCTGAATATCATCCTTCTGCATGCACTAAACATAAATAGAGAAAAATTTTAATTACATTATGTTTAGGGAAAGGAGGTTGGCAATAGTATTTCCTTTTAATAAAAACCAAATAAAGATAACAGCTAGTGAAATAAAGACTTTTTTCTTATTATTACTATTCATTTAAAAAAGCTTAATGAACAAAACAATCAGAACTCCTCTTTCTTATATAGAATGTGGATACTATTTCTCAAAAAAAATTAAATAAAGGCATTTAAATAGTAGATTTCTTATTCCTTCTGTACCTTCCAGTTAACACATTCCTCAATGGCCTAATAAAAGTATTCAGTTCATATCAAAGTGAGGTTGTAATGACATAGTGTTTCTTACAAAATGTTTTTTCTCAGTACCATTGTCCATCTTCTAAGTGACCAGCAGACTGAAGTTAGACAAACATAAGACATACTCTAAAATCCACAGACCCACTGGCAAACTCCATATCTATGAGATTCTGGAAAAAATTGAGTTTCTCCAAAACCAAGCAGTGTAGGATCAGCAGCTGGAGATAGGGAGGGTTCAATTTAAGCAGACTTCAAATAGAGATAGCCCTGCTCAGACAATAGAAAAACAAAGAAAGAGCTTATGGTTTAAAAAAAAATGCCATTGAACTAATATTTTTTGAGGAAATTCCATTCCCTAAAATCAACACTTTTTGCAAGCCCTTTTGCCTCCACAAAGTTAGAGCTTCTATCCTAAAAATGTGAAGGTTTTATGATTTCCTTACAATAGGTAACAATTTTGATTCATAATATAATTCCTGATCACTCAGTCCTAGTGTGTGGCCTCAGAGATATAAAAACTAAATGACCTGTCCAGAGTCTTTCTGACTCAATTCAACATAAATGAAATAGAACTAGGTAAGTAAATTAAAAATATACATAAATAAAAATTAATTTGGTAGAGGGACTAACACCTGAGTATAAGAAGGGATCAGTAAAGACCTGTCTTACTTGAGTTGAGCTCTTAATGTACCTACTAATAAATACCAAGAGGTAAGAACAAGGACAGAATGCATATTCTAAGTCAACATACAGGTGGGAATCAGAATTGGAACCAAAAGTAAGCCATTTTGTTTGGAATGCAGAGTGGATGAAAAGGCATAATATAGAATCATTCAGAAAAATAAGTTAAAGCTAAATTGTCAAAGGTTTACAAGACTAAAATAAAAATGTTTTGTTTTGTTTTGTTTTTCTTTTGCAATAGGGAGCCACTATAGCTCCTTAAAAAGAAATAGCATGAATGAGAACCTGTATTTTTATTCCATCAATTGGGTAGTTCTGTAGAAGATGGAGTTCTAAAGAAAGCCAACACTATCATCTACTACCATACAGAGCCTCTACTTAAATGTCCATTAATTGCTCATGATAATGATGGGTCTCCAGCCCTTCTTCTCAAAAGAGAGAAAGGGTCAGAGCCAGGAGTTTACTCAAAACTACTTAGCTAGCTAAGGAATGTGGAACAATAAAACCTCTGTAAAAAACCTGTGTTGCCTCCAATTGTTCACTGAAGAAAGCCATATACACCCAGAGAGAGGGATGCGAAATGTGGACCACAACATAACATTCTCATACTCCTTGACTGATGTTTGCTTACATTGTTTTTCCTTTATCTGATATATCGTTTGTGTAGATAAGATTTTTCTTGCACAACAATGATAAGTTTGGAAATATGTATACATATATTCGATTTGCCAATATTTTAACATAATTAACACGTAGTGGATATCCTGCCATCTAGGGGAGGGGTGGGGAGTTGGGGGGAAAAATTTGTAATGGAAAGCTATGTAAGGGTTATTGTTGAAGAATTACCCACACATATGTTATGCAAATAAAATTAAAAAAAAAAAAAAAAAACCTGTGTTGTCTGATTGATAGTACCTTACTAAAAGACATCTGTCTCCTTACCTGGATGAAACAACATCATTGTTCCTCCTCATATTTCTTTTATACAACCATGTAAGCTATTAGCTTGTTAGCTAATTTTCAGTATCTAAAACCCATCTGAACTATTTCTAATTTCCTAGACTTTAGAGGCTAGCCCATCAGATGGCATAAATAAACTCTTTTGTGTTTTTAAGAGAATCTCTTTGAATTCTTTCAAACTATAAACCATGACTCTCACACACTTTAATATGAAGGCATACCTTAATATGCTTTCTATTTTATTTCCTAAAGTTTTATTTCCTAAAGTATTTTATTGGACCTCCAAATGTATTGCTGGAAAAACTGAGGCAAGATAAAGAGTAGAGATTTTTAATAATTTATTGATGGAGAGCTTAGAATACTCGACTGAATTGGACTCTTGTCTCAAAGTATCCAGCAACAAGAGAAGGATTCCAGAGACTCTTACAAGGCTCCAGCAATCAGGGAAAAAAAGACAAGGGGGTTGGGGGAATAGAAGTTCCAGGAAAGGACCATAAATTCAGTTCTGACAGGTTGGGGATATGAAGGAAGGATCATAAATTTTTATGTCAGTAAAAAAAAAAAAAAAAAAAGACACTGAATCTGAGACCAGAAAGATAAGGGGGTCATCTATGTATTTGAGATAAGCCATCTGGAGTTTTATGACTCTGGAATGCTAGTGGCCAGAGCTCCCAGCCCTAATTATCTCAGTCCTAATGACCAGGAAGGGGGTTTGCCATTGAGGCAGAACAATTCAGGGAAATTGAGGTGAGGCAGAACAATTCAGGGAAACTGAGACAGGGAAACTGAGGCATAACACAATATAGTCAGTTTGATTTCTGATAGCCTTTGCCTATAAAAAGTTGGTTTCAACTTTAAGATCAATGTCCATTTGGGGAAAGATTTTGCAGTAAGCCTGTCCAGTGATACATTTGATATTGTTTTACCTGTAGCTTTTTCTTTCCCAAGTGAAGTACTAATCATGTTTCAGATTTTTCATTACAATTAGTTTGTCATTATTCAGGTAACCTATTTTGGGCAAAATATTATCATTTTAGATTTCTTGCTGTTAACAAAAAGAATTTTCCTGAAATTGTTAGAATTTTAATAAGACTGGCAAGAAAAATCCAAACTGAGGATCAATAAGTACCACTTATTTGTAAAACTAATTATGGTGTGCTATTTCAAATTTTTCATTTAACTTATTATATTGTGAAATAATTAAATGGTGTTTGTTTTTTATCCAAACTAGATATTTCTCCCCATAAATGGAGTTGCATATAATTAAAACTTCATAGTGAATAGAGTGCTAGACTTGTAGTCAAAAAAATACAAGTTAAAATTTTACCTCTGACAATTAGGAGCTATATCACTACAGAGAGGTTTTAGTAACTGTTATAACCCTGGGCAAGTCAACTAGCTTCTATGTGACTTGTGCAGCTCCTTATGAATTATTTGCCAACTACTGAATTGCTTGAGCAAATCACCAAAATGTATCTGATAAACTATAAACTATTTGTGATGTAGTTGATGGGAAAAGCCCTTCCCGAAGAGATCAAAGATCATTTGTTGAAGGGAGGATATATAAAAAGCTCTAATTTCATTTGGGTTATGGCTTTAAAAAAAATAATCAGCATTATTTTTTGTATTAAATCCATTTTCCTCAAATGATGTAAGTTCAATTTATTTAAGTTATACTGGAACCAATTGAACAAGATTTATAGTAGCTTCAAATCCTATAGTGACTTTTCAGAAAACATGCTGGCTTTCTAACTTTCTGTAAGCTAAGTAATAATAGGTATGTATATTTGGAACTTTGCTACCTTATGATTGCTTTTAAACATGCCTTTCCATGCTGGTAGGCACTTTATGACAAGCATTTCTGTCAGCACAACAGTAGACATGTCTGCATGGTATAATTTGATTTCTAAATTCCAAGCATCTGAAGTTTCTGGGTAGCATAGTTTCCAAATAGGAACATAGAGTGGAAGTCATGTATGAGTATTGACATCCAGAGTTACACACATAATAGCAAATTGGGTTAGTAGTATACTTAGAGATTAATATACTTATGAGACATACAGTTATAAGTAAATGATTAAAAGATATCTTTCTGAATGTAATATAACTAATAAGCTAGTAAATATATAAAACATGAAAAACATTTCATCCAACACTATTAGGAAATGAAGTGTTTTCCAGATAACTTTCTAAAAGTTTTAACTGCATAAAAATTGGACAAAAGGCAAAAGGTAGTTACAATTTTATTAGGCATCTTTCAAAACTGTATCTATAGATTTCCATGTTTTATTAAACATAATTTTTTATTGGCAAACACTATTTTAAACTTTATTTTTCACACTAGATTATATATAATACAATTATAACAAAAAGGGATAATGTGTTACATAAGGCTATTTCTCCCTGCTTAAAGTGGCCACAGCCTGCTATTCATGGGGGTGGGGGGGTTAAAAATAATATTTCTTTGCCCTTATCAGTCTGGTAGCTGTCACTTTCTCCTTTGTTCCTCTAGAGCCCTTCACTCTACTAAGGCCTTTTAAATTTGTAGCTTCAATCTTCTGTTTCTTCCAGACTTTTCTTAAAATTTACTTTCTAGTTTTTGGCTATGTTATGGATCTTTAGGGTAGAGGCAACTAGGTGATGCAATGAATAAAACACTATACTCAGGAAGCTCAACTGTTTAACCTTAGACAACCCACTTAACCTTTGCTTACCTCAACTTTCTTATCAACAAAATGAAGGAAATAATAATGCTATCCTCCCAATAATTGTTAGTATTACTTTGTCATTATTATTCATGATAACACTAATATTATTCAGATAAATGGTACATTTATTACCCAGGAACATTTTTTAGCTATGGTTTCCCAATGAAGGGTCCTATCTTTACCTGTGAATATTTTTTTTCCTTCTTTACTTTTTTGTTAAATTTTTTAATTTTCTAGTGATTTGTAAAATAATTTTTACATTTGCTTTCAAAAGTTTGAATTACAGATTCTCTCCCTTCCTTCTTCCCCTGCATAAGTGAAGGCATACAAAACAATTCCATAAAAATCATGCTATGAAAGAAAACACAGATCTCCCCCCCCCAAAAAAAAAGAAAAATAAGGTTTAAAAAATCTGTATTCAGATACAATCAGTTCTTTTTCTCGGTATGGATAGCATTTTTCATCATAAGTCCTTCATAGGAGTCTTTGATCATTGTATTGCTGAGAATAGCACAGCTATTCATAGTTGATCATTCTACAACATTGCTATTACTTTATGCATCTTACATTTCATTTTGCATGAGTTAATGGAGAACTTTCCAGGTTTTTCTGAGAGCCATACTGCTCATCATTTCTTATAAAACAATCCTCTCTAGGGGAGATGGTAGGGGGAAGGAGAAAAAAACATGCAACACAAGGCTATGCAAGGGTCAATGTTGAAAAATTACCTGTGCATATGTTTTGAAAATAAAAAGCTTTAAAAAAAAGTGTTTTGCTTCTGACCATCCCCTCACTCAATATACCTTCTCTTCTATCAACTTCTCCCATTCTCATATCCCTTCTCCTCCTATTTTCCTTCAGGGTAAGATAGATCTCTATACCCATATTGAATGTGTGTTTTACTTCCTTTTTGAGTCAATTCTAATGAGAGTAAGGTTCACCCACTCTTCCTCCACATCCCAGGCTGAGGCCAGGACTGGACAGCACTGGACTCCTACTCTGTGGCAACAGACTTTTCCTGTGGCCCTTACAAATTGTCTTTGGCTTCATCTGTTTGTGGGTTCTGATGCTTTAAAATTTCTTTAGAGTGATTATTTAAAGGAATTTGGAGGAGTTGAAGGGAGAGCTCAGTCAAGTCCCTCTCTATTCCACCATCTTGGCTTTGCCTGCCTGACTCTTTTAAAAATCTTTACAGATCACATTGACCTGAAAAAGTTGGAAAAGCAGATTGTAAAACACTAAGCAATCCCTAAGCAGAAGAATGGACAGACCTTTTGTAAATGTAAGTTCTGTCCTTCATGATTTTCACTCTTCTCTTTACCCCATGTAACAGCAGTCCAAGATTATATTTTTTATATATGATATAAATATATATTTATTATTTACATATTATAATTATAATTTTTATTATAATTTTTATTATATTATAATTATATAATTATAATTTTTAATCTCTGTTTCTCTTTTTGCATACATGTACTATCCAATTACCTAAAAGTAAAGTTACCCAAGAGGGAACTCTAATGTCTCTATACACTGGTGTAAGATTTAGGCAGACATTGACTGGCTTGAACTTGGGAGCACCCATTAGCCAACCTTTATAGTCATCAGTCATCATGTCATTGATAAAGTCCATCTTTTTTCTTCCTGATAATTTATATTCTTTCAAAAGCAGATGCATGCTGTCAGCTTAATTCTCTCTAATAATTCTTTTCAGATAAATACAAACATTAACTTATGATGTACTCTTATTTATTAATCTCTTGCCTACCTCAATGCTTGAGAGAAGTCAGTTGTACCTTTTATAAAAAGAAATAAAAGTTCTGATATTACACCTGAAGAGACTTGTTCTACAAAATCTTAAAAAAAAAAAAATTCTTCCCCTGCAAATGAGAATTTCTCCACTAATGTAGAAGAGTCTACAATTGGCATTTCTGTTACAGAGTCACCACTGACCCATTACTCAAGATCTTTTGAATCTTAGAAACACCCAAAGGACAGTCTTCTGCTTCTGATTTATAGCTGATAATTCCTTCATAATCATTGACTCACTTCATTTATAGCACCTAGCTAAACATCAGCCTTATAGGAAAAAAAAAAAAAAAAAAAGATAAATTCTGAACTGATTCTAAAAAACTTCACTGAGTCTAGATGTCTGATTCATAGTATAGATACTATATTCCATAAAACTTTGATGAGATATCTCTTATAGTTTACACTGAGGAAGTGCTATAAATTTAGATACATATGCTCTTTTTCCCCTCACAAAGCAGGAATCTTAAGAAAGTGTTCAAGGTTCAAATGGTTGCAAGCTATTCTTTACTCTTTGAAGTCAATAGATTGTAAACTTCTTTATAGTTAAAAAAAAAAAAAGTTGTTTGCCTTTTCTTATATAAGCAGAGCATATCACAGTGCAGACAGAGTTGACATGTCCTGAAATTTTCTCCTGTGCATACCCTTCTCTCTACTCCAGTCCACTCCCACTCTCCACTCCACTAGCCACTGTCCTACTTCAATTCATTTTGATTCATTCAATGTCTATAGTATACTAATCTTTGTGCCAGATATTGAAGACACAAAGAGAAAACTAAAACTAGTCCTGTCTTTGAAGTGTTTATATTCTATTGAAGGAAACATCATGATTCTTACTACTTTACTAATATTTACTAATCTTACTAATTAACTAACCTTAATGATATCTGTAAATATCTGTAAAAATGAGTTATACTAAATGTCCTCTGAAGTTCTAAACACATGATTATATAAATTTATATATATATATATATATATATATACATATATATATATCATGTGTTTGTATTACATATACATACATTATATATTATATATTTATTTTATATCATATTATGATTATGTTATATATTATACATACATGCACACAGACACAAAATATTTATGCAAGTTTAAATGGAAGGGGGAAAAGCTGGCAACTGAATGGATTACAATTCCTAAAGGAAGAAACACAATGTATGCTTTGAGGAAATTTTGTACTTTGTGTGGTTATGTGGCAAGGATTAGAGACCCTTGGGGATAAACCTAGGCAAAGTTTTTAATATGAAAGAAGGAACATAAAGGGGAAAGCAAAGCAAGTAGTGTGGTTTGACTAGAATGTAGAGTGAATAAAAGGAAAAATAATGCATCTGTAGCCGGGTTATCTGGGGGCAGGTTGTGAAAGATTTTAAATCCAGAGGAAGTTAAAGAGGTTAACAGAATCCTAACAAAATTAAATATGACAGATCCAGAAAACTGAATGGAGCTAAAAAGAACTACTTTTTTTCTCAGTAAATGATACCTACAGCATAAAGGTTCATAATTAAATGCATCCTGCTCAATTCATAATACAATAAAAATTACAAGCAATAAAGGGCCAGGGGAAGTTAGATTAAAAATAATTGGAAATTAAACAATCTAATCCTAAAGAATGAGTGGATTAAACAACAAATCATAGAAACACTCAATAATTTCATCAAAGACAATGACAATAAGGAAACAATATACCAAAACTTATGGAATGCAGCCAAAGTAATTCTTGGGAGAAATTTTATATCTCTAAATGCTTATATAAATAAGAAAAAGAAAAAGGAGGTCAAAGACTTGGGAATGTAACTAAAAAAGCTAAAAAAAAAAGAAGAACAAATTAATTCTAAAGAATGAATGGATCAAACAACAAAACATAGAAACAATCAATAATTTCATCAAAGAGAATGACAATAATGAAACAACATGCCAAAAATCTTGTGATGTACCAAAGCATTTACATCTCTAAATGCTTATATAAATAGAACAGAAAAAAAATGAGATCAAAGATTTGGGCATTTAACTAAAAACCCTAAAAAAAGAACAAATTAAAAACTCCCAACTAAATTCCAAATTAGAAATTTTCAAAATCAAAGGAGAGATTAAAAAATGAAAGTAAGAAAACTCTTTAACTAATAAATAAAACTAAGAGTTGACTTTATGAAAAGAAAATACATAAACCTTAGAAAAATTTGATTAGAAAAAGAGAAGAAAAGGAGAACACCAAATTACTGGTATGAAAAATTGAAAATGGTAAGCTTACCACCAATGAAGAAGAAAATAAAGTCATAATTAGGAACTTTTTTTCCCAATTGTATGTCAATAATTCTGACAGTTTTAGTGAAATGCATGGTTAACAAAACTGAAATTGCTTGGATTAACAGAAGAGGAAATATAATACTTAAATAGCTCATTTTAGGAAAAGAAATTGAAGAACCTATCAATGAACTCCCTAAGAAAATAATCTCTAGGACTAGATAGATTTATAAGTGAATTCTATCAAACATTTAATATATTAACTATTTGGGAAAATAGGCACAACAGGAGTCCTGCTATTCCTTCTATTACACAAATGTGGTTCTGCTCTCTAAATCAGGAAGAACCAAAATAGAGAAAGAAAATTATACAACAATCTTCCTAATTAATATTGATGTAAAAATTTTAAATAAAATATTAGGGAATTGGTTACAGCAATTTATTACCAGGATAATACATTAAGACCAAATGGAATTTATGCCAAGAATGTAGCACTGGTTCAATATAAGGAAAAATATTGGCATAATTGATAACATCAATAACAAAACTAAAAGAATTCATATGATTATTTCAATAAATGCAGAAAAAGCTTTTGACAAAACACAGCACTCATTTCTATTAAAAACATTAAAAAGCAGAGTAAGAAATGGAGTTTTCCTTAAAATGATAAGCAGCATCTATCAAAAACCATCAGCAAGCATTATATGTAATAGGCAGAAGCTAGAAGCATTCCTAATAAGATCAGGGGTGAAACAAGGATGCCCATTATCATCACCATTATTTAATATTGTACTAGAAATGCTAGCTTTAGCAATAAGAGAAATATTTAGCAATAAGAGGGGAAAAAAGGATTTAGAGTAAGTATTGAGGAAACAAAACTATCATTCTTTGCAGATGATATGATAGCATACTCACAGAATTCTAGAGAATCAACCAAAAAACTATTTGAAACAATTAACAATTTGAGAAAAGTTTCAGGATATAAAATAAACTCACATAAACCATCAGCATTTCTATATGTTACCCATAAAAGCCAGCAGCGAGAGCTAGAAAGAGAAATTCTATTTAAAATAATTGTAGACAAAATAAATAATTTAGTAGTCCACCTACCAAGACAAACACAGGAACTATAAGAACACAATTATAAAATATTTTGGGGGGCAGCTAGGTGGCGCAGTGAATAGATGACCAGCCCTGAAGTCAAGAGGACCTGAGTTCAAATCTGGCCTCAGACACTGCTTAGCTGTGTGACCCTGGGCAAGTCACTTAACCCCAATTGCCTCAGCAGCAAAAAAGAAAAGAAAAAAAATTTTTCACACAACTAAAGTCAGATTTAAACAATTAGAAACATGTCAGTTGCTTATGGGTAGGCTGAATTAATATAATAAAAAATGACAATCCACGTCAACTAGTCTACTTAATCAGTGCTAAAAATAGAACTAAAAAAATAACAAAAATTATCTGGAAAAAGAAAAGATCAAGAATATCAAGGGAATTCATGGAAAAAAAAAAATGCAAAGGACAGTGGCCTACCAGTACCAGAACTAAAACCCTATTATAAAGCAGCAAACCATCTCATAAGCCTTATTTCTCAAATATATAGAGAACTCAGTCAAATTTATAAGAATACAATTCATTTTCCAATTCACAAATGATAAAGGAATATGAACAGGCAATTTTCAGATTAAAAAAATTAAAACTATTTATAAGCATATGGAAATGTGTTCTAAATCTCTATTGTTTAGAGAAATGCAAATTAAAAGAACTCTGAGTACCACCTCACACCCATCAGATTGGCTAAAATGACAGAAGAAAATGACAAATGGAGGAGATATGGGGAAAATGGGATATTAATGCAATGTTGGTGGATTTGTGAATTTAATCTAAGTATTTCAAAGAGCAATTTGGAACTATGCCCCAAAAGGTCATAAAATTGTGCATATTCTTTTATCCAATAATACCACCACTAGGTCAATATTTCAATGAAATCATAAAGAAATGAAAAAGACTCATATACAAAAATATTTAGAGTAGTTTTTTTGTGGTAGCAAAGAATTGGAAATTGAACGGACATTCATAAGTCAGGGAATGGTTGAACAAATTTATGAATGGAATGGAATACTATTGTGTTATAAGAAATGATAAGCAGGCAGATTTCAGAAAAAACCTGGAAAGATTTACATAAACTGATGCTGAATAAAGTGAGCAGAATCAGGAGAACATTGTACACAGTAACAGCAATCTTGTGGAAAGATCAACCAGGATAGACTTAGCTCTTCTCATCAATACAGTGATCCAAGACATTTCCAGAATATTTGTGATGAAAAATATCATCCACATTCAGAGAAAGAACTGTGGAGTCTGACTACAAATCAAAACCTACTATTTCATTTTTCTTAATGTTTTTATTTGTATTTTCTTGTGGTTTTCCAGCTAATTCTTCTTTCACAATCTAATATACAAATATGATTGTACTTGTATATCCTATCTGGAATTGTTTGCTATCTTGGAGAGGGAAAGTAGGGAGGGAGAAAA
Source organism: Myrmecobius fasciatus (assembly GCA_023553655.1). Taxonomy (NCBI): domain Eukaryota; kingdom Metazoa; phylum Chordata; class Mammalia; order Dasyuromorphia; family Myrmecobiidae; genus Myrmecobius; species Myrmecobius fasciatus. The sequence goes on along the minus strand of JAJPUD010000627.1, from coordinate 259,309 downwards.
ATATAAAACTCAATCTTAAAAAAATCAATGTTGAAAACTATCTTTACATATAATTGGAAAAAAATAAAATACAATTAGAAAACAACTATAAAATAGGAGTTGAATAAATATTTGTCTAATGAATCAAAAAAGTCAGAGAAGCACCAGAAATGTAGAGCTGATTCAATATTAGGATAACTATCAGCTTACTTGACTAAATCAAAAGGAAAAAAACAGCAAAAATCACATGATTATATCAATATATGCAGAAAAACCTTTACTCATTCCTGTTAGAAACACTAGAAAGTACAGGACTAACTGCAGCTTATCAGCAGACATTATCTGCCTGGACATAATGTCCATAACATAATGGACATGTCAGATTATGTCTTCCCAAAAAGAAAAGAGGTGAAGCAAGGAAGTCCATTATCACCAGTATCATTCCATAGTGTGCTAGCCATGGAAATCAGAGAAAAAATGAAAGGAATTATAATAGGCAATGAGGAAACAAAACTATTACTCTTTGCAGATGATATGGTGGATCATATCATCTCTATCACAATCATATAACACAAACTGTTCAGCTATTCCCCAAGTGAAGCATCCTTTCAATTTCTAATTATTTGCTACCACTAAAGGAATGTTTATAAGAGAATAGAAGGCAAAAAATTATGCAGTAAAAGAAATAAAAGCTATATACTGTTTTTTAAAGTGCTCTAAGTCACTAGGAATCATAGAAATAAAACTGATTTATGTTAGCCTCACTTGCCCACTGCATGTTCTATCCATGCTTCATTTCATCCCTTCCCCTTCTTCTTTTTTTTTTTTATTAAAGCTTTTTATTTGCAAAACATATGTATGGGTAATTTTTCAACATTGACCCTTACAAAGCTTTCTATTACAAATTTTTCCCCTCTAGTCTCCACCCCTCCCCTAGATGGCAGGAAGTCCACTACATGTTAATTATGTTAAAATATGTGACAAATCGAATACACATATTTCCACACTTATCATTGTTGTGCAAGAAAAATCGTAACTGCAAGAAAAAAAAATCTGAGAAAGGGAAACACAATGCAAGCAAACATCAATAGAGAGCATGAAAATGTTATGTTGTGGTCCACATTTCATATCCCTCTCTCTGGGTGTATATGGCTTTCTTCACTGAACAATTGGAACTGGTTGAAACATTTCATTGTTGAAGAGAGCCACGTCCATCAGAACTGATCATCATATAGTCTTCTTGTTGCCATGTATAATGATCTCCTGTTTCTGCTCGTTTCACTCAGCATCAGTTCATGCAAGTCTCTCCAGGCATCTCTGAAATCATCCTGCTGGTCATTTCTTACAGAACAATAATATTCCATAACATTCATATACCATAATTTATTCAGCCATTCTCCAATTGATGGGCATCCATTCAGTTTCCAGTTTCTAGCCACTACAAAAAGGGCTGCCACAAACATTCTTGCACATGTGGGTCCCTTTCCTTCCTTTAAGATCTCTTTGGGATATAAGCCCAATAGAAACACTGCTGGGTCAAAGCATCCCTTCACCTTCTTAACAATCACCTCCATGCTTCAATGCATCACCTCCCTTATCATCTGATCAAAGTTGGTAAAAATGAGAATATTGCAAAAAAGGCTGAAAGGAACTTAATGATTGGGTATTAATCAAATAGCATCTTAATCATATATTAATGTAATAGAATAAATTACTCTGGAAGGAATGATCAATATGATTTGGATTTGAAGAATCATGAAATAATGTAAAGTGAAGAAAGAAGGGACAAAAAACATGTATAAAATACACAACTATATATTAAGAAGCAAAAAAAGCCCTTTGAAATAAACTATATTAAGAAATATAGGTAGTATTTAATCAAACTTTAAACCATACTTTTTTTCCCCCCTGAGGCAATGAGGTTAAGTGATTTGCCCAAGGTCACACAGCTAGAAAGTGCTAAGTGTCTGAGGCTAGATTTGAACTCAGGTCCTCATGACTTCAGGGCTGGTGCTCTATCTACTGCACCACCTAATTGCCCCAACCATACATTATTTTAATAATCATTAAAATTCAAATGTGGAAAATGGCATTTCCAGTTGCAATCACAATATTATTTAACTTATTTTTATTCAGTACTGGGATTGAGGGAAATATTAAGAGGGAAACTCTTTAGGAGTTTCCATTTTTTTAATGGAAAAAAAAAAGGAAAAAAAAAACATTAGTGAATTCATGATTCCAGCTTTCATCTACCTTAATCTTTTTTTTTTTTAATTTTTATTTTTTTTTGCTTTTTGCTGAGGCAATTGGGGTTAAGTGACTTGCCCAGGGTCACACAGCTAGGGAATGTTAAGTGTCTGAGACCAGATTTGAACTCAGGTCCTCCTGACTTCAGGGCTGGTGTTCTATCCACTGTGCCATCTAGCTGCCTGCCATCTACCTTAATCTTAAAGGAACAATTCACATAGTTATAAAGACTAACATAGTATACTCAAAAGTTCTAAATTTTCTAATCCACATGACAGTATTTTCAATATGTTTTACAATCTAACTTCCCCCCCATAATAGTTTTAGAAAACTATTAATCCTGGTTTCCCAGGCTTGTAAGCAAGAGGTTATTAGTTATATACCTAGATAGAAGAGATAATACTGAGACAATAAATCATTTCTCACCCTGCTCATTCGTATCTGAGTGAATGTGTAATGACTGTGGAAAAACAATGGAAGTCATTCTACTACAAGACAAAGATTTATAAATAGAATTAGTTGAGATTTCTAGACATGGGACACAATTTACCAATATATAATAGGCCTAGAAATGTCCTTTTGGTACTTACACAATGAATTCATCTTACCTTATAAAATAATATCTATGTCCCTCATCTCAGATTATATCCTAGATTTCTTCTTCCCTCCTCTTGCCATATTTCATCTGCTACATTTCATCCATAGCACTATTCATCTCATTAATTAGAATATCTCTTTTCCAGGTTGTGCTACTTTCAAAATGTGCTTCCCCTTTCCTGAACTCAGTGTTGAAATAACCACATTGATGAGCCACATGTTTGCTCAATTTATCAGCTTGTCTTTCTGGTCATAATAAGCCAAAGTACTAGCATTTTATGCATTACCATATGGTGTCAAAAGGTATTGAGCCCAAAGGGAGAGCCTATCTACTAACAGAGAAGTAAAATGTCACCATATTCAAAGCCAATTAATCAGTTTTATAGGGCAAGCTTTAGGCTTATTGGACCTTTGATTCTTAGAGAAGCCATACAACATCTAAAGAGGTCAGTTAATTTGCAGTGTAGTGAATTTTTAAAGCACATCTAAACCAGTGTACAGTATCCATCAAAAGATACTTTTAATTTATTCTGTAGAATGTTATGGTTAATAAAAAACAAATTATTTTTTAATATTGTTCAGCTTTGAGTTGTGCCCAATTCCTCAGCAGAGATGCTTGCTTGATAATATAAAGTTCATGGTTTATTCAACTACAGCAGCTGTTACAAACCCTAGGTTGTCATTATTTTGTAGCTCTTGAAAGAGATTTATAATCAGATTTTCAGCGCTGCACATATTTAGCCCTCAGATCTGTTCCTAAAGCAGTCATACTGATATTTTATTAGGCATCAATGAGGGGGGCAAAGATGATTTTATATTCAAAAGGAAACAAAGTACAAACAAAAAGATTCTGTAACACTTAGAAAAATATATTTCCATAATACTTGCTCTTCTCTACTAATCCTGGTTTGTTTTTTAAACTTGAAAATGACAAAATCTTTAACTACAATTTATACATTGATCCTATGAGAATTTGAATTAATTTCATGTCTATTTTGAGATATAAATTTTAATATGTATTACTTTTGCAAAAAAATTCAAGTTGATTATTTCACAATTGTAGTAAATAGTCCAATTTTCAATTTCTTCTCCCCTCCAATTTCCAAATATTTAATCAGTATCACTGAAATTCCATAGACCAAATCATATTAAAATTAGTCATTTATTATGATTTTTTTTCTAATTTAATGAATTCATTCATGCTATCTTTTGAAAATATGCACTTAATTACATAGAACTTTAGAGATACAAAAGACCTCAGGAGTCAATCATCTAGTTAAATTCCTTCCCAAAACATAATTGTCTTATAACATGTTGATCAATTATTTATTGAGGCTCTGCTTAAACACTGCTAGTTATGTGGAAATTCACTGCACTATCCATTAGTCCTCCTATTTGGGAATCTAATATCTAATTATTAGGAAATCTTCTTTCATGTAACTTCCACCCCAATTAATGGTCAAGTATAACAAGTCTGATGTCCCTTCCTTCACATATTTGAAACCTCTTATCACATCTCAACTAAATCTGAAATTATTCAATTTAAATCTTCTAAGACCTTTCAAATGATCCACATGTGGCATGGTTTCTAGTTACTTTAACAATTCATATGCCCTCCTCTGAATATGTTCTTTCTTGTCAATGTCCCTTCTAAAAAATGTGGTATTCAGAACTGGACACAATATTCCAGCTGGAAGAACTGACATGATTTTAAAAGATCTAACATATAGGTGTGAATCTGAAAAGGTGAATTTTTATGGAAATAAACATGAAATCTTGTATTTAGGTAGAAAAAGTAATTTCACAAGTATGGCATGCTGGTAGGATATGGTTAAGATAGCAATTTGTCTAAAATATATATATAATGATTCAGTTTGAGTAAATAAAGTGATATGATGACCAGGAAAACTAGTGCTATCTTGGGTTGTTTGCATTATAGCTTCTGAGAATCATGGGAGGATAATCCTACTTTCTGAACTTAGATATTGGTGTTCAGATTTGGGCATGACATTTATAGGAAAGACAGTGATAAACTGGTGGGTCTCCAGAGAAAGATGAGGTAAAAGATTTAGTGTGTCCTGTGAGCATTGGTTGGAAGAACAAAGGAAGTTTAATCTGGAGAAAAGGAGATTTAGGTAAGATATAATAGCTATCTTCAAATATCTTAAAGACTGTCATGGGGAGGGGGAAAATTATACTTACTCTATTTGGCCTCAGACAGTATGACTAATATCAATGGATGGAAACTGAAAAAAAATAAATTTAAACTTGATATCAGGAAAATCTTTTTAATAACTAGAGGTATCCAAGGTGGTATGCACCTCATCAGGGAGATAGTTCCTCCTCATTGGGGATTTTCAAGAATAGACTGAATAATGACTCACTCGATATAATACAATAGTGATTCTTCCTCAGGTGTCAGTTTGACCAGAAGGTCACTGAAATGCTTTCCAACTCCAACATGTGATGATTCTGTGGCCAGGAAGAATACAATGAAGCACTCTACTTTGGATAGAAAGTATTTACTAAATGCATGCTTTTTAGCTTTGTCCTTCAGTTAGTACATCCTATGAATTGGTTGTTTTAGTTATCATATAACAGTGCTTATTCATGCTGACCATGCTATCCTTTAGAAAATCTAGAATTTCTTCACATGAATTATTTCGAACCTCTCCTTCCAAGAATTTTTGGAATTCAAGTGTAAGATTGATCATATATCTCTATAAAATTTTACCTTGTTAGATTCAACTCACTGTCTCAGACCATCAAAATATTTTTGGATGCCAAATCTGTCATCCAACATATTGACTGTCCTCCTCCCCCCCACCAGTTTTGTGTCATCTATAAATTTGACAAATACACCTTCCTCTAGGACACTGGTAAAAATGCGGAACTGAATGAGTCATAGGGCTAAGAATCGAAGCACTTTTTAAAAAAGATATCTTTCATGGTTGACATCAATCCATGAATCAATACATTTTTCCTTAGGTCTGTCAAAAATAAATCTGAAACCACCTAATTGTACTTTTATTCAGTACACATTCTTTAATCTTGTCCAGAAATGTGAGTTTTTTGTCAGTCTTCTCATACATTCATCTAGTAATTCTACCACAAAAGGAAATGAAGTTCACTGGTATGATGTTGTTAATGAAACATGATGGCTAACAATGGTCAACTTTTGCCTTTGCAAGTGATCATAAATCATCTATTTTTTAACCTATAATTTTAACTAACTACCTTCTCTTATTTGAAAGTAATACAATATCTATTTACAATAGTGTTCAGTAAGATTTCTTGAACATCTGTGACAACTCAAAAGTTTGTTATTGTTTTCAATTAACAAGGGAAGTAGTTTTTGTTTGTTTTGTTTTGTTTTTTGAGTCAGTGGGATTACATTAATTTGGCTCAGAGGGATTACACTAATTTAGGGCAGCCAAATTCTATGATAATAAATCATCACTTATCTTAAGTTTCAAATTCTTGTTAACTATTTTATCTTACCCTTTTCTTTCAGAAAATTGTTCTCCTTTATAGCTAAATTTGGAAAATGAGAGTTGCATAATTTCATTCTCCCTGTTCACTACTATTGTTTTTCCATTTATACCAAGAAAGGTTATTTTCCTTTCTTCAATCTTCTTGATCCTAATAGAGCTTAAAAGTCCTTTAAAATTTTATTATCTAATATTTCTTTGAAATTCCTTCTAATTTTTCATGTAACCTCCATTTGCTCACTCAATTAAACAAATGCTCATGAACCTAAAGCCACAGGCAATAAGAAACAAAAGAGAAAATTGTTAAGACATTCAAGAAAAAGACTATGCCCCTGGCAAAGGAGTATAATACAGTGGTGATGAAGAACTTCAATAATATGGACATTCTGGAGCTGTGCCCAAATCAGAGCAACTAATAACTACTTGGTTTGCTTTAATGGTGATTTTGGAGTAACCATCAAGGAAAATTAGGTCTCTGGATCTGAATCTCACTAAGATGAAGCATCTACTTAGTGAAGTAGAAATGATAGATATCTTATGGATACTTCACTGTCATAATAATCATAAAAATAATCATAACTGAGATGCCATGAAATTATTCAATTAAGAAATCATGTTGTAATATAAATGAATTCCCTTTTAACTGAATTCTTTGATGAAAGAGAAACATTTTCCCCATTTTGATGTAGTATAAAAAATATAGTGAGAGAAAAAAAGGGAAAATGTACCAAAAAAGCAGAGTATAAAGAGCAACTGTGTCTCTTTCATAAAGAATTAAATGTAGTGTCAAACACTGTGCCCCTAGAGTGGAAGTTTTACCAGGCAGCCACCTCAAGTGAAAGGAAAAATTAGAGAGGAAAATCGATATTTCACCACTAAATGTTTTTATAATTTCATATTATAGGACACAGAAACCCTTGACAGAGTTCTATAAATGGCAGTGTCATATACACATATTTTTGAATGTATGGATACAGGGCTTAGAATTCTTCATGCCAATATAAATTTCAGAAGTTGCTACTCTATTAATTTTCAAAAGGATTTATTTGTTTTTTTTTTCTCTTTTTGTGCAATAACCACTAACAAACACAGAATAATATGATGTCCACAGACTATGAATAGGAATTATATTCCAATATTAATTCATTAAAATAGTTTTTCTTTGTAAACAATCTTGTACAGCATGCACAAAGTGATCATATTCCCATGCCAGGCCCTCCAAACTTGTTTAAATCATGACCAGTTTAAACCATGATTTGATTCAGTTCAGTTGAACATTCACCAAGTGCCTTTTATTTGTGAAGCATTGCACTGGATACTGGGACTAAAAATATGGGGGGAAAACAACCCCCAAAATGCATAGTCTCTGCATTCAAGGACTTTGTTCTAAAGAGAGCAAGAGATAAAATACATATGCAAAATGATATAATGGGTGTGTTCAGGTATTTGAAGGATTGTCATGCGGGCTATCAAGTAGACTATCAATTAGGGGAAGACCTAGAGACAGTGGGGGAAAGTTGAAAATTAGAAAAAAAAAATTAAAGTTGAAAGAAAAGATGTTTTTCTAACAATAAGGGCTATCCCAAATGGAAAAAGGGATGGGATAATGGGCTTTCTCATCACTTGTGGTGAGTCCTTAACATAACTCCTTGTTATGCTACAGATAGATTTCTTTTTCAGGACTGAGTTCAATTTCCTCTGAAGTCCCTTCTACCTCTGAAATTCTATGATACTGTAATATTTGACACTAGTTATTGTGTTAGGAGAAAAAGAAAAATCCCGACCAAGGCAAATAAGGAAAAGTTTCATAAAAAACATGGTATCAAAGGATGAGAAGAATTTCGACAGCTGAAAATTAGAAGGAAGTTTATTCTAAGCATGGGGTCAGCCTGCATCAGCCAATGCCCAGAGGCAGAACTGGGCAAAATGAGATCCCTGTCAAGTTTGGTATAACACAGAGTTTGTGGAAGGGAATGCAATAAAATAAGAAAAAAAAAAATGTAGGTTTGATTTTTTTTAATTATCTTATAAATAATAGGAATGGAATCTGAAGCATCCTGGTCAGACCTATTCCTGAAAAAGATAAATTATTTTGGCAGTTATATGAAGGACTGAATATAAGGAATAGAGTTTATTTGAAAAGCAATTAAAATGGTTAAGGGAAGACATAATGATGAGCACTAGGGATGGCAATATAAATGGAGAGAAGGGGATTAATGAGTGATAGATTGTGAATATAAGATTGACAGGATTTGGCAAGTAATTAAATATCAGGAAATGAGGGAAAGGGAAGATTCAAAAATGCAAGCGATTTCTCCTAGTTACTTATCTGATAAAGCCTCCCCTACCATATACCACTAAATTAGCTTGTTATTATATTTTTATATATTTATATTGTTATTATTATTGCTGTTCAGTTCTTCATTTGTGTCCAACTCTTTCTGACCCTGTGGACAACAATACTATCCATGGGTTTACCAATAGCTGAGGATGCATTTGAGTTCAGGTTTTTCTGACTCCAGGCCCAGGATTCTATGTTTTTGTGTGTATGTGTGTGTATGTGTGTGTGTGTGTTATTCCCCGAATTAGAATATATACTCCTTGAGGGCATTTTTGCTCCTGTATCCTCAGTGTCTATAGCTCAGGGCTTGGAACATAGTCAACACTTAATAAATGGTTCATTCTAACTCTTCTGTTAAATAAAGTATTTGGGTAATTACTAGATAAGATGGTTGCTTAAATAGGAAGCAGGCTTCCTAGCTTCCACATACCTACTCCAGTAAAACCCTGAAGTTCATATCAGACTGAATAATGATCCAGTGATAAATCACATTGTCATTTCTCACACCATAGAAACATCAGACAGAAATCCATGAGCAATAGGAAAGGAGGGCCCTCCAGCAAAACCTGCTTTGGGACTCATATAGCCAGCAAAACTCTGTTTGAGGCAGCAAGAGGGAATGGATCTCCTGAGAAAGCCCCGGGGTAGTTAGAAAGACTCCAGATAAAGAATTATAAAGCCTCAAAAAGAAAAAAAAAAAAAAAAAGCCACAGTGCTGACCAGTTTGGTCATAAGCCATAATGCTTAGACGTACAAAGACCAGGCTCAGGGACCCTGTTCTCCAACATTCTTTCCTGAGACATCGAAGACATCCTTAAGGAATAAATGCTCTAAACCTCAAAGATCTAGGGGGACTGAACCTCAGCAGGTATAGGTCAACAGAACAACCTAGGAAACCCAGAGGGAGACCAAGTAGAACAGACCATCCAATCCAAGAGCTCATCAGGGATAGATCCAGATTTTGGCACAAATTTAGGAAGTAAAGCTAAAGAAGAAATCAAAGGAAACTCTGATCAGTTTTCATGTCTATATTCATGTCTTCATGACTATAGAGAATGAAAGACAAAATAAAGACTACATGAATATGTAGAAAAAATGAAACAAGATTTGTTTTTTTTTGTTTGTTTGTTTTTAAATTTTATTTTATTTGCATAACATATGTGTGGGTAATTCTTCAACAATAACCCTTACATAGCTTTCCGTTACAAATTTTTCCCCCCAACTCCCCCCCTCCCCTAGATGGCAGGATATCCACTACATGTTAATTATGTTAAAATATTGGCAAATCGAATATATGTATACATATTTCCAAACTTATCATTGTTGTGCAAGAAAAATCTTATCTACACAAACGATATATCAGATAAAGGAAACACAATGTAAGCAAACATCAATCAAGGAGTATGAGAATGTTATGTTGTGGTCCACATTTCGCATCCCTCTCTCTGGGTGTATATGGCTTTCTTCAGTGAACAATTGGAGGTGGTTTGAAACATTTCATTGTTGAAGAGAGCCATGT
>JAJPUD010000627.1:198731-248735 GCA_023553655.1 Myrmecobius fasciatus | reverse complement strand
AATGCTGCTGGGTCAAAGGGTATGCACAGTTTGATAACTTTTTGAGCATAGCTCCAAATTGTTCTCCAGAATGGCTGTATCCGTTCACAGCTCCACCAACAATGCATCAGTGTCCCAGCCCTCCCACATCCCCTCCAACATTCATCATTAACTTTTCCTGTCACTTTAGCCAATCTGACAGGTGTGAAGTGGTACCTCAGGGTTGTCTTGATTTGCATTTCTCTGATCAATAGTGATTTGGAGCACCTTTTCATATGACTATAAATAGTTTTAATTTCATCCTCTGAAAATTGTCTGTTCATATCCTTTGACCATTTATTGATTGGAGAATGGCTTGAATTTTTATAAATATGAGACAATTCTCTGTATATTTTAGAGATGAGACCTTTATCAGAACCCTTAAATGTAAAGATGATTTCCCAATTTATTGCTTCCCTCCTAATCTTGTCTGCATTGATTTTGTTTGTACAAAAACTTTTTAACTTAATATAGTCAAAGTTATCTATCTGGTTTTCAATTAAGAGTTCCAGGTCTTCTTTGGACATAAATTTATTCCATCTCCATAGGTTTGAGAGGTAAACTATATTACATTCCTCTAATTTACTTAGAGTATCACTCTTTATATCCAGATCATGAACCCATTTAGATCTTATCTTGGTATGTGGTGTTAGATGTGGGTCAAGCCCTAATTTCTTCCACACTAGTTTCCAGTTTTCCCAGCAGTTTTTGTCAAATAGTGAATACTAATCCCAAAAGCTGGGGTCTTTAAAAGCCAGAATCCTACAATATGTTGTTTACAAAAAAAAAAAAAAAAAAAAAAAAAAAAAAAAAAAAAAAAAAAAAAAGCTGGGGTCTTTGGGTTTATCAAAAACCAAATTGCTATAGTTATTGCCTAGTTTGTCTTGTGATTCTATGCTATTCCACTGATCGACTACTCTATTTCTTAGCCAGTACCAAATGGTTTTGATGACTGCTGCTTTATAATATAGTTTTAGATCTGGTACAGCAAGTCCACCATCGTCAGCCTTTTTTTAAATTAATCCCCATGAAATTCTTGACCTTTTGTTCTTCCAAATGAACTTTGCTACTATTTTTTCTAGATCTGTAAGATAATTTCTTGGGAGTTTGATTGGTATGGCACTAAATAAGTAAATTAGTTTGGGTAGTATTGTCATTTTTATTATATTCGCTTGTCCTACCCATGAGCATTTTAAGTTTTTCCAATTGACTAGGTCTGATTTGATTTGTGTGGAAAGTGTTTTGTAGTTTAGTTCATATAGTTCCTGACTATCCCTTGGCAGATAAATTCCCAAATATTTTATAGTATAGTATAGTATAGTATAAAATAATATTTCTTCTACTAAACTTTTTCTGATTTCTCCCAGTTGTTAATGACCTTTCCTCTAAAATCTTATATATAAAATTCCCCAATATTCTAATCAAATAACAATATCTTAACACAAACTGTATTTGTCTTACTCTCAGCCCTTACTTATTTGACACTAAGTTCTCTAAGAAAAAGAAATACATTTTATCTCAACTATACTACTCTTCCCCATTCCTAGAGCCTAGTAACAGTGACAGCAAGCAATTAAGGAATATTTGTTTTAATAGATTATAATAAAAATTCATTTATAGTTTAACTACAGTTGATTTGTGGCTTTTTATGGAGATAGAAAAGAATCTACCCAGAATTTGCCCTAATTTATCTTATCAGTACTTATAGGTTATACTAGGATTCAGTACTGGAAGAGATCTCAGGGCTTTTCTAGTCTACCTAGCTCAGTGATAAAATTGCCTCTCCTTATGCCAACCATTTTTTTCCCCTGAATGCTCATCGATTAGTTGTTAGTTAGTTGTATCCCAGTTTGTTTTTTATCAATATTTCTCATATTCCCTCTCTTGTGTTATTATTTAATCTTTTGTTAAGAGATTTAAAAAAAACTCTCCTCATATAATCTCTTTTTAGGGCTTTTTCCCCTTCCCAGTCATCATGTATGGATTCCCCAGTTAAGAAGTGAAAATAGAACATTTGTTGCTGTATCTCATCCAGAAGCTTGTAACAGAGACTATGTGTCCTGGGACAGGTAAGGGCTCCTCATACTTGCCCACAGTAAGGAATAATAAACAAAACAGGATAAAACATTATCAGGTATCAGGTAACATTATCAGGTAACATTATCAGGTATCAGGTAACATTCCATTGGCAAAAGTATATGTAGACTTACCAGATGGGTAAGTCTATCCATGTAGTATTTTGGTGGCATAAAATAAGAACAGTTATTTTAATGGCAGGTACATCAGATGATGATGGCTAAGGCAATACATCTCTCTCAAAAGAGAGAGCATGGGAAATGGTCAGAGAAAATGCTCATTTCTTTATTAGCTTTTAGCACAACTTTGCTGCAAAGAAGAGGCTAAAACTCATTTTCCAGGGAAAAAACCAGCAAAAACAAATAAACAAACTTCAAATTAGGCATTATTTTTACTTTAACAAGCTTGCATATTGAAAATTATTTGTTTCAGAAAAAAAAAGTTGTACATTGGAAAAAATTTCAGTGTGATTCTGAATTCAGAAAATTTGTGATATTGTTCCTGTGCGACCTTCGAAAAGTCATTGCATTGAGCCTCAGTTTCCTTATTTGTAAATTGAGAGTATTAGATTGAAATCTTGGCACAAACATTTAAAATCTATTTCTATCCTACTTGTGCACTTCCTTGAGGGTAGAGATAATGTTAGGTTTTTGTGTCCTCCATAGTGCCTATCCATGACTCAACACATGATAGACAATGATTAATTTTTTTAAGATGTTGAGAAGTATGACTTTTCCAAAATTTTCTTATTGATATTTGAATTCTAAAAAGTGAGGGACTATATTCTGATTTTATGTTGTACTTGGTGACCTTCATAAATCTCTGAGATTTTCACTTGTGGAATCAGTAGTTTCATACAGTAGATCTATTTAGATGCCTCAGAGTAGAATGAGTTGATATTAGATTTGTTGAAGACTATAATAGCAAAGAATAACACTATGTTCTGCCAGCATATAATGGGTAACAGGCTGTACAGTATCTACAGTGTAAAGATTGACATGGGGAGCTTAGCCCCCTAAAAATTAAATAAACTATACTGGAAAAAATAGTTTGAGATCACAAAATAAATGAAGATAAAGATGTGGTGGTTTACTATTTTATCTTCTAAGATATTTATTTTTCTTCCAATTCTTTCCTCAGGAATTTTTATTTCATTAAAAACAAATCTTGTTTGGCTATAATGACAGGAAAAGTTAATGATGAATGTTGGAGGGGTTGTGGGAGGGCTGAGACACTGATGCATTGTTGGTGGAGCTGTGAACCGATACAGCCATTCTGGAGAACAATTTGGAGCTACGCTCAAAAAGTTATCAAACTGTGCATACCCTTTGACCCAGCAGCATTTCTATTGGGCTTATATCCCAAAGAAATCATAAAGGAAGGAAAAGGCCCCACATGTGCAAGAATGTTTGTGGCAGCCCTTTTTGTAGTGGCTAGAAACTGGAAATTGAATAGATGCCCTTCAATTGGAGAATGGCTGAATAAATTATGGTATATGAATATTATGGAATATTATTGTTCTGTAAGAAATGACCAGCAAGATGATTTCAGAGAGGCCTGGAGAGACTTACATGAACTGATGCTGAGTGAAATGAGCAGAACCAGGAGATCATTATACACGGCAACAACAGTACTATATGACGATTAATTCTGATGGACATGGCTCTCTTCAACAATGAAATGTTTCAAACCACCTCCAATTGTTCACTGAAGAAAGCCATATACACCCAGAGAGAGGGATGCGAAATGTGGACCACAACATAACATTCTCATACTCCTTGATTGATGTTTGCTTACATTGTGTTTCCTTTATCTGATATATCGTTTGTGTAGATAAGATTTTTCTTGCACAACAATGATAAGTTTGGAAATATGTATACATATATTCGATTTGCCAATATTTTAACATAATTAACATGTAGTGGATATCCTGCCATCTAGGGGAGGGGTGGGGAGTTGGGGGGAAAAATTTGTAACGGAAAGCTATGTAAGGGTTATTGTTGAAGAATTACCCACACATATGTTATGCAAATAAAATTAAAAAAAATAAATTAAAAAAAAAGAAGTATCATTTGATATGGTCTAAAAAGGAAAGAATAGAATGCAACAAGCAAAAATCAAAAGGGCAATCCCTCCATGTGACTGAGCACAGCCTGAATTGAACATGAGGGGTCATAGAACACAGAAGATGCTCAGAGATCAGAGAGTCACTTAATTTGGCTATATTGCTTTGTTTAAACTACCATTCTCTAAATAAAGCAGATATGGATACTTGGCATATTCCCAAAGTACAAAGTACTTCACACTGCTTATAAAATGTCTTTATACTTTTGAGCCCTGGAGAAAGAATCCCTTAATATTAAGAAACTCAGCCACTTAGCACCAAAATGGAAGCTATGACTTGCATCAGGTTTTTTCAGTGCCAGTCAGTCAATAGATATATTTTAAGCATCTACTATGTATTAGATATTATATTAAGCTCTGGAAATACAAGAAAGAAAAAGGACAGTCTGTTCTCAGTGAGTACACGGTGTCTCTTCCATAAAGTCAATGCTTTTTCTCTACTGCACTACTTGAAAGCTGGATGAAAGAAAAAAAGTGACTTTCTCTCATCATTTCTCATTCTTTCTACTCTCTGTCCTTGTCTATGTATGGCATGGAAATATGGTCTATGAAGTCTATTAGGACTATAGTTGTTCTGCAGTCATGGTGATTACATATGAATGTAGAAGACACATATATTCTTTGAAGCCTCCAAAAGCCTTCTCGTGTCAAAGCATCTTTTAAAAAGATACAAAGAGATTCTCTCTTATTCCTCTTTACTTCAGAACAATCCATTTTCACTGAAACAACCAGGAGGTCAGGGACTGAGACACTGAATGGACATGCAAGAGCAAGAAGGAGGAGGATAAATAACAACAATCACTTCCTTTTTAGATTTTCCCTAGTGTTACCTCTTAAATAAAAAGCCAACAATTTGCAAACAGTTATAAAGAGACAGAAACTAGCAGAGAAAATAAAAAAGGAACGAAAGACATAATTTCTTCTTTTCAGCAGAAAGAAAATGACAGACTAGCTGACCTGAACCAACCTTATAGCACAAAACAAGATGTGCTTCCTGGTTACTCGAGCCGAAAAGAGTACCTGGAATCAGCTTTAGATCTCTCTGAATAGAGGGAAGAAAACCTCCAATTTTAGGAAGATAAGAGCAGTAAAGTAGCATAGGAAATAATTCACTCTGTCTTCCAAGGGAAAAAATCATCACTCCATCTCAGAAATAAAGTTATAGAAGTGTATTCATGTATCACGATGAAAGGAAGAGTCTTAATAGGAAGTTCTCTCCCTCTTATCCTTCAACCCATAGCATGACATTGAGAAAAAACTCTTTTGGTTCACGGTAAGTTTCTGGACATGACCTCAAAGTTCATCTCACTCATCACTTGCAGTACTATAACATTCTGAACACTCACAGATGGAATTGAATGACATTTTTCTTCTCCCTGTAAATAAGGAGTCAAAATTTCACATATTAAAATTCTTTACTTCAGAGAAAGAGAAGGCAAACTCTGATCCAAGGTTGATTTATCCAGCTTTTTTCTTTAATAGCTCTCTCTTTCCAACTAGCCATAAACACACATGACTTGAATGCTTTATAATAACAATGTAATAATAATAGCCCACATATTTTATATTTACATTATGATTTGAAAAGTGTTTTTCCCTCACAATATCTGTATTATACATATTATTTTCAGTATTTCTGGAGTGAGAAACTTAAGGCTCAGTGACCTTTAAAATTTAAAAATTCTACAGATATAGCATGACATGCCTAGTATCCCAGCTCAATAAAGAGTTGTATTACAAACCACATTTGATCCACAGAGAACAGAAACTGTTTCTCCTCTTTCTTTTAATTCAGTGAATGGGTAGCTCTTCTTGTCTCAGTCACTAAATTTGTTTGACACAGCCCCAAGTCATACAGGGCAACAAGGAACTGCTGTCACCTCAAGTGCAAATCTTTTTAGCAAGAAGTTGGAACACATGTATTTCCCCCTGAAACTAAATCACAGTGTTCAACTTCTAGTCTAACCTACTACTACCAATACATTATATTAACAGTGAAGTAGGTACCCCAGTTATTTTCTTCCACATTTAAAAAATGAGAAATTAAATCTCTGGATCATATAATTTCTAAGGATCAAAAGTAATTCCAAATCCAATTGTCTTTCCACTATACCATTCTGCCTGGATAGTCACCCAAATTCAAGCCCAGGTTTGCTAACTCCAAATTATCAGCAAAAAAAATTTTAGTATAGTTGTATAGAATCATATGAGAAGGTTTAATTTACACCTACAAGAATGATTAGAAAATTAAACAGACAGGATTAGTCAAAGAACAAGAAGAAATATTTTGAGGCAGCTAACATTGTTTTTAAAAGAGAAATGTATGACAAGATGACCGAAAACAAAAACGATTTAAATAACATCTATTTTTGAATAATAGCCAAAGAAATCAATTTCTTTGGGAAATGGACTATTTAGGTAATTTGCAGTTGGGCAAAATGGCTTTTAAAAACTCTATTGAGATCATTCTTTTTTTAAAAAAAAAATATGAACCTAATGAACATTCACAAAGATTATCATGTGCCTACATCACAGTGTTGTTGTGAGGATCAAATGGGAAATTACTTGTTTAAGAGAGACAGAAAAAGACAGAGACAGATAGACAAAGAGATAACACTTAGAAGAGTACTGGTATGTGGTAGACAATATATAAATGTTTATTTCCCAGTTTCCCCTCTTTATTCGAATTCACGAAGAATGTATTACACATGAAACTTTAAACTTCTATTATATAGTTTGTTTCTTAAAGTATATAATTGCATTCCTCTGATTCATACTTTCTATATAAACCCCTCTGTTTGACATTTTAAAACCTTAACAATCTGAATCCAATCTACCTTTTCACATTTATTACACAATGCTTCTCTTCAGGTATTCTATTCCCTGGCCATACTGCTGGTCTTGCTGTTCCATTGGTAGAATATTTCCTAGCCACATATACAGAGCATCCTCCACCCATGGAGTGCACTCCCTCTCCATCTCCACCTTTCCATATCTTAGGACAGTGGTCTCAAATTCAAATAGAAATGAGAGGTGTGGAGACCACTAAGTCACATATAAAGATCCTTGTAGGTGCCTGCACTCAGGAATATTGTGGGCTTCATGTGTGTCTAACACCTCTGCCTTAGAATTTATAGTTTGCTTCAAAGTTCAGTTGACTGTACCAACTTATCTGTTAGCATTTCCTGAGCCTCTGGCTGCTATTAACTTCCATTTAAAAATTACATTGTAAAATATAAATTCCTTAAGGACAGGTTTTTATTTTCTGTCTTGGTAGTCACAGTACCTAGTACTAAAGGTTTAGCATATACTGGTCACTTAATAAATGTTTGCTTGTTTAATTGATTGCTTGACTGAGTAAGAAGTGATCCTGGTACTCAAGAGTCCTTATAGAAGCTTTTTTCATTTCAATCATGTAATCTTTATGTTTTTGTGACATCATAAATAATCAAATTTTTACCTTCCATTAAAAAAAATTCTTCACAAAGTGAATCTAGAAAAAACATTCATCATGTTACATGAAATATATAAAAAATTGCAATGGCCTATGACAATGTTTTAGCTCTCTCAGTATGAAGGATGTAAAACCATTGTAAGGAAGACTATTTATAATCCTCTTCCTGTGTTTTAGTTTGTGCATATTTTATTTTATTTTTTCAAGGACAAATATTGTCAAAGAAAGTTATGAAGTATATTTAGAAAGCAGATTTTGCTAAACATTGGCACAGTTGTTTAACAAAGTTATTACAATCTAATTTGAAAAATCTTAAATAGAAAATTATTTCAATATGTGTATAAATTAAATGTTATTCTATTAGGAGGTGGAGAACTAACTTATAAAACCTCTTGAGATCCAAACAATTTTTAGTGCAACAGCTTTATATGTGCAATGGAATGAGTAGAAGTCTGGGATTCAAGTTCAGTTTTGCCTCTTTGTTACTATTTAAACTGGGAATAAATTAAATTCTCCTACTCTTAGTTTCTTTATCTGTAAAATGGGAATTATGAAATCCTCAGTATTACAATATACACCTCCATATTGCTATAAGGATTAAATGAGACAATGAAAGAAAAGCACTTTTAAATGTAATCTATGCTCTAAAATAGATCATTATTTCTGCTAACTTTATCTTGTGTCGATAGGTTCGGTCCTTTAAAAAAATGCAAACTTGGTGGTACAGTGGATAAAGCACCAGTCCTGAAGTCAGAAAGAATCATTTTTTGTGAGATAAAATTTAGATTCAAACATTTACTATCTGTGTGATCCTGGGCAAGTCATTTAACTTGTTTGCTTCAATTCTCATATATATATATATATATATATATATATATATATATATACACACAAATTAGCTGGCAAACCATTTCACTATATTTGCCAAGAAAAACCAAAACTGGCTCATGCAGAGTCAGTCAAAACTGAAAAACAACTGGACAAAATAAGTTTCTTCTTAAAATGTGTATTATGCTTTTCTCATTAATTTTTCAGTTCCCATTCATTTAAACATTGTCTAGTTATTTTGTGGGATCCAACACCATTAGCAAAAAAATATTTTGTTAAGAATAACCTTATCTGGTTATTGTTGTTATTGTTTGTCCTTTATTTTTTGAAGAGGACCATCACCACAGGGAGGTAATGCCATGGCATGAAAGTAAGTAGAATTTAAGTGAGGGAGGACCTCTTTTATCTAGTCTACGCTATCTTTTATCTAGATACATGTATGTCTGAGAGGGGAAGACCTTCAAGGTTTCTGACCCAAACAGAAATAATTGCTGTGGGTACTCTGCACAAAATGAAAATTTTGGTTCCTGATACCTTGCAAGATATCTTGGGTTTACAGGCTACATTTCTTAAGGACCATGCCTTAAACCCAAATCACTCTGGCTGTCATTGATTGATCACCTGTTTATCAGCACTTAATGGAAACACAGAAAGTACTATTTACCTTAATGGATGAATCCTTAAGTAAAGCACATAGCAATGAACATCAGAAAAGCATGAAAAGGAAGGTTTGGGAAGAGTCAGAAACCTTATCTTCTCTCAAGTTACAAAATGTATTCAATAAATCTGATTGGTTTGGGATTTTAACACATATTATCACCACTGGGGTTTCCCTCTAATAGTCATAAGAATGATTTCATGAAGATAATGATGCTCATCTATGTGAACATCAGACTATCTTCTGACTTTCTTATAATTAAGTGTAATGGGTAACTGAGGATGCTATCTCAATCCATCAAAAAGAACTTAAGAATCAGCTCTTCCCTAAAGCTCTCTTCTCATGCTTCTTCCTAATGTGGAAGTAGGTCTAGATTCATGAAAGTTATGCTACAAATGGGTCTTTTCAAGCTGGGGGTTGGAGGATCAAGAAAGTCATTATAAAGGACATATCACTTGAGGTGATCTTGGAAGGAAATAAGAGATCTTAAGAGGTGGAAGTGAAGAGAGAAAGCATTCCAGACATGTGGGACTGATAGCTTGCACAAATATAGGGAAGGGAGATCAGTTTTTGTATGTGAAGGATGGCAAAGACATTGGCTAGATTATAGTATGTAAGGGGACTAATGTATATTAATAATGTATATTAACTCTGGAAAGGCAAGTTGAAGCTGCATCTGTGCAAAAAAATGGATTACAGAAGAGTTGAGATTAGAAGACATCATTTACAAGGCTATCATGATAGTCCAGGTGAGAGATTATAAGGATTTGAACTGAGGTGTTTGCCTGTGAATTGTTCTTTGTCTTTCATTCTCTAAGAGCATCATGACATCAAGGATGTGATGCCATGATATCCAAGTGAATTGAATTTAAGTGAGGGAGGCTGGGCAAAGTCACCTGTTTCACTTTCTCCTCCACAGTCATCTGGGTTCAGTGGCTAGATAAAGATCCAGATGACTGGAGATGGTCCTAGATGAAATGAAAGACCTTGGTCTTTTTAAGCTAAGGTCTGTAACAGGTCTCAGTTTGACTGAGGCAGCACCCCATCAGTGATTAAGGCTAGGTGGTAGCCTCTTTGACAATCAAAAAAAAAAAAACTAAAATAAATAAATCTTTAATAAATGCTTACTAATTAACATTTCACTTATATATACATCTATTACATAGTCTATACCCTCTATTTTTTTCAAGAAAATTGCCTTGTACCTCTTCAGAATAACATATCAGAGAGGAAAAAAAGACATGATAATGTTATACTTTTTAGTTTAAAAACCTTCAAAAACCCCCATGGTCTAAGTGACCAGTGCCTAAATCTTAAAATTCAAGATATGCTACAATGGCACCAATATGAATTTACAACACTTTTTCAGTATTTATGTTCCATTTCTTACATTCAAGTCTTTCCTTTGATCCATACTGCATATGAGAAACCCTGAGTGGCTTCTCAGTACTATAGACAAATTTCTAGAACCATAAGATGCAGGAAAGGTATTGATTTGTATTGGTAGAAATGAAGTTTCTTTACCTAGGAGTTCCCTCTTTTTAAATCCAATCCCTTTCTCTTTATCTCTTCTAACATTCATACATTGAGTCCAACTAAAAGATTATTCGCCAGATAGTACAAATACTCTGTTACATTTGTGCCTACTTTGCTTGGAATATTCTTCCTGCCAAAATTATGGATTCCTGGCACCTCCATCTATAGCTGCCTATGAGTAGAAAGGTGATGCACACTAAAAATACTGTGTAGGCAAAATCAACAAAACTAGGTACCTATTTGGTGGGTGAGGGAGAATGCAAAATAGGTAATGATTCTGATAACATATCTGGATGAATGTTAAGATGGTTGTTCCTTCAACCCAGATAGGGAAGTTAAAGAAAGAGATGGATTTGGGGGAGGAGGTAAAGATAAGTTCTGTCTTGAACATGTTGATATTGAAATATGCACACATGGAGAGACACAGAGAGAGAGAGAGAGGGAGAGAGAGAGACAGAGGGAGGGAGAGAGAGAGAGAGAAAGAGAGAGAGGGGAAGGGAAGAGAGAGGGGAGAGAGAGAGAGAGAGAGAGAGAGAGAGAGAGAGAGAGAGAGAGAGAGAGAGAAAGAGAGAGAGAGAAAGAGGTGGGAGGGAGGGGAAGAGAGAGACAGAGACAGAGAGAGGCAGAGAGAGACAGAGAAAGACAGATAGAGAGACAGACAGAAATCTCAGATAAATTTATTTATAGCTTTTTCTTCTTTTGAGATTAGATGCTACCCTCTTGAATTTATATGAAAAAAATAAGGGAATCCTTTAGTAGGTTTAGCTCTGAGTAATCTTATAAAGACATAAGAAAAGACTAACCCAAAGGCATTTATTTCAAATAGGATGAATGAAAAGAAGGTATAATTATATCTGCTTTAGAATCAATATAGCTATTTCCCTTTGGCCAATTTACAAAGAAGGTGGTACTTAACAGAACCCTTTATATATAATATGTTATGTGCTAAGGCTGCCGCTTGACAAAATCATAAAATGGTGAAGTTCATTTTTGGTGCCTTTCTACTTCTTTTTTCTCCATGATTTTCCATAAGTTGTCACCTACTGTCCTTGTGCTCAAAGCCCTCATGCTACCTAGCATACCATTATAACTACATTTAGCTTCCTTTAGTAATGCCCTATCATCCAAAGCTATCTGTCTTCTCCCATTCTCTGCCAAAATTTTCATGCTATAAATGTTATAAAGGCAAATAATTGACTCCAGGTCCAGGACACTATCCATTGCACTATCTAGTTGCTTCATGAGGCACTTGAACTGAACTTTAAATAAGGATAAACTATCCACAAGTTCAACATGAGGAAGTACATTTTGGGTATGGGTTGAGGTAAGATAATTATCGCCTCTGGAAAACAAATGTAATTCACACTAGTGATAAAATGGATTTCCAAAAGAAGGTTAATTTGGCAGATGCATTATTAAAGAATATTATTTGGTATATATTTTGTATTTGCTACCAAGTAAACATATTCATTGCCTTCCCCATCTCCCCAGACTTCCAACTAGATTGTAAACACAGTAGACAAGAGGCAACTAAAGTGGAGCACTGGCTAGAACTCTAGTCCTTAATTCAAAAAACACCTGAGTTCAAATGTGATCATAGATTCTTTGGCAAGTCACTTAATCTCTATTCTCCTCAATTTCCTCAGCTATAAAATGGGGATAATAATAATACTATCTACATAGCAGGGCTTTTGTGAGATTCAGATGAGATATTTATAGACTTGGCACATAGTAAGTGCTATGAAATTGCTTATTCTCTTCCCTTTCTCCATTAGACTTTGAGATCCTTAGAGTTGCATCTTTGTTTTGTCTTTATAGTCACAGAATTTAGCAGAGTGTCTGACACATAGTAAGCACTTAATAAATGCTTACTGACTGTCTTGAGGGTTGGTTTTGTCTTTGTGCACCTCTGAACCTAGTACAATTACTTGATATATATATATATATATATATATATATATATATATATATATATATATGTATATATAGGGTTTAATCAATGTTTTTTGACTGCTCCAAACATTATTTTTTTAAAAGAAAGAATATTTAACCAACCTCTCTGCTTTGAATCCATGTTCCTCAATACAGATTTGGCTAAGTGAATATTAGAAGATAATATTTGTATTTTAATGTTATCTGAGACCTTGCTGCATTATTTTTAGAGTACTTTAAATCAAAGCTTATTTTCTCATTTCTGTCCCTAGGTCACTCTGACTTATAATACAGTGATATCACCACAGAAAACTTCTTTTGAAGGTGATTAGAGTTTTGAGCTTGACTCAGCACCACAGGGATACTGAGAAAGACAAGACTCTGCTCCCCTGTCAAACTCAGACAATGTGTGATAGTGCAGGTGTTTATGCTCTGCACTTCTGTTTGACAAGGCTAATGTAGAACTGAATTAAATATTAATTTGTCTAATATGTTAGACATATAGAAGTAGACAGGAAACACAGCAGGCAAAATTGCATTTCTGACTGTTAAGACTACTATTATAGTCTTCTTTGTACCTCATGCTGTTTTCATACCAGTAGACTGATGTTTATTTTTATCATATGCCTGCTGTCCTCCATATCATTATCAGTTCATCTTTTTCTATACTATAGTAAAAAGTAATCAATATTATATATTGTAAAAAGATCTTTAGACCTAAGTTTCTCCCTGTTGTCTCCTGACAAAAATTTACTAAAAAACTTCTTTTCAAATTTCAATTAATTCATTACATATCCATTAAATGTGTACTCCATATAAGACACTAGGTAGCGATACAAAGACTGATACAACATTTAAGCCCTCAAAGAACTTAAAAATTAGTCAAAGTATATACATGAACTAAAAAAAATGCAGATTCTTAATATATTGTCATATACACAAATAAGAAAACTATTGAGCTCCTATTATGTTCATGGCATTCTTAGTTGATGAACATACAATGACAAAGCCTGACCTCAAGGAGTTTACATTTTGCTAATAGAATATGACATCCACACAGATCAAAATAATCTTGTGTAGGAAGTCAAGGGGAAAGGGGAGATCAATAGTCAATAAATATTTAATTTCAAACTCAATAAATACTTATAGGCACAAACTATGTGACAGGCACTGTGCTAAGGACTAAGAATACAAATATGAAATAAGAATGACAGATTCTTCCTGCAAGAAACTTACAATGTAATAGGGAAAAACACACAAAAGGAAGCTAAAAAGGAAGATTTAGGGGAGGTAGGGATTGTGGAAATTTCAGAGATGTCCCAGAATGGTAAGTCAGGTAACAAATGAAAAGTTCTGAACTGAACTTGCTTGTGGTTATGAAGTTCATGACTATCCTTTAATTACAGGGACAGAGGATAGTGATGAGGTAAAGTACCAATGCTGATTGATCTTGCAAGATGATGAGGTTTTTCTTAATGATCTTCCTGGAGGCAAAGTGGAGAGGTCAGAAATGTCCTACAGTTGGAAAGTGAGAAACGATAACAGTGCTTTAGGGATATTTGAAATATTCAAATAATTGGAAGGAACCAGGACATTTATAATAATAGCGATAACAATAGTAAATAAATAGTGCATTACAAATAATATCCCATTTTTATCCTCACAACAATTTAGAGGTAGATATGTTATTATTATTCCCATTTTATAGATAAGAGAATTGAGGTAAACAGAGGCTAAATTATTTGCCTAGAGTCACACCTCTAATAAATATCTAGATCCGAATTTGAACCTATATCCCCAGGGTTCTATCCAGTACACTACTAGATAACTATCTGACTTCTCCATGTCCCTGTCAAAATTTTCATACCCTCACTTTCCATAAATGTTTTAAAAAGAAATTGCCTCCAGGTACAGGACTCTATCCAGTGTACTACCTAGTTGTTTCATGTGGCTCTTGAGCTGAATTTTATAAAGAAAGGTAAGCTATTCACAAGACCAACATGAAGTGGAACTATGTTTTGGAAAAGGAGTTGGAACATTAGAACAAATCAAGAACTATCCAAAAGTCTACAATACTATTTGAAGAGATACTACATCAAGTATAAGAATAGTAGTTGTTTTATTTGTTCTCCATTCTTGAAGAAGACTATGAAATCAGAGAAGTGATACCAGGATATACAAGCAATTTGTATTTAAGTGAGAAAGGCCTGTAAAAAGTCATCTGCCACATTTTTCCTTCCAGAGCCATCTGGGTACATTGGCAAGATACAGATTAAGATGACTAGAGATAATGGCCCTGGGTGTGATGAGAAACATTGGCCTTTTAGTCCACACTGATCAGAATAGAGAGTATAAAAACAGATATAAAATAAGATTAGGAAAGAAGGTTGGAACCAAGTTTCAGAGTGTCTTAAATGTCAAGCAAAGGGATTTTCATTTATCCTATAGACAATAGGGAAAGCTTCTAAGCAAGGTGACAATAGGTTCAGACATCTATTTAAGGAAAGTTATTTTGGAAGTCACTATGAACTAGATAGAGGAGAAACTAAAAGTGGTTAATTACAGTACTCCAAGAGAAAGGTAAAATTGATCAATATTTATAAAATACCTGCTATCTGCCAAATACTGTGTTAAACACTAAGGTTACAAAAGAGACACAAAACAGTCTCTTCACTCAAAGAGCTTACAATCTAATAGGAGAAAAGACCATACAAGCAAATATATACAAAGCAAGATATATTATAAAGATAATTAAATAGGATATAGGATCATTTTCTCTTCAAAAGGTAAGTTACTAGAATTAAGAAAGGTTGAGAAAGATTTCCAGTAAAAGAAGAGATTCTAGTTGGGATTTAAAGGATGCTAGGGAAGTCAGTAGTCAGAGCAGAGAGGGAGAGTGATCCATATATGGAGGACAGCCAGAAAGAGTTCCCAAAGTGTAGAGATGGAGTATCTTGTTTTTAAAAAAACAAATAGGCTAATGTTACTGTATTGTAAGAGTAAAGGAATAAAGTGGAAGGAAGCCAAGTCATTGGTTTGGTTTTGGTTTTTGGTTTTTTTCAGGGGGAGGTTGCATGGACTTTGAATGCCAAACAGAATATTTTGATTTTGATCCTGAAACATTGGGGGAACATTGGATTTTAAGGGAGGGGTGGGTGTGGTGAGACTAGTTTAGGAAAATCACATTAGTGATTAAATGAATGATAGATTGAAATGGAAGAGACTTGAGGCAGAGAGACTGATTAAGTGTCAAAATATTTTGGAGATATTCTGTTTCCCAGAGCGAAGGCTGAGCAAGCAGACTGTAAACAGTAATAAGGAAGACAGGATGGATGATATGTAGGCAAAAAGGGTTCTGTTTTGGATATGCTGAGTTTAAGATATCTACTGGTTATACAATTTGAGATGTCTGAATGACAATTGGAGATACAAGATAGAAATTAGCAGAGAATTTAAGACAATAATGGTAGATTTAAAAGTAATTATCATAGAGGTGCTAATTATGAATGTAATTATCTTTAACCTTATCTTGGTGATGAGATCACAAAATAAAATATTACATAGAGAGAAAAAAGAGGGCCAAAGAGACCCTGAGAGACTCTTGCTATTAGAAGACATGCCATGGAAGATCCAGCAAAAGATCCAGAGGAGAGATCAGATAGGTAGGATGAGTATCAAGAGTGAGCAGCATCTCAAAGAGAGAATGATCTAGTTTCAAAGGCTACAGATACGACTAAATGAATGGAGACCAAAAAGGACAAGGGATTTGGTAACCAGAACAAGGCTGTGCCCATGTGAAAGAAGAGAAGGGAATGAATGTAATCCAAGCCCAACCTAATAATCAGTTGTAATAGGTTTAAACAATTAGCAGAAGTTAGACAAGAGAGAAATCACATTCAGCTGAAGAGCTCAAGGAATATTTCATGAAACAAATAGCATTTGAGCTTAACATTGAAAGATGAATAGAATTCTGAAAGATGATTCTGGGGGAAGAAACATTCCAGATAAAGAAAACAACATGTTCTAAAGGTAAGAAATAGGAATGTTTGTGAAATAATGAATAATCGATTTGGTTGAATCATAGAGAACACAGTAGAGGACTTTTGAAAACTAAGATATAAGAGAAAGATTGAAGCCAGATTGGGTTGAATGTTAAACTATGGGTTTAACTCAAAAGGAAGCTATTGTAGGATTTTAACCAGGGGAATGATATGACCAAAAAGTTTTGCTGCTGGAAAATTAATCTGATATCAGTATATAGGATAGGTTGGAGTTAGGATAAACTAGCATTTAATATCCCAATTAGGTGTCTGCTGCAATTGTCTAGGAAGAAAAGAGTATAGTCTTTAAAGAGAGTGGTGATAGTAAAGGTAGAAAAGCACTGGATGAATCCAGGTCACATTTTGAAAGTAGGATCAATGGGGATTCATGACTAATTGAAAGTAAGATAGAACCAGACAGTTGTTGAAAAATTATACTCCTCCTTCCCTTAATCCTTCTTATTTTTTTAAAAATAAGATATGACTGCTCTGTAAGATATGGAATGGAATATATTGGGAGAATAATGTGATTTAAAAAAACACAAAAGGTATCAATAAAAAAGATTTGCTAAAAGGAAGTAGAGCAGAAAAGGAGAAAGAATTAAATGTACTCTGAGATTTTGTCTTTTGAGGACTGAGAGAATGTTGATGCCATTTACAAAAAATAGACAAGCTGAGAGCAAGGTATTGGTTTTGGAGGAAGATGATGAATTCAATTTTGAACCTTTTTGAGATACCCTCAGGACATCCTAGAAGAGATCAGGAGTAGGCAGTTGGAAATTTAGAGTTGGAATTTTAAAGCTAGAGAGATTACAGGTGAATACATTCATCTGAAAGTCATTTACATAGACACACGTATTAAAGTCATGGGAGTAAATGAGATTGCTAAGGAAGATTGCATACAGAGGAAATAGAAAGGAGAAAAATTCCAAATCCTGGAGCATGGTTCTTTTAGGGGACAAAGCAAGGGAGAAAAGGCAGTGAAGGAGACAAAGGAGAAGCAGCCACATGACCCAAGTAGAATTTATCAGAAGAATGCAGTGTAAATAGGATAAACTGAATGAAAACCTCTCATAAGGATGTACCTTCGACCTATGCCCTGATTGTGACTTGAGACTTGGCAGTAACAAGTTGAGCTATAGCTAAAAGCTGTAAGTGTTCAATTGTCTTGGATAAACATTTCCTCCTCTGTTCCCCCCCACATACACCTCTTAATTAGCATTTAAGTACTTGATGGATAAAGAGTTTATTATTTATTAATATTCTTTGGTCCTGGGATAGATTTCTACAATTAGAGTGTAAGCTTGGACTCCTCCAGACAATGGGAGAAAAGATGGGGGGAGAGGGGATTCTGTGTTAGGGTCTATATAATCTTATGTTTTAAAGTTTGTACTTTGCATTCCTCTACTGACATCTTGTCTAATGGGAGTTTCCATTTCTTTCAAGGTCATAATAAATCCTTTTTTTAAATTTTTTTTTACCTTGAAAATCTCTGGTTTTAACTTGGGTAAGGGTCACTATGGCACAGAAGCTAATGAAATTGAGTGTAGATGCCAAATGATGACATTGAGGTTCAGCATCAAATGTTGGGGTTTGGCAATAAATGTGGGGTTTGGTCACATGAAGAATTTACAATGGCTTTCTCCTTACCAAAAGGTACATTTATTTATGACAAGACATTTCAGATAAAATGAAGGAGTAAAATAAGCACCAGGAGTGGTAAATATGACATAGATTTGAGAGAGCTTATAGTTAGTAAGGAAAGGGGTTCTAACAGTTAACTATGGAAAAGACAAATTCTCTAGTGGAATTCACATTTAACCAGAAAAAGGGAACACACCAGGAATGTGCCACTGACTAAAAATTTAGCACCCTATAAAGGAATTTAGCACCCTGATGGTTCTTGCTAAAAGCAAGAAAATATAAAGACATTTCTAAATTATAATCTATTTATTGTTTCTATAGCCTCCTAGAATACTTCCTGAAGCTAAGTATGTGCTTGTTCTGGCCTCTAGAGTACAACCTGAATGAGATTAAAATGCAACTGGGATACTTCTCAAAATAAATAAAAATGCTATATAGCACAGATAATGTTAACTCGTAGTTTTTTCTGTCATTATGTGGCCCACAGAGATCCATTTCTATTTCAGTTTGACACCATTGTCTTATACCAACACTCTGGCACGGCCTTCTAAACTCTAAGGTCCACAGATTAATTTTGGAGAACACAGTAGCTAAAAGACTTAGTTCTTTGATTACATGTTTTGGGATGTGGTTTCTGACATGCTGTTTGATGAGTATTCAATTTATCTTCCTACTTCCCTCCTTTCTCATCTCCCATTCCATCCCCCCAAAAAATACACACACACTCAGACACTTTCAGACATGGTAGTCTTGAGACAGTGGTTGGCTAAATTAACAGGACTATATATGTCCAGGACTGAGAATTTTTAGCTTTTGTTATGTAACACCCTTGGACTGGGATCAGCAGAAATTCCTTTATTACTTTTCTACTTTAGCAAGTGCTGGTTCAGTCTTGTCTGAATCTTCATGACCACTTTTGGACAATGATAATGAAATAGTTTGTTATTTTCTTCACCAGCTTATTTTACAAAAAAAGAACTGAGGCAAACAAGATTAAGTGCCCAGTTTCACACAATTAGTTAAGTGTCTGAGGCAGGATTTGAATTTGTGAAGATTGAGTCTTACTGATTAAAAGCCCAGTGTTCTAAGATGACACTACCTCTCTACTTAGCCAAGGTTTTAAGGATTCTCCCATATTTAGATTGTCAACTATCTCTATATTTGTAATTTTTCTGGATATTGGAATTTGAACAATGGGGTTTCATGCTCAAAAATGCAATGATAGCAAAATCAGAAACAACTATTAAATCATAAAACAAAATATATATTATAATTAGATAACAGAAGGATTTCATTTTAACAAAGATGTTTCTTTCCATGTGAAATCATTCCAAGTAAACAGTAAAGAAGAATTTGCTTATATAATAACTTTTGGGGATTCCTTTATCTATCTTGATTTCTGGAATAATAATTTTAGCCAAGCAGAAAAGCTAATCTTTTCTGTGATTCTACAGATGTGGGAGCTTTTTACATTGATGGCATTAGTCAAATAGACATGTGACAGGGAGCCAAAGAAGGAAACTTTTATTCACTTCTCTCATCTCAATTTCTTCTATAATATTTATATTAAATTTTGGTTCAAGCGAGAAAAGAAGTCTAATCAGGTGAAAGCAAGCAGCTAAGGGTTGAAATCCAGTGAAATCTGTGGCCCAGAGACCCAGCACAAAAACAAAAAAAACAAAAAAAACAAAAAAAAAACACCTGGAATGATGCAGGAACACAGCTTAACTCACATAAAAATACCAAATCACTAAAAAAGGAAAAAAAATGAGAAAACAAACAAACAAACACAAAGAATTTGACTATGGAAAACTACTGTGGTGACCAAGAGGATCAAAGCATAAATGTAGAAAATGACAATAGTGTTAATGTGATATAGCTTTTAAGGAGGATGTAGCAATAATCTTAGGGCTACCTGCCTTAACCCTAAGGCCACCTAGCTTTGGTAGCACACAAACATTGCTGGCTGTCAGACAACAATCAGCTGGTTAGTGATAAAATTTCTAAGCCATAGAATTCAATAATGAGGTACATACCAGACTACTCTTTAACTCCACCTATAAGACCACTCCTCAATCACATCTCTAAGCCATAAAATTAGCAAGTACCTGGTTTCTCTAATTTTTCTTATAAATGTATCTTCTTGCTCCTGGTTTTTTCCTAACATCTTTTGAAACTTAGCTCACTTTATTTAGCATTACAATTATAATAAACTTTGCCCCTTGACTGAGAAATGAGTCCCAGCCTGCAAATTCTTTTGAGACACCTTCAACGCCAGTCTGGAACCCCAGCCTTTTTGGAGTCCCCCTTAAACCCCAACATTGTCAAAATGGCTACATGTTGAAGCCTCAAAGAAAAATGTTATTTGTATTCAAGCCCAAAAGAATTCCTGGAAGAACTTAAAAGGGATTTTTAAAAGAAAATTAGAGAATTTGAAGAAAAATTGGAAAAGAAATGAAAATAATGTATACAGACACACACACACACACATAGAGGGAGAGACAGAGAAACAGAGACATAGATAGAGAAACAGAGACAGAGAGAGACACAAAGAAACAGAGAGATGAGAAAGACATAGAGAAACAGAGACCTAGACAATATCTTTCAAGAAATTATGAGAGAAAAAACTGCTCCTGATATATTAGAACCAGAGGGCAAAATAGACATTGAAAGAATCCACTAATCAACACCTGAAAGAGATCCCCAAAAGAAACCTTCCAAGTATAACATAGCCAAATACCAAAGTTCACAGCTCAAGGAAAAAGTACTTCAAGCAGCCAAAAAGAAATTATTCAAATATCATGGAGTTATAGTCAGGATTACACAAAATTTGACAGCTTCTACACTAAAGAAGCAGAGGGCTTGGAATATGATATCCTGGAAGGCAAAGAAGTTAGGATTATAACCAAGAATCACCTACCCAGCAAAATTGAATATAGTCTTTCCAGGGTGGGTGGTTGGGTGGGGGAGGATATATATTTAATAAAACAGAAAATTTTCAAGCATTCCTAATTAAAAGACCAGAGCTGAAGAAAAAATGTGACCTTCAAACACAAGATTCAAGGGAAACATAAATAAGTTTTATTTTTGTTTTGTTTTTCCTTAGGCAATTGAGGTTAAGTGACTTGCCCAGGGTCACACAGCTAGGGAATGTTAAGTGTCTGAGACTAGATTTGAGCTCAGGTCCTCCTGACTTCAGGGCTGGTGCTCAATCCATTGTGCCACCTAGCTGTCCTAATAAGTTTAAAAAAAAAAAAAAGAAACAAGAAAGAGAAAATAAAAAATTCAATAAGGTTAATATGTTTATTTATCTATATGGCAAGATAATATTGGCAACTCTTAAGAACCTTATTACTAAAACAGCAATTAGAAGTATATTTAGACAGAAAGTGGATGTAAGGTAATTTTGATGGGATAATTCTCCAAAAAAAACATAGGAGTGTCAACCAGAAAGAACTGACCTTTGACCTGTGGGTAGAGGGAGTTGAACAAAGCAGACTTGAGACAGGAGAGTCAGAAATCAAATAAAAGTTTAATTTCATAGAGAATTTGCCTAAAAGCAAGGACACATATCAACAGCCCTGCCCTTAGTGGAAGGGACTCACTTTAATGTGAAAATGATAGGGTACAGCTTCTCGGGGAAATATAGCAATAATTTCAAGATTCCCTGACCTTAAAGTGCTTCTGTTCTAACAATCTGTCAATGATTGTAAAATCTTCTGGCTTTAGAATCAGTGATCTTGAGGTCCCCTGACCTTAGAGTGCTATTGTTTTAACCATCTGTCTGTCAGTGATTGTAAAAAATGTTCTGACCTAGGAATATTATATTATTTCTTCCTTTAGATTTTAGGGAAGATATATTAGGGATCCTGAGGCCCTCTGTCCTTAGAGTGCTATTGTTCTAACAGTCTGTCTATCAATGACTCTTAAGTCTTCTGGCCTTAGGATAGTCCTACAAACATTAATGACTGTCAGATACATAATCTGTCAGTAATAACCAAATTCCTGAGACCACTCTTCAGTTCTGCCTCTGGGCCATAAAATTAGCATATCAGTGACATGAAAAACTGGATAAATGTGTCTCCTTGATCATGGTTCTTTGTTAAATTCTTTTGGAACTTAGCCCAATTCAATTGGCATTACAATTACAATAAACTTTGCCCTTTGACTTGGAGATGGGTTCAAGCCTACAAATTCTTTTGAGATACCTCAGGACACAGGTCTGAGACCTCAACCTTTTGGGGTCTCCTTCTGAACTTCAATAAGATTTCAATACTTATGCCTATGGCCACACAGGGAACTGTAGCTCTGACATTGTAACAGCAACAATGTGAGAAGACTGATTCAATTGAGCAGAAACAATTCTAGGAATTTTGCTAGGGCTGAGATCATCCAGAGGGGTATTATTATGCCAAGTTCCAGGTATAGACTGCTTGCTAGATCTTAGCTCTGGAAAACAGGGTATCTCTAATGCAAATTAAGACAACTCTGAGGTACCACTACCTAAATCTCAGATTGGCTAAGATGACAGGAAAAAACAATGATGAATGTTGGAGGGGATGTAAGAAAACGGGGACACTGATACATTGTTGGTGGAGTTGTGAACAAATCCAACCATTCTGGAGAGCAATCTGAAATTATGCCCAAAGGACTATCAAACTGTGCATACCCTTTGACACAGCAGTGTTTCTACTGGGCCTATATCACAAAGAAATCATAAAAGAAGGAAAGGGACCCACATGTGCAAGAATGTTTGTGGCAGCCCTTTTTGTAGTGGCAAGAAACTGGAAACTGAAGGGATGCCCATCAATTGGAGAATGGCTGAATAAATTATGGTATATGAATATTATGGAATATTATTGTTCTGTAAGAAACGACCAGCAGGATGATTTCAGAGAGGCCTGGAGAGACTTGCATGAACTGATGCTGAGTGAAATGAGCAGAACCAGAAGATCATTATACAATAATCAATTCTGATGGACATAGCTCTCTTCAACAATGAGATGATTCAGACTAGTTCCAATGACTTTGTGATGAAGAGAGCCATCCAAACCCAGAGAGAGGAGTGTAGGTACTGAGTGTAGTTCACAATATAGCATTTTTGCTCTTTTTGTTGTTTTTTTGCGTTTTATTTTTTTCTCATTTTTTTTTTTCCTGTTTGATCTGATTTTTCTTGTATAGCAAGGTAATTGTATAAATCCTTAGAGGAAAAGTTAAATGAGTCATAAAAGAAATAGACAGCAAAATTAGACTAATAAAGGACCTTAACTTTCCTCTCCCAGAACTACATAAATTTCATTTAAAAAAAAGAAATAATAAAGAAATTAAGAGGTGAATAAAATTCTGGAAAAGTTAGATATAATAGAACTCTGGAAAAATGGGATATAAGTTTTTTTTTCTCAGCAATATATGGTACCTATACAAAAATTGATCACATTTTAGGATATAAAATCCTCACAACCAAATGCAAAAAAAAAAGTAGAAATAGTAAGTGCATCCTTTTCAGATCATAATGAAATAAAAATTATATTTAATAATAAACAAAGGAAAGAGATTAAAAACTAATTGGAAATTAAATAACCCAATCCTAAAAAAAACAATTGGTTGAAAGAACAAATCATAGAAACAATCACTAATTTCATAAAAGAAAATTACTGAAATTAGACAACTTCCCAAAATTTATAGGATGTGGTGAAAGCAGTATTTTGGGGGAAATGTATATCTCTAATTGTTTTTGTCAATAAAATAGATTCACCATTGATCAGAGAATTGCAAATTAAAACAACTCTGAGTTACTACCTCACACCTATCAGAGTGGATAATATGACAAAAAAGGAAAATGTAGGATGTTGGAAGGGATGTGGGAAAACTGGGATATTAATACCCTATTGGTGGAATTGTGAAGTGATCCAATCACTCTGGAGAGCAATTTGGAACCATGTCCAAAGGGCTATAAAATTGTGCAATATTTTTTGATCCACCAATACAACTTCTAAGAATATTATTGTGCTATAAGAAATGGCAATCAGGATGATTTTAGAAAAATCTGGAAAGACATGAACATGCATAGTGAAGAGAACAGAACCAATAGAACTTTATACATAATAACAGCAATACTGTTCAATGGAGAATTGTGAATGACTTAGCTATTTCCAGCAATACAATGATTTTAGGCAATCCTAAAGCATACTCTCTGCTTTCAGAAAAAGAATTGATATTTTTAATACAAATTGAAGTATGCTATTTTCCACTGTCTTTTATTTCAGTCTTCAAAGTGATTCATATGGAAATGTTTTTCATAATTACACATGTATAACCTATATGTGTTTGCTTGCCTTCTCAGGGAGGAGGTGGAGGAGAGGGAAGCAGGATAAGATCGAATTTTGAATTTAAACATTTTTTTAGGTTTTTAAAAATTCTGTTCCATTTTTCTCTACCAAAAATTCACATAAGAAATTCAATCTCCTCCACAAATCAATCTCTCTCAGAACTTTGGGGCTGATATAATCTATCCTCTGTTCTGGTGATTGACATGAAATATTTGTCCAGGAGCAGTTACATCCCACCAACCTAAGGTTATAAGAATTTTTTTCCCAATCAACCTAAATGTTAATTTGGCACAAAATGTAGCCCCCGACTCATGATTAGTCAGGTAAAATAGTGAATGGAAGGCATCTCTACTCACAGTGTTATACTGTAATATTCCAGGACTCAAATACTGCCTTCCCTGGAGAGGTTGTACTAGGATAGAAGGGATTTAAAATTTTAGAAATGGGAAGGGTCCCAAAGATCAATCCAGTCTAATTTCTCTCTTCAGACCCTAGTGCAGAAATCTTGTTCGTCTCCTGGTCTTCAGGACCTTTTGAAGATATTTTAGTTTATCTCTATACCTTCAGGCAAGTCTAACCATACTTAAAGGCTATAAATTCATCTTATTTTCAGCTTCCTCAGAGTTAAAATTCTATCATTTGTAACTACACATAAAATTCTTACTTGGTCCCTAGCATTGATTAAGAAGATTCATTATTTCTGGATAGCCTTTATGGGTAAATTTCTTTTCACTACACAAAGGTATTTTTATTATATAGTAGTTACCTTGTCATCCAGGTCCAGGAATATGAAACTATATTAAAACATGGCTACATTTAATGTTCTTTTTATTGTGTTCTTTACACATTACAAAATGCCAAGTCTCTAATAAAAAACCTTTTTTAAGGTGACTTTTTTTTTGCTATATATAACTATCAAAAAGCATTGTACCTTGAAAATAATAGCATGCTACCAAACCTTTAATCAATATTCAAGTAAACCATGTTCTTCTCATCTACCCAATAGGAAATTTCTGCTTATCTTAGTCATGAAGAATTATTCTGTTATGGAGAAAACCAAAGTATACTTTCTAATAATATTGACTGACAGCCTTCCTCTTTATAATCCATAAAGTATGTCTTTTTAAAAATATTTATCCTTCATTTACCCTATGATTTAATTAGTGTTGATGTTTTAATTGATGACTATGCTTAAGTTCTATATGGCTGTTTCTTTCAATAGTAAAATAGCCATAATACTCAATAAGATTTCTTTCTGGCTATACATTTCAGAATTTAGTTATCACTGAAATTCTTGCCTCTTAAATTCCTATTACTCCATCAGTGATAGAGGGCCAATAGACAAGAAACTACCCAGGAGGTAAGGTCTTTGTGCAAAAAGATACAGAAAGATCCAGAAACATGAAAATAGAGAAGAAAAAAAATGGTCACATTTAGCAATTAAAAGAATCATTGGCACAGCTTATAAACTGTACCATTATAATTAACAATTGTATGAATAGAAACTAATCAAACAAATGAAATGAAGTGGTCCTATAGGCATAAAAGCATCACAAAGAAGAAAGATCATAGCCATAGAAATAGGATCCAAGACATGCACACTTGCAAAAGAAAAATTGATTTAAGTGAAAGAAAAAGTGGTGACAAACAAAAGTAGTAGTCATCTACAAAAGAAAAAGTGTGGGAGTTAGAGGATATGGAAGAAGCCAGGTATTGAAAACCTGATATTCAGAATTACCTGAGGCAAAAATTGAAAGTAGGAACTTTAAATGAAAAAGGAATTGTTAAATCTTTGGAGGGGACGAGAAGAAAATAATTAGAATTCACCTCATCAAAGGAAGTTATAGAGAATCCTAATTTAAAAAAATTATTAAAGCTTTTTATTTTCAAAACTTATGCATGGATAATTTTTTAACATTGATCTTGTAAAACTTTGTGTTCCAAATTTCCCCCTTTTTCCCCTCACTCCCTTCTCTAGATGGCAAGCAATCCAATAAATGTTAAACATGCTAAAATATATATATCAAGTCTAATATGTATATGCATATTTATACAATTATCCTGCTGTGCAAGAAAAATCAGATCAACAAGGAAAAAAATGAGAAGGAAAACAAAATGCAAGCAAACAACAACAAAAAGAGTGAAAATGCTATGTTGTGATTCCCTTACTTCCCACAGTCCTCTCTCTGGGTGTAAATGGCTCTCTTTGTCACAAGATCCATGGAACTGGCCTCAATGATCTCATTGTTGAAAAGAGCCATATCCATCAGAATTGATCATTGTTTAATCTTGCTATTGCTATGTACAAAAATCTCCTGGTTCTGCTTATTTCACTTAGCGTCAGTTCACGTAAGTCTCTCCAGGCCTCTCTGAAATCGTCCTGCTGATCGTTTCTTATAGAGCAATAATGAGAATCTTAAAGTTTAAAAAAATTATTTAAGGATCATTTATTAATTATCAAAAGATATATGGTTTATTTGAGCCCTTCTATACAACCACAAGATATCTTTATAGATCTTCTAAGATGATCGCAAAATCATTTCTGAAATTGACTAGGTCAGTGGTGTGTAGGAGGGAAAACAAAACAAAAAAAAGAAAAAGAAAAAGGAAAATATGTGATATGTAGCTACTAAGAAATAATAAAAGCTTTTATTTTCCCTTCTATTTCAACATGGATTTTTCATTCAGGAGCATTCCAGGGTAGGACTGACATTATGGATGACAATACATTTTCTGAGACATCTAATTTAATACTTTTCCCCACATTAAATGAAATGCCAACACTTAGATAATGTCAATCATTCACTCTTTACCGTTCAAATGTAGGCTGTCAAAGGACTGGTTTCCAACCACCCTGTCACCACCCACAAAAAAGAATGAAGAATGTCACTACATGTCCAATTTCTTTTAAAAAGCCCATATGCACACATCAAACAGAATATCCAACAGTATTTTCAAGTGTTAAGAGGTGAATCCCAGAAGGAGTTAAGCACCCACATGTTATTCATAGAAGGGCTGACATTTTTATCCAAATAGAAATGACATTATTTAGGAAAAAATTAAAATCATTTTAAGAACAAGGACTTTCGGAATGCTCTCAGCAAAGCAAAAAGTGAAAGAATACATTGACCAATTTGATAATTGCTGTTCTTACCAGCAAATAAGAAGAGACAAAACAGCTTTATTTTCCTTTGTTCTCATTTTAATTTTATTTTACATAATTTTGATCATTCAGTGAACTTGTTAGTGAAACGGAAATTATTTGAATAAGGTTATTGTCTTCATAAAATACATGTGTCAGTGGTTCACCTTAAGAGCTAAGAGAAAACGACTGTACATGAAAGGTATTTCCAAGTAACTATAGCTTCTTTTAAAAATTAAAATGAAACAAATGTGGGTTTTTCTGTTTAACAGTAGAGGAATCAGCGAAATTACTCCTGGGTTTTAGGAAATAGTTCTGGTAAGGTACACGTTCCTCTGTGTAAACTATAGATAAAGCATCTATTTGAGAGGTAAACATCATTACAGTAATGGAAGTCTTCAAGGAACTGATCTCAAATACCTCTTCTGTCCAGTCATATACCTCAAAACTTCCTATATTATACCTCATTCCCTTGTCTTTTCTACTTACGAAGACCATCACCTTTACAGGTGCTCTCTCTTTCTCTGTTTCTGTCTATCTAAGTCTCTTTCAGCCTCCTGTATCCTATTATAGCCTTACCCACAAGCTGGATATCTATCCCTGATCTTTACAAAAATGTCCAGGTCTTTTCTATCTTCAGAAAGCCACTTAACCCTCATTTCTAGATGAAGTCATCTACAACAT
This sequence comes from Myrmecobius fasciatus, assembly GCA_023553655.1. Taxonomy (NCBI): domain Eukaryota; kingdom Metazoa; phylum Chordata; class Mammalia; order Dasyuromorphia; family Myrmecobiidae; genus Myrmecobius; species Myrmecobius fasciatus. Next base: position 220,270 of record JAJPUD010000627.1, on the reverse strand, counting down.
ATTCTTCAACCCTAAAACCTCCCAGCTGCTTTTTCAACTCCTTGCAATTTGGCTTCTAACCAGGGCGCTCAGCTGAAACGGCTGATACTATCTCAGTCCTATGCTTTTCTCAATCCTTTTTGTACCTTTGATACTTCCATCAATTCCTCTTCTGTTAGACTTTCTGTTTCCATGGTTTCTCTCATTGATAGATACATGATACTTCCTCATAGCTTCATCTGACCTTTCCTAAGCCTCTTTTATTGACTTAGCATATATCTCCTGCTCTATAACCATTAGTGTTCTGTCTTCAGTTCCCATGTGTTTTCCAAGGCCTCTTTTGCCAAAGCCTATTGATTTTACCTGCATCTCTGCATAGTCTCTACTCTCTCTTTTGACATTGACACTACCCTAGACACCACCAGAGACCACCTGACAGCTTTGTGCAATTCTTCCTCACTTAAATCTAATTCACATGCAAGTTAAGACATCCACCCATGATGTCTTTGAAAAACCAGGATAAACATCATCATCATCTACAACAACATCAACAAAAAGAACCTGAGTCCTGGACTACTACAACAATCTGCAAGTTAATCCGCCCCGCCACAAGTCTTTCTTCAATCTAGTCCATCTTTCACTTGTATATCAAAAGTATTTTTCAGAATTGCAAGTCTGGCCATGCTACCCCACACAAACACAATAACCTGTCAAAGCCAGAATCAAATAAAAAATCTTTTGGTATTAAAAACATTTTATAGCCTGCCCCACCCCACCCAAGAATTTCCAGTCTTCTTATACCTTAAATCATCACCTCCATTAATACTTCAATCCGTTAACACTGGCTTCCTCACTATAGCTTGAACAAGGCACTCCACTCCCCACCTCCCAAATCCAGGCATTTTTACTGGCTGTCACTCATGTAGGAATACTCATTTCTGCCTCTTAGTTTTCCTAGATTCTTTCATACCCAGATAACATTTCACCTTGTTCTGGAAGCATTTCCTAATCCCCCTGTATTCAAGTGCCTTCCCTTTGTTGATAATTTCCAATTTAACTTGCATATAGCTTATTTGTATGTAATACAAAATACAAAAAAAGACTGAGAGCTCTTTATGAGGTCTTTTGCATTTGTTGTAGGCCCTGTACTTAATACAGTTCCTGGCACTTAAAAGATACATAATGAATGTTTATTGACTCACTAATCTCTATTCAAATGATTCTCAGATCAATATATCAAGCCCTAATCTCTCTCCTTAGTGAATTTTTATAGCAACTATTGCATATTTTTCTATCTTGCTATGTCCAAAATGTAGCTCATTAGTTTAACCTCAAAACTTAGTATTCCTTCAAACTTCTTTATTTCTGTTAAGTGTCACTGTCTTTTTAATCATTCAGGTTTACAATCTTAAGGTTGCTCCCACAAATAGTCTTCTCACTCCCAATCTACTGCTTTTGCATCTCTTATTTCTACCTCCTCTATACTCATTAAACTATGACCCTCATTTAGTCCCTAATCATCTCTCTTCTGAATTTTTACTGTCTTTCCAATTAGTTTCCTTATTTCAAGTCTCTCTTTTGTTTAATCTATCATCCTAATAACTGCCAAAAATACAGGTTTATCCATGTCATTCAACAACTCCTTATTGCCTCTAGGATTAAATAAATTTCTCAATCTGTCTTTTAAAGACTTTCATAGTGTGGTTCCATTCTACCTTTTCAGTCTTAGTTTATATTATTTGCCTTCATGAACTCTTATGTTTGAGTCAAAATGACCTGCTAGCTATTCGCTGTGTGTTGTTTTATCTCTTTTCTGTTTCTTTGCATAAACCAGCAAAAACATGTTTGATCCTCATTTCTACATCTTAGAGTCCTTAGCATCTTTCAAAGCATAACTTAGATGCTACCTCCTTACATTTGGCCACCTCTGGTCCACCCAAGGATTAGCATTCTCATGTGTGAAACTAGGCAGCTGGTGAGCACATTGGTTTGACTGCTCAACCTAAAATTAAAGGAAATCTGAGATGAAATTTTACCTCTGCCATCAGCTATGTGACCCTGGGGTAAGCCACTTGTCTTCCTCAATTCCCTCAATTCTAAAATTGGAATAATAATAGCATCTTCTTCACAGGGATGGGGTGAAGATTAGTTTAGCTGAGATAGTGTGAAAATCTTGGCACCAGTGTCTGGTACACAGTAGTTGCTTAATAAATGCTGATTCCCTTCCCTTTTTCTTTGTATATATTTTGTATTTACTTATGTTTATGCTGAGTGACAGGAGCTAGATCCCCTTCCCCAAATTAAATAATCAGAGACATCTTCAGGTACAAAAAGAAAGCCCTTATTTAGTCCCTGCCCAAGCACACCTGGGAAGCATTTCAGTTCCCAACATGTGCCCAACCTGACCAGCCAGAAACAATAAATCTGGTTAAATAGCAAAAGGCCCAAGCCTTTTCTTTGGATAGACTAAAAGGAAGTAACCATCAGTGACCAATGGTCACCAATGTTGTCTGCTTCCTGTGGGTTACAACATTTCTTGTAGCTGATTTAGGACCTTCCCTTTAGAGACCTTTACACCTAGAGATCATGTGACTTCCTGCAACCTGGGCCCAAGACCTGATCTTCTGGCTCTGCAGACCTCTGGGAATAGGGATCACATGATTCAGGCCTAAGGTCTGACCTACTCTATTTCATAGATTTTTTTTTTTTTTTTTTGAGAAAGCTTCATCTGGTCCCATTCAGTCTCTATGATCAAATGTAAGCAACTTGAGGGCAGAATACTAATTCATTTTTGTCTTTGTATTCTCAAAGTCTGGCAGTTAAAGAAAAATGTCAAACTGAATTGAAAAAGGAGGCCTAAAAAAAGGCATCAGATTTAGAAGTAAGAATGATATTCCCTTTATATCTGGTATAATTTATGTCACAACTCTCTCAAAGGACTAGTTCTTGGTTTTATCATGAACTCTGACTCTACCTGGTCTTAGAGGTTTTATTTTATTTTTTTTAATTTTTAATTATTTATTTTGCTTTTTGCTGAGGCAATTGGGGTTAAGTGACTTGTCCAGGGTCACACAGCTAGGAAGTATCTGAGACCAGATTTGAACTCAGGTCCTCCTGACTTCAGGGCTGGTGCTCTATCCACTGCACCACTAGTTGCCCAAGTCTTAGAGGTTTTAACCACTAGATGGAAGAATTCCCTTATTTTGCCCATTAGACCTTTTTAGGTTAATTAATGTCTTTCTAGGCATAATTTACTCAACTGTGACATTAACTATAACTTTGAACATAGACAAGTTTCCATCTTATATAAAAATACTCTGGCACAAAAAAAAAATCAATATACATTAAATGAGCTGGATGCAACAATTCCTAGAAGGTCTAAAGCATCTTGAGTTCAACTTCAGGCTGTTACTACTTGGGTCACTTTGGATCAATCCCTTTACCTCAAAAGCTTCAATTTCCTTCCCTGTGTAAGTAAGTGAGACCAGGTGATCTTTTAGAGATCAATCTATCTCTAAATCCATTAAGTTTAAGTTCCTATTGTGTGAGACAGTGATCCTTACTCAAAATGAAAGATTCTCAAAGTAAAAATCAGAAAAGGATTTATTATGATCTCAGAGAAAGGGGAGCTTGCAGTGATAGTGGTGTTGGTATAGGAGTGCAAAGTGCAAGCTGCAAAACACAGGATTATAAAGATTCTAACTCAAAGTCCCCCCCCACTTTGATTTTTTTCTCCCATTGACTGGGGAGTCCATGATTGCTTTCTAACCTAGAGACTAAAAATCAATCAATCCAGAGACAAAGAACACAAGCCAATAACACACTCTTTATCATATTAGGAACTTAATACTAATTGTGGCAAAAAGGGCAGGAGAAAAAAAGAGGAAAAATGTATGTTTATGTAAGTTAAGGGATCACCTGTGGCTTTTGACTATAACACAACTTGTTATTGCAAAGTTTCAAGTTATATTTAGGTTATAGGCCAAGGCCACATTATTATGAGAGGTCTTCACTCAATTTATCTCATTCACTATACTAGACATTGGTAATTTAACAGTAAAAAACATAGACCCTACCCTTAATTATTGTTGAATTGTCTTTATAGCTATAAGTATAGAATAAGAATAAGAAATATATACAAATAAGCATGATGCAAATCATACTGTTAAAATAGCAAAGAAGAAGTCTATGGGGAAAAATTGAGATGGGAAGAAAATGTTTTCATCTGCAATCAGAAAAGGTTTCAGGAAGTGACACCTAAACCAGGGCTTAAAAGAAAGGATTTCTATAGGAATACTATACTAAAGGAATGAAGCTCAGCCAATCTGAAACAAACTGTGAAGTGGGAAATGATGGAACGGATTCACAAAATAGCTAGTAGTTAATTTTGGTTAGAAGATAGAGTAAATGAGAGAAAAAGGGGAAAATATAAGCTAGATTGCAAAAAGACTTGTATTCTTATGTTAAGAAGTTTATGTTTTATTCTATAAGCAATTGGAACCACTGAAGATATTTGAGAAGAATTGCTTTGTCTGTCTCATCAGTAGGATAATAAGAGTCAAAAGAAAGTACTTTTAGGATAAGGAGACCTACACATGTTTGAAGGAATCAGTAAATGGAGAGGAAAGAAAAAAAAAAAAAAAGATGACCAGTAAATTAAAGAACCCTTGGATTTAGGAGGGGTGGCATGAATGACATAATTTCAACAGTAAGCCTCAGCCAAAAAAAAAATCATCATCTTAGACTAGAGGGAAGAAAGGATAAATGAAGACAAAGAAAAGCTATAAGTATATAGAGGGACAGATGAAAAGTTAAGGTGAAATTGTCCCAATTATCTTTAGAAAAAAAAGTTATGCTTTAAGAAATAGGAGATACCTTAAAACAATAAATAATTCTATCTAAAACCACCAGCAAGCATGATCAGTAATGGGGATAAACTAGAATACTTCCCAGTACAAAAAGGGGTGAAGCAAGGATGCTCATTATCACCTCTATTATTTAATATTGTACTAGTTGTATTGACTTTAGCAATTAAAATGAATTAGAATAGGCACTATGGAAACAAAACTCTCTCTCTGCAGATGATATGATGTTATATTTTGAAAATCCTAGAGAATCAACTAAATATTTACTTGAAATTAATACCCCCACATAGGATTTGGTTTTTTATTTGTTTGTTTTTAGAATATAGATGACCTAATTCTGAAGAATAATTATGAATAATAAAGAAATAGCATCTTATATCTTTGTTGATTTTATAGCATTTTTCAGCAAACGTTTTGAGAACACAAGATTTAAATATAAAATGCTAAACAAGGGAAAATAAAGAAAAAAGATAAAGTGAAATGGGAAAGAGGAGAAATTAGTAATATTAAATTAAAACTAGATTGGGTAGTATAAGTTTCCTCCATTTTCTTATCCCTTTTCTTCCCCCCAAAAAATAAAGAATGTAGGCTATGAGATCTCAAACTACTACAAAGGAGTACATATCAAAACTATCTGGTACTGGCTAAGAAATGCAGTGGTGAATCAGTAGAATAAATTAGTTACAAATCACATTATAGTAAGTAATCATAGTAATTTAGCACATGATAAACCCAAAGATCCAAGTTTTTGTAACAAAAACTCATATTTGACAAAATATGTTGAGAAAACTATAAAATAGCATGGCAGAAACTAGGTATAGACCATCATTTCACACTATTTACCAAGATAAAGTAAAAATGAATACATGCTTGACACATAAAGGATGAGCATAAGCAAATTAAGAGAGCATAAAATAGGTTAACTGTCAGAATGATGGATAAAGGAAGAATTTAAGACCAAAGAAGATATAGACATCATTATAGAATATAAAATAAATAATTTTGATTATATAGCATTTAAAAGTTTTTACATGTATGAAACCAATGCAAACAAAATTAAAAGGAAAACAGAGAGGGGAGGGGAGGGGAATTTGAACCAAGAATCTGATAAAGGCCTTATTTCTCAAATATAGAGAGAACTGAGACAAATTTATAAAAATATATATATATATATACAAGTCATTCCCCAATTGTTAAGTGGTCAAAGAATACGAACAGTCTGTTTTTTCAGACAAAGAACTCAAAGCTATCTATAGTCATATAACTATTGATCAGAGAAATGCAAATTAAAACAACTCTGAGGTAAAACAACTTCTTATGCCTATCAGAGTGGTTAGTATGACAAAAAAGGAAAATGTTGGGTGTTGGAGGGATACTAATACATTGTTGGTAGAGCTACAAAGCAATCCAACCATTCTGGAGAACAATTTGGAACTATGCCCAAAAGCTTATAAAATTGTGCATCTCCTTTTGATCTAGCAATACCAACTGCTAGGTCTATATCCCAAAAACATCCAAAAAAAGGTGAAAGGACCTATTGTATAAAAATATTTATAGCAGCTCTTTTTATGTTGGCTTAGAACTGGAATTCAAAGTGATATCCATCACTTGAGGAATGGTTAAACTAGTTGTGGTATATGATTAGAATAAAATATTATTGTGGTATAAGAAATGATAAAGAGGATGATTTCAGAAAAATTTGGAAAGACTTACATGAACTAATGAATAATGAAGGAAACAGAACCAGTAGAACCTTGTACAGCAATTTTGTTTGATGAAGAACTGTGACTGACTTACCTATTCTCAGTAATAAGATGATTTTAGACAAACTCAAAGGACTAATGATATCTGCCTCCACAGAAAGAACTGATATTTAAATACATAGTGAAGCATGCTATTTTTTCACTTTCTTTCTTTTTTTTTTCCTTTTTAGACTTCCCCAAAATCTTCTTGTACAAAATTACTTGTAGAAATGTTTTACATAATTACACATGTACAACCAATATCTGGTTGCTTATGTTTCTAGGAAATGGGGAAGAGAGAGGAAAAGAGGGATAGAATTTGAAATTCAAAACTTTAAATAAAGACTTTTTAAATTAAATAAATAAAAAAGAGAAAAGCAAGTGGTAAAATTGAATCCTTGAGGGAAAAGAAAGTTGAAAGCTCCACTTGGGATAATGGAATGGGGAGTTAATAAAGAGATAAATAAAAGAATTGCAAGGATGGGAGGGAATTTCTTTTTTTTTAATTAAAAGCTTTTTATTTACAAAACATATGAGTGATTTTTCTACATTCACCTTTGCAAAACTTTTTTTTTGTTCCAAGCTTTTCCTCTCCTTTCCCCCACCCTCACCCCTAGATGACAGGTAATCTAATATATGCTAAATATGTTAAATTATATGACAAATCCAATATATGTATACATATCTATACAGTTATCTTACTGCACAAGAAACATCAGATCTAGGGAGAAAAAAAAAAAAAACAACAACCTAAGAAGGAAAACAAAATGCATGGAAATATTCACAGAAAGCATTAAAATGCTATGTTGTGGTCCACACTCAGTTCCCTCAGGCCTCTCTCTGGATGTATATGACTATCTTCATCACTGAACAATAGGAACTGGTATGAAACACATTGTTGTTGAAGAGAACCATGTCCATCAGAATTGATCATATTATAATCTTGTTGCTGTGTATAATGTTCTCCTGGTTCTGCTCATTTCACTCAACATCAATTCATGCAAGTCTCTCCAGGCCTCTCTGAAATCGCCCTGCTGGTTGTTTCTTACTGAACAATAATATTCCATTACATTCATATACCATAATTTATTCAGCCATTCTCCAATTGATGGGCATCCTTTCAATTTCCAGTTTCTTGCCACTACAAAAAGGGCTGCCACAAACATTTTTGCACATGTGGGTCCCTTTCCCTCCTTTAAAATCTCTTTGGGATATAGGCCCAGTAGAAACACTGCTGGGTCAAATGGTATGCACAGTTTGATAACTTTTTGAGCATAGTTCCAGATTGCTCTCCAGAATTGTTGGATCTGTTCACAACTCTACCAACAATGTATCAGTGTCCCAGTTTTCCCACATCCCCTCCAACATTCGTCATTATCTTTTCCTGTCATCTTAGCCAATCTGACAGGTGTGTAGTGGTATCTCAGAGTTGTCTTAATTTGCATTTCTCTGATCAATAGTGATTTGGAGCTCCTTTTCATGTCATTAGAAATAGTTTCAATTTCTTCATCTGAAAATTGTTCATATCTTTTGACCATTTATCATTTGAAGAATGGCTTGAATTCTTATATATTTGAGTAAATGCTCTATATATTTTAGAAATGAGGCCTTTATCAGAACCTTTGAATGTAAAAATATTTTCCCAGTTTATTGCTACCCTTCTAATCTTGTCTGCATTCATTTTGTTTGTACAAAAACTTTTTAACTTGATATAGTCAAACTTATCTATTTTGTGATTAATGATGATCTCTAGTTCTTCTTTGGTCACAAATTGGGGAGGGAATTTCTTTAATTGCACTCTTTGACTCAGAAGTAGAAGCAATGGAGGTCTGTTTGTTTATTTTTCCCAAAGATTTGCAAAAAGTAAGTGAGCAGTGGGAAAGCAATTGGGTGAAAAGTCTTTCAAAAATGAGAGTACATTGTTAAAACATCAATTTTTCCTCTTTTTCCTTTATTTCACTTTATCTTTGTTCTTTCTTTTCCCTTGTTTAGTATTTTATATTATAAATCTGGAGTTCTCAATACTTTAGCTAAAAGATACTATTAAAATTGGCAAAGATATAAGATGTGAGAGTCAAAAATTAGGGGAAAAGGAAATAAAACCAATGAAGGAACAAGGATCAAACACAACGATAAAGACAAAGCTTTTGTCTATCTAAATAAGAATTTAAACAATTAATAAATCAGGTACTTTGCATATAACTTTTAAGTCTTTTAACCACTCATGTTCTATATAAATAACAATTTTGACATTCAACATGATTCAGGTACAGTACTATTTTTGCTTGTGACTTTAGATTCTGCTACCTCTTAAGCTATTCACATACTCTGCTAAGCTTTCTAATGCTTTCCTTTTCTACTCAGTCCTGTCCCTGTGCTAACACAGTCTGCTTTAGCACAGGAAACTAAATGCATAGAGAAAAAAAAATCTCAATTAATTAGCTTCTGTACCTAAGCTAATTTCTTTCTAATCAATAGCTATTCATTTCCCCAATGCTTAAAAAGCAGGACTGTTCTCCATATTTGCAATTGGCACTAAATCCTCTATGAACTGAAAAAGAAAATGAAGAACACGGTGATGAATGCCAGCCTCCTCCAATTCCTGAGATATTTTTCTAGTTAATCATTCAATGAACAATCATTTATTAAGCATTTACTATGTGCTACAGACCCTGGGCAGAGTGCTAGGAATAAAATAAGACAATATGACTCCTGTTCTCAAGCAGCTCACATTGCATTGGAAGAGACAACAAGCTAATAGTGATATTAACTAATGGATAATCTCTGAGGAAGGAAATAGAGATGATAATTGAGTGGACTTTCAAAGACCCTCATGAAAATTTTAAATTTTAAGCTGGGTCATGAAGGAAACAAGAAGGCAGAGGGGGAAAGGGAGAAGATTCCATGTGGGGGACACCAAGGGAAAAAAAAGCATGGATTTAGGAGATATAATGTGTGAAGAATAGCAGGTAGAACAGAGGGGCCCTATGTTACAGGGAACAAAAAGAGGCCAGAAATAGTTAAGTGGTGCAGTGAATGAAGTACTAGACCCGTAATCAGGAAGATACAAGTTCAGATCTATACTCAAACAAATTGTGATACTTGTATGATCCTGGACAAATTACTTTACTTTTGTCCCTGTTCCCTATTTGTAAAATGATTTGTAAAATGGGGATAATTGGAGTACTTCATAGATTTGTTAAGATAAAATAATTTTTTGAAAGTGTTTGAAATACTAGTTATTGCTATTATTGTTATAGATTAAGGAGGGTAAATTATAAGATGGGAAAAATAGGTAAAGCCAGGTTGTAAAGGGCTTTAAAGACCAAACATAGTGCAGTACATTTAATTCTAGAGGTAATAGGGTACCATTGCAGTTTACTAAATAGGAGAGTGTCAAAATCAGATCTGTGTTTTGGGAAATATATTTTGGCAGCAGAGTAAAAGACAGATTGAATTAGGGAGATACTTGATGGAGGCAAAAATTAGAATGCTGTTTCAACACTCTGGTGAGAGGTAATGAGATACTATACAAGGATAGTGGCTATATGAGTGACGAAAGGGTATATATATCAGCGATATTATGAAGAGAGAAATAACAAGATTTGACAATAGATTGGATAGGTGGAATGAGGGCTAAAGACACCTCCAAATCTGGGTGACTGGAAACATGATGGAGCCTGTAACAGTAATAAGAAATTTTGGATGTGAGGGAAAGATACTCTATTTTGAACACATGAAGTTGGAGGTGCCTATGGGTTATCTACTTCTAGGTGCCCAATAAGTGGGTGATAATGAGTTTGAGTTAAGGATAGATATTTCAATCTAGGAATAATTTGCATAGGGATGATAATTGAACCCACAGAAAAAGGACAAAGAAATTGATTTCTCCCTGAGATCCAATAGAATAGAGTAATAAAATACCACTGGATTTAGAGAATGCAAATACTTACATATGAATCTTGGCTCTAGGATCACACATACTTGTGTGATCTTAGTTTAGCATATCAGAATCCTCATCTTCAAAAAGGGAATAATAATCCTTGCTCTTTCTCTCTGTGTTGTTATGTGAATCAAATTAAGAGATGGTGTATTTACAAACTTTTGTAAACTACAAAGCACTATGCACATTATACCTGCTCAAGCTCTAAATTTATGATCCTAAGCGTTTTACAAAGCAAATTAACAGATATTATCTTTAGAGTCACTTGTAGCATGTAGACTAAGACATTATTGGTGGATAGATCTGGAGGATTCTAGTTGTCTCTTTTTTTAAAAAATGAGAAATTTGACAGATTTGTAGTAATGCCCTCCCTCCATCTGCACCGCCCCCCCCCAAGCATATCAAAGATAGCAAGTGTGCTCCAAATTTGCCTCATTCTGTAGACTTCTCTCTTTCCTTTAACACTCACCTCCAATCTAGATTCTTTTTACCTTGGAAACACCTCTGTCCTAAGGCCCATTCTCAGGATTACTAGTACCATTTACCATTTATGAGAGGTCCCAACAACACTCACTGATCAACTATCTCTCTGGAATTCTCCACCATCTCCTTGCCCCTTGGTGGATAACCTCTCCTTCTACTTTCCATCTTTCTCTTTACATATTTCCTCCCTTATTGTAATATAAGCTCCTTGAGAGTAGGGACGCTCTTGTTTGCTTGTGTTTCTATTCCTAGCATATGTCTCAGAGCCTAATATATAATAAAAACTTAATAAATGCTCCATCTTTCTTTTCATCTATCTATCTGTCTGTCTGTCTATCTGATGGGGTTTTAATTATTGCTCCCAGCCCAAACCTTCTCTTTCCTCAGCCCAAACCCCACAGAAATCCTGGTTCAATAGGTGACAGGTACAGGACTACATGGTCTATAACACTATCATTTATCAAATTTAGACATACCATAGACATCAAGTAACAGAAAAGTTGCACTAGCAGAATATAGATCAAGACATTAAACCACAAACTTTAATTAATCTGCTTTCTTGATGTGGTGCCTACACATTTTCCATATTTGCTGTCCTTTGGGTGAACATATAATGAAATCAGGCTAATTATAATACCCTTATTATATATTAATACCCCAAGTGGGCTTTTCTATATACCTTCTGGGTAACTACATGTGCAGTTCTATCAAGGCTTTAGGACTTCCCCATGTTAGCAAATTCTTCCTGTAACTGAAAACCTACATATCTGGTGATGTAATCATATTCCATAAATACCTGTCTTACTTTGCTGGGCTGCTGACTCCTGCTAACTCCTGGTAGATTCCTAAGAGGAACACAGTCCACTCTGAGTGCGTGATTCACAATTAATCTTAATAAATGCTTTGATTTGGAGATGGCCTGAGTCCCAATTTTTTCAGACACCACAAATTTTCTGCTTGACCCCCAATATATCTATCATTATATGTATATACATATATATATATGTATCTCCATTAAAGTTCTAATATGATACTTTCAGAGGCTATTTTAGAAGAATACAAAGTTTAACAAATTGTATCAACCCTTAGATTCATCAAGGGGCAAATTCAGAGCTGGAGAGCATACATTACTAAAAATCTTGCTACCAAGAAGGTTTTGTTTTGGTTTTTAGCTAAAGAGCCCATTTGTTTGCAGACCCATTTGTAAAAGGGGGATAATAATAGCATTTATTACCCAAAGTTCTTTGAGATACACACACACACACACACACAACTATTAGTAGAGCAAACAGGCTCACTAGTGATATTACAAATCCTTGAAGTAAAGATAATACCTTATTTTAACTAATTGAGCAAATTTTTAAAAAACTATTTAAGAAAAAACAGAAATTCATGTCAAATTGTTAATGTTAACAGCATTTCTTAAGAGCGTTGTCACAATAGGATATAATTCATAAAACTCAAATTTTCATACTTTTTTGTTTCATTTAACCTTTATTTTTTCCTTTTGATCATGTGATTGTTTTGTTTGTTTTCACTTGAAGATGAGATGGCTATTTGTTATTTGGAAGATGAAAGGTCATTAAGCCTTTGCAACCTATTTTTAAAAGCTAAGTACATGAAAAAGTGTGTAAAATCATAATAATTTTCCTAATCTAGTTGTTATTCACAGGGGATGAGAGCTTGACAAGAATAGAAAGTTTCCTTGGTAGATGAGCAGAGCATTAAACAACATTTAATTCACATTTCTGCATTAGGAGATAAGAGTTATTAACTTTTATGCCCTCCAGTGCACTTAATACTCTGTAGAAATATCCTTCAGCCTCAGAGGTTATTTACCTTTCTCTGCAATGTACACGTGTCAATCTTTAAAGACCTGGATAAGTTGAACAGTGGATCTTGTGAAGCAAATGGCATAGTAGTCTTAAGTGTATTAGCTTGCTAACATGCATTTAATCTGCCTCATTACCATCACTGTTACTGTACAAACAAAAATGTCAATTGGAAGATGAGCTTTTAACAGGGTTTTTTTTTTTCTTAATAGGAAAAATAGAAAAGTCAACATTGTTAATAGGTTAAACTGCTAATTTTGACAAAAAATATATTAATGAAACCTGGAATCACTCCCCATTAAACTATTAAGAGATGAAATAAAATCATATATACAATTTGCCTTAAAGTATTATATAAAAAAGTTATGGTTATTGATATTTTTGCTATTATTTTTGTTTTTATTGTCATCATTCAAATTTTAGCTTGCAATGCTATTTCCCTAAGTCATTTGTCAATAAATGCTGGTTCAATATAGATATTATAGAATTTCAGATCTATACTTCTGTGTTGAATATAGGAACTAAAAGAAAATAAATGAATCTAAGATGTATATTCATATATATTAGTTAATATAAACATTAATTTGCATTTCTAGTGATAAAAATATCACTTCAGACTTCCTCAAAGTACTTCTATAAAAACACAGTGAAAACTGAGAGAAATGAAGCTTAGGCCCCTAGAACATAATGAGAATAAATGTTTTGGCACTCTGAAATCTCTCTTAACATTAGAAATTTAATTTGGAATGTAGTAAAAACTGCAAAAGGTTTGGTAATTTATGGAAATATGTGGGCGAAAATTTTTAGGGCTAGGACAAAGGTTTCAAAAGCACCTAGCATATTGCCTTTTGTATATTTTGTTAATATTAATAAATAGAACCTTAAAGTTTGTAATTTCTTTACAAATATTACCTTATTTTATCCTTATAACAGTCCTAAAATGGTAGATAACATTATTATCCCCATTTTACATATGAAGAAACTGAGGTTAGATAGAGTTAAATAACTTGACCAGTATACACAAGTAACAAGTGTTTAAGGCCACATCTGATTTTCCTGATTCCTGATTATCCACTAGTCCACCTAGTTACTTTTTAGTACTAAACAGAAACTAACAATAATAATATTTTAAATTCAAACCTTGTTCTATCTTCTTTCCAATGCATACTATATCTTATCCCCTAAAATTCCCTGGGAATTTTTTTTTTAGGTTCAAGGTTTCCTAGTGAATTACTAGTAATATGTGTTAGCTAGAATTGGTATTAGAACTGGTGACAGCTAGAATTGTCAAATGAAAGTTTGACAGAAACTATCTCAAAGTATAGTTGAGATCATATAGAAAAGATTTAACAGTTAGTTCAAGACAGCAGGCAATATATAACAAGGATCACCAGTCAAATGATGTCAGTCTAAGGCATAATTATACTGTGCTTATTGCAGTTCTGCATAAACTACATCCATGAAAATCAGACTTCTATTTACAGGAGGTGGAGCTAGAAGCCATAGCACAACAGAGCAGCCGACCACACAGTGGAAACACCATACTTAACACTGTGAAAAAGGATTATTCTAAAGACATCCTCATTTGAACAAACACTCTCTAAAGCAAAACAGAAGTTTACCCTGTGTTTAAATGTTCAAACAGCAGGGATATTTTATGGGGGCATCACTCATAGCTATTAAGTAAGTTATATTAAGGCAAAGAAATAGTATATCTTGTGGATTTAGATGGGGATAGTAGTTATCCATTATGACAAGTCTTGTGCAGAGGTCATGGGGAGGTGGGGGAGGGTTCCTCTGTTATGTATCACAATAATGTAACAGAAATAAAATAGATTTCTTGTCTTGCTAATTTGTTTTCCTTATTTTTTATTTACTTTATCATACCAGCTTATTACATGATTCTGTCCTCCTTTTTCAACTCCTCAAGTTTTTGACCTCCTCCCTCTTCCCAATCCTTTTTTTTGTTTAGTGATCCCTCCTTTTATTCTAGCTTAAGTTATTTTTAATTTTCCTATATATCAACTTCTCCAATTCAATGTCTAAATTTCTTGATAAGTCAAAACCCTTCAAATAATCTTCAAAATCTTCTATTTTCTTTAATTAAAAATCCTTCTTCTATTATGGCATATATGGCATATTCCATATATGAAAGCTTGTACTAAAATGTTATAATGCCTATATTTAATGTTTCTTAAAATTAAATTCTACTTAAAATTTTCCACAACTTCTTGACCTCTCTCTGTTTCTCTTTAACTTTAATTTTGATCTTACAACATGTCTTGCCTTCCCATATAGCCCCATTCCTTTATGACTATACCTATGCAACTAAGTTAACTTCAACAAATACAATAATCCCAACCTTCTTCCTCAAAACTCCATTCCAGTTTCCTTCTTTCCCTACACATCACTATACTTCCATAAAAAAATAATTCTACTCTCATTGAACTGCTCGAAGGGCACAAATTTTACTAAAGACTGAGAAAGAGGCATGCATTCCATCTCCTGACCTTTGTCAGCCATTTATTATTTAACCATCTTATTTCTGTAGCAGTGTATTAGTACCACTGACCAAAGGAGTAGAAAAAAAGTCAATGGTGTGTGCTGAATATATATAACAAGACCTGAGAAAGTAATGACATTAAATATAGATGTTATAACAATTCTAGTATATAGCAAGGATTAATACTTAATATAAAATTTTACTCAAGGAAAGATGGAAGGGAAGAAGGAAATAAGAAAAAAAGAAGAAATGGTTTTTATTGAATAGGATTTAAATTTGATTATCAGACCACTTATATAACACTTCAAACTGATATATGGTAAAAAAGATGTAATTATTTGTATACTATAAGTTTTATATATATTCATAAACATGTATATATTATATAAAATATGTAGAAATGCTATATGTGTTTATATGCATGTTAGTTATATACATTTAGCTTATATCTTTAACTTGTTTTATATCAATAATTCTTTTAGATAAAATTCACTCCTTGAAAGAGAAGAATGGAATTTCTTGAAAATAGAAACATTTTCAATTGTTTAACAGGATTCAATTCAGACACTTCAACAAGTACTCTGACCTAAGATTTTCATTGGCATGGATCCTTACTTAATACTCTTGGCTATCTACATTATTCTCTTCACAGAAGAAAAAAAACTTTTCAAAAGATTGGGAAAATAAAGCTTTGTAGGCAATAGAAAATATTAAGCAGTTGATCTGCTAAATCTTAAAAATGAAAAGATTACACAAAAAATTGCTTAAAGAAAAATGTTTTCACGCTTAAAAAAGATTAAAATCATCTCCATGGGAATTCCCACAGTTTTTGGAGCTGAAGAAATGTCTGTATACACATAACTTGAAGTTAAGAAATCTACCAAATTCCATCAAAATAATATTTGTCTTCCTCATTAAATGACTTTGTAAATAAAGGTACCAAAGAATTTTAATTGGCCTAGGGAACAACCAAAGAAATATAAACACATTGCATCAGTTTTTCATATTCAGCAAAAGTTGTTTTCATCTCCTGACATTCCCAAAACAGTAGTCAGTTAAATAAACTAAGAAGAGGCTCAACCTGACTTGTAAATACATATCACAGTATATCCCTGAAACAGCCAAGGTCTAACAAAGTGTTTTTAATTAATCATAGTTCTAGTTTAGATCAATAGTCATTGTTGAAATGCTTTTTCAGGAGAATGTACTATATCACTTTATGTAATTTCAAAAGTGTGTCTTTTGATAATGTGGCTCCTCCTACACTGTCTTACAGTATGTGCCACATTATTAAATTTCTAGAAAGACTGACCCTATTTTTCCTTGGACATTTGTATTCTCATCTCATTAATACTTGCTTTAAAAGTGTAAAAAAATCTACCTTCAAATTACCTTCAAAAATGTTTTTCTAATTAATCTAATTTTTTCCACTACCCTTAAATTTCTTATATAAAAGCCTGAACTAGAAAATAACTCATTTTTATCTATATGCCTTCTCAATCTCCCTCATATGGTTTAACTATGGCATGACTAAATTTTTCAAGAAAAGGGCTTTTTATTCAAATCAATCTCTTGAGGTTAAACCTTAAAATCTGTCAAGGGGAACACATGGATAATTATCAAAGGGATTGAAATGTACAAATAAAGGAATGTTTACTAACATAGATATGTGTATATATGTAGATAAAATGCATAATGTATGGAAAAAGCAAGACATAGCTATTAATTCTAAAGAAAAAATCACTACTATAATGCCTCACACATGGACCCCAGAACGACTTATCCAGATTTAAGACTTTTTTTTGACTCTATATCTACTCAAAACCATACAAGCTCCCATTGAAATATTTACTTTTATCATACAGCAAGAGCAGGGACATTAGTTCATAGACTATATCAAATAAGGTAACCATAGATACCCCATTATAAATGGGAAAGACAAATACAAAAGAGAAATGATTTCAGTAAACATCCTTGAAACTGGAACATGTATTTATAGAATACATGTATGGCCTGGACATATATGTGACCAGAGCAACTTAGTACTCCCCATGCTGCTGAACTGCTGACATTATCTGATGAGAGCACCCCAATACTTTCTGATACTCTTTGCTATGCATAGCATCTTTGAGTCCAGGATCATATCTCCAATCTCCAATGTATCACATTGACTTTTGGGCATCTTTCCTGGTCCAAAAGTTGGTGGGATTTAGCTATCTAGCCATTAATGGGAAAGTCTCTCCCTGAAAGGAAAAGTTATAGTTATTTTATTGAATAACCAACAGTAACGAGTCACTAATATCAGTTAGAATTAGAAGAATACCCCAAGATAAGTTTGTCCATTCTATTAACTAGATATGTCTGAATTAACAACAATCTAACAGTCCTTTAATCAATTCTCATATTTTTTTTTACCTTTCTGCAATATCTGACATTGTTGACTACTCCCCTCCTAAATTTTTTCTCTAAGTTTTCATGAAACTGAGTTATTCTTTTCAGATTGCTCCTTTTGGGGGCATATCCCCCAAATTCTGTCCTGAACCCAATTCTCTTTTTGATATATATACTTTCACTTGGTAACCTTATACTCTTTTAAATGTTTAACTATCATCTCTGTGTAAATGACCTCCAGATCTACATATCCAATCCATTTTCCTTCTTGAGATTCAATCCTACAACATGACCTGTTCAACATTTGGAGCTGGATATTCAAGAAATTTCTGAAACTCAATATGTCCTAAATAATACATTATCTTTTCCTCATAATTTGCTCTTATTCTGAATATCTTTATTATCACTGGTGCAAAATTCTTTCCAGTCACACAGGTTCACACCTTCATCCTCAGTTTCTCATTCTCACTCAACCCACATATCTAATCTGTTGCCAAATGTTCTTGTTTCTATCAACTTATCATTTCTCATGTGTATCTACTCCCTACCTGTTGAATTACCACTCTAATACAAGCCCTCAATACCTTTTGCCTGGACTATTGAAATAACATCCAAATTAGTTTCCCTATCTCAATTCCTTCCCCACTACAATCTGTTCTTCACACAACCATCAGTGATTCACATGTCTTGATCTGGTCCTGTCACCTTTCTCCAAATCCATTCAATAAATTCCAATGCCTTCCTTTTATCTCTAAGATCAAATATCATCTTCTTTATTTGCCCTTGAAAGCTCTTCACAACCTGACATCTTTCTTTGTTCCCAATGTTCTTATACATTAGTCCTTTCTATATTGACCTATTGTTAATGCCCATGTCTTTGCAAGGTCAGTACATCTGGAGTTCACTATCTACCCAACTCTGTATCTTGTAATCTCTGGTTTCTATGAGAAGCCTCCTAGCATTGTCCAATCTCAAATGCCCTACCTCAAAAAACTAGCTTGTATTTGTTTTGTATATTTTTAATAATAATAGCTTTTTATTTTTCAAATACATGCAAAGATAATTTTCAATACTCACCCTTTAATTGAAAAACCTTGTATTCCAAATTTTTCCCTCCCTCCCTTCCACCTCCTGCCCCCTTGATAGCAAGTAATCCAATATAGGTACAATTCTTCTAAACATATTTCCACATTTATCATGCTGCACAAGAAAAATCACATTAAAAAAAGAAAAATGAGAAAGAAGAAAACAAGCAAGCAAATAACAACCATAACAAAAAAATGTGAAAAATACTATATTGTGATGTGATGTGTGTGTGTGTGTGTGTGTGTGTGTGTGTGTGTGTATTAACCATCTCACTGGTTGAGGGTTGTGGTTCCTTTAAATTGATTTATACCATGATTGGTATCCTGAGTTCCTTAAAATATTTAGGAGACTCAGACAAAAAGAAAAAAAGAAACCTACAGAAGATATATGAAGACCAGGACTATAATACCCAAATCACTCTAGAGAACCTCTTGGGAATAATGAAATAAAGGGAAATGGTAAAGAAGGAAGACAAAGCTATACCCTTTCATTCTTCTGGTCCATATTCCAGTCTTTACTATATATATCTCTAATAACAAGAGTAACCAAAAAAAAAATCTTATCTTTTCATTTATTGTAACCAGGATTAAATCTGTTCTATCTTTACACAAAATTGACTGTTCTTTTTTGGGTTCAATTTACCTGTCATGCATGGACTTTCTCACCACTTTCAGAAGATACAAATAAAAAAGACATAAAATGACTATAAGAACTGATTCCAAATGGCTCATTTCTATGCTTTGAATCACTTTTTGCATCATCTTTATTTTCTTGAATCTATGTAATAGAGAAAAAAGTCCTACATATACTATTCCATGATTTGCTTATTTTTTTTTAATGCTCCTGTTTTGTGAACTGGAATATTAACACAATGATGCAGAAAATAAAATCTAAAGCCTGTTAGATAGTTTAAGGGTTTACTTAAATTGATTGCCTTGGAAATTGCTTTTTGATAACTGCAAAAACAATTAATCTTCCATGTCTTCAGAAATTGAAACTAATTGTGAGATTCAACACATAAAATCAAGTTGGTGGAACAAAAATAAAAAATAAATAAAACTAACAAAAAACAGTAACCAGATCCTCATCACATGAAATTCAACAGTAATTATCCTGAAGAGCCACATAGAATATTAATGTTCTTTGGATTAGAGGTAATATTGAGTAAATTTGACCTACATTTATGTCTATATTTTAGGACCTTTACTAGCTACTTAACACTCCATTTGTTCAGTGTGTCTGAATTAGTGCCAGGTGAGATATAACTGAATTTAATTCCCTTAAGCTGGTCTAAAAAGTAAATAATGAATCAGCAGTGAAAGACTGGACTTTTCCCATAATAAGCATATTTAACTTGATCATTAAGTAGATTTGGGAATGAGACAGAAAAAGCTTACGTTTAATAGTAACTAACCACTTTAACCAACCAATTTTTGTTTGCTGTTCAGTCATTTCAATCATATCGGACTCTGTGACCTATTTGGGGTTTTCTTGGCAAAAATACTGAAGTAATTTGTCATTTTTTTTTCTCCAGTTTATTTTACTGGAATTTTACAGGCAAACAGGATTAAGTGACTTGCCAGGGTGACACAATTAATAAGTGTCTGAGGTTTGTTTTGTGTATTTTCTATATTTTTTGAATTTGTTTGAATTAAATTCCTCTTAAATCCAGAGCAGGTACTCTTTCCATTTTCCACATAGTTGTCCCCCAACTACTGATAATTGGCTCTATAAGAGGAACATGACAATTTATACTGGATTCTTTAGTTATGATCCCACCACATTTAATTTTTTTTTTTTTTAATGAAGAAATCAATGAGGTGGTAGCCTGAGTATAATCCCTGTTAACAGGAAGCTAAGGCTGGTAGATGCCTTAAGCGTGGAACTATTGATCTTCAATGAGTGTCTTCACTAAGTCTACCACTAATATAATGAGCCCTGGTTTGCAGGGAGCTACCAGGTTATTTAAGAAGGGTCAACCAGGCTGGATTGGAAATGGAACAGAAAAAAAAAAAAAAAAAAGGAAAATGCTAAGTGATACAACTAGGCCAAGATAAGATCTGTATTCAAATCTAGCTTCCAATACTTACTAGCTGTGTGATCCTGGCAAATCACTTAACATCTGTTTACCTCAATTTCCTTAGGAATAAAATGAAGATAATAAGAGCACCTATCTTACAAGTTGTGAAGTGAATTAAATATTTAGTGGAGATAATATTTGTGGAGCAAAAGCACAATACCTGGCATGTAACAGGCACTATAAAAATGCTTATTCCTTTCCCTTCTTTTTCCTTTATATTCTCCTTATTTAATTCAACCACCAGTGCTTTCAACGATTAGTTACTCCATTCTATAAAGGAATTGGACAGTCAGTGCTGGCTCACATTATTGGAATTTGTTTTAGGAGCTGATTTGCCAAATATAAGCATGAATTTCTTCCAAGCAATATCTAACTGGTGTGCATAAATTGTACCTCTTTGTGACCCAAACAACATTCCAAAGTTTCCATGGGGTTAGAATTAGGGAATATTGTCAACAAGGCTATTCTAGAGCTTCTAGAAAAGAGTTAAAATGGTAGAATGGAAAGAAAATTACCCTAGAGCTAGGAGATTTGGGATAGAGCCCTGGCTCTAAGGCTTCCTTACTGTTTGACCTTAGCATTTCAACTTGTCATATCAGCTTACAAAATAAAGCTCCAAAAGCTTCTTATGAGTG
>JAJPUD010000627.1:94179-170990 GCA_023553655.1 Myrmecobius fasciatus | reverse complement strand
TGGTTTGGTTTGGTTTGGTTTGGTTTGGTTTGGTTTGGTTTGGTTTGGTTTTAAGAAAAAGAGGGCAGGGCTAGGAATTAGGACTTCTATACTCTAGTCCTGATTCTATCACTAACTGCCTGACTGACACTAAAAAAGGTCACAACCATTCTTAATCTATTTTTCTCATCTATAACATGAATGTTTAGACTAATGTCCCTTCCAGATCTAAAATTCTTTAATTCAGGGCTTTCTTGAAACTTTCATGAATAAAAATTATTTCAATAGAACTAAGAAATACTTTCTTCCCCCTCTCATCCTAAAATGAACAAGAAACTGGCAGGCAGATATAAAATTAATTTGCAATAAATTAATAATATTTCATTTGCTTGCTATTATAAGAATCACAGTTCTCTTCCAACCGAAGAAATGGTTCTTAAATAATAATGAACCAATGCTTAAGAATATAAAAAATAATTTAAAGTAATCGTTGGAAGAAAAAAGTCAAAATATAGCAAAACAGCAGCAAAGAATTTTGGTGAAGATGTCTCCCCCTTTTTTACCTTGCTTGATGGTAGAGAATCATCTAACAAAACTGATTCAGTCATCTGCAGATAAAAATGTAGCAATGAATACAAAATTCTGGAAAAACATATACTGATTGTGAGAAGGGTAAAACAAAGCTTCTTAAACTGTAGTTTGCAACCCCATATGGATCATGTAACAATGTGCGGGATGTGAAATTATGATTTATTATTTGATTTGTATGTCTATTTTATAAATCTATATATCTAAGGTCACATAAAAATTTATTGGGAGAAAAAGGGATTGTGAGTGGAAAAAGTTTAAGAAGCCCTGGTAATACAACTTTCCAATTAAGAATTATACTAGAGAAATGATTAGAAAGTTATTATCATAAAGATATATATCCAGAAAAGGAGGTGGGCTGATCATGTGTCAAAATATGTCAGTAAGTACTGCAGAACTTGTGTGCTCTGTTCTGTTATGGAATGTCAAAAGTGAAAGGCTCCCATCACATTTGGTAGACACTGTGCTGGAAATATATGTATAGTGCAAGGGGGGAGGGGCAAGGAGCAGGAGGAAAATTATTATTATTATTATTATTTTGCTGAGGCAATTGGGGTTAAGTGGCTTGCCCAGGGTCACACAGCTAGGAAGTGTTAAGTGTCTGAGATCAAATTTGAACTCAGATCCTCCTGACTTCAGGGCTGGTGCTCTATCCACTGCATCACCTAGCTGCCCCCAAGGAGGAGAATTATTCAGAATGAGAAGGCATGGATGAAAAATGGCCTGAATCATTAAGTGGAATACTCATCATATCAATGAAATCATAATTACCTCTAAAAAATAAAACTATGGATCCATCAAAAAAAAATTTAAAGTAAGAAAAAGAAGAAAGAAGGTAGGAAAACAACCATTCTCTACAATACAGGGATTTCCTTCTCTTAGAGTCAAGAAATTGCACGTTAAATATGGAAAATAGTCTCCACAGAGGCTCATACTTTTTGTCTGAGCAACCTAGTGAAGTCCCTAAAAACTTTGATAAATTCAGCCTATATATGCTGAATTTATCAAAGTTTTATATATATATATATATATGTATATATATATTTATATACACACACATATATAAAGTCTGTCTGTCTGTCTCTCTCTCTCTCACACACACACACACACACACACACACACACACACACACACCTCTACAGAACCAGGTAAATTTGTACACAACTGAGATTCCTAACAAAGTGATCTTTTTCCCCTGTAAAGCATCCTATTTTAAAGGAACTACCAAGAACCTGCAGTCTCAACAGAACTCTCCATCCTTACTGGGACTGGCTTTCTCAACCTCCATTGCAGCCTCTACTGCTGATTCACTTTGACCAGCTGGGACTTCCCTTTCAGTTCTAAAATCCCTCCACACAGGTTCCTTTTTGCCCTTCTTGCTGTAATGTTTTAGATCCTTCCACAGAAAGGTTTTGATCTGTAATACTATATATTTAAAAGTTAAAGTAGGAGTGAGTGGAGAGCTCAGTAGCAGTTACTGGGAAAACTTTTGATCTTTTCTAGTGAACACAACCTCCCTTCATGGCCTGGGAGGACTTCAGCTTCAGGAAAAGTGGTATCCAATGGGGATAAGATAGAAAAATAGGACACCTCCCACTCACCCACTCAAACCCAATTCTGCAAATTCAAAAATTATTTTCTTCAGGGTATGTTTGTAATTTAGGTAATAACTTACTTATGTTTTAATTCCTATTGATTTAGAGGTCAGCAAATCGACAATATCCAAGAGTAAAACTTGGATTATTTTCATTTTTTTTCCAGGATCTAATAGATTATTCAAATTAACTACAGCAGCATGGACACAAACTTGTAGCCAAGCAGAAACAGGACTCCAGATAATCTCCTAACCTTGTTGGAAAGAATTCCAACTTATACTTATGAAAGAATATAAAAGAGGAAATAAAGAGAACTTTGAAAGTTGCCAACAGGATCCCAAAAATGTAAGCAAAGTAAAATCATTATATTCATCAAATTGATTTCAAGATCTTATTAAGGAAGGAGGACAAATTATTAAGAAGTAGCCA
This sequence comes from Myrmecobius fasciatus, assembly GCA_023553655.1. Taxonomy (NCBI): domain Eukaryota; kingdom Metazoa; phylum Chordata; class Mammalia; order Dasyuromorphia; family Myrmecobiidae; genus Myrmecobius; species Myrmecobius fasciatus. The sequence continues at coordinate 168,399 of JAJPUD010000627.1, read as the reverse complement.
TGGAGAATCTTTATCCATTGTTTTATTAGGTAGGACAGGAGAGCACAATTTTCCTAGTTTTAAAAGACTAAGTTTTTCTAGAAACTGAGTGGATGCCCATCAGTTGGAGAATGGCTGAATAAGTTATGGTATATGGATGTTATGGAATGTTATTATTCTATAAGAAATGATCTAGGATGATTTTAGAGAGGCCTGGAGAGACTTACATGAACTAATGCTAAGTGAAATGAGCAGAACCAGGAGATCTTTATACACAGTAACAAGAAGATTATACAAAGATCAATTCTGTTGATTTTTTCCAACACCAAAATGATTGAGGCCAGTTCCAATGATCTTGTGATAAAGAGAGCCATCTACTCCCAGAGAGAGAACTGTGGGAACTGAGTGGGGATTACAAAATTTTCACTCTTTTTGTTGTTGTTTGCTTACATTTTGTTCTTTCTCATTTTTTTCCTTTTTGATCTGATTTTTCTTGTGTAATAGGATAATTGTATAAATATACATATATGTATACATATATATATATTGGATTTAACATATATTTTAACATGTTTAACATATATTGGATTATTTGCCACATAGGAGTGAGAAGAAGGAGAGGAAAATTTGGAACACAAGGTTTTGCAGGGGTCAGTGTTGAAAAATTGTCCATGCATATGTTTTGAAAATAAAAAGCTTTAATAAAAAGACTAAGTTTTCCATGGCACAATCTTTATTTGATTAAATGTGTTAATACAGAAGGAATCAAATTGATTCACCTTTTCCATTTATAAAAGATGTTTGCATACATTTTGACAATGGCGAGAAAGATTAACTATTTCTTCTTAACCTAGTGATTTTAGTCCTCTAACAGCCCAAATGCCAACATGCTTCTAGAGTAGTTTGCTCTTAATAATAAAATGTGAGATTACTTCCTTTGGTTTTATTCCTTCTTTGGATCTTTTGTAGTAGATTGATTAGAGAAACCAAATCAGTCTGATGAGTTTACAGGGAGGTGAGCTTTTGTATGGTACTTAGCATTGCATTTTCCTATGGGGGTTATTGACATATGCAATGGTACCCCATTGAGATGATTGAAGGTATCTCCTGTGCCTATATTCTTGCTGAACCATTTGCTCAGTCACATCTCTTTTTAATATGTAATTAACTATCAGCAATTTGATATAAACTAAATGCCTCACAATGTCAAATTTTGTGTTGGGCCCATAAAGGGGGGTCAATCAGGCAGCCTTCTTTCTGGGAAGTTCCAGCTACATATAGAATGAAAAACTGAACCCCAACAAAAGCAAAATCAGGTGTACTTCCCCAAATTCACAGTGGTAGTGGGAAACGTTTTCATTGTACATTTCTTCTTCCCCATCCTCCATTCAGGAGCCTATCATGGCAGCCTTGGAGAAGTATGGACAGAAGGGCATTGCAATGCTTTCATTAATGAAGACCCAAAAAAAAGGAAGGAGCCATGAGCCAGCTTCCTTCACAACAAAAAGAAAATGTAGAAAATATGAAGTTTTTGAAGTCTCAGGATCTAGTCCTTTAGAGAAAAAGAAGAGAGAAACTTTGTATAATATTAAGATCCTATAGAATTTCGGGAAGAAAGCATCTGGACCCAGTTGAAAAAGCACAGACTCTGGAATCTGAGGATCTAAGTTCAAATCCTATCTCAGATACTTATTGTGTTTTAAGAATAAAATAAAATTTCTACAATGTGGCATATAAAACTCTTTACAATCTGGCTTTCTAAGCTGCCTACCTTTCTAAGCTAATTGAAATGTTTTTGTTTTTTTATTCTATCACTTGCCTCTGTGACTTTGCATAAAAAAACCTACCTTGAAGAGGTATCTCATGTCCACATCTCACTTCCACCTCAAAGAATTATAACTTTGTATAAAAGGTTCTGCTGATCTATCACCTGTTTTGGGAAGCTTTCCCCAATCCTCTTACTTGTCAGCAATCTCTTCATCTTCAAATTTTTGTGTGTATACCCATTAACATTAGTATTCCTTCCATAGGATATATGCTCCTTGAGAGCAGGGCTTTTTGGTTTGGTTTTGTTTTGTTTTGTATTTATATCCGTATAACTTGGAATAGTGCTTTATACATTGTAAATAAATGAGTCCATGTTGATTGTATAAAAGTCCAAAAGAACTAAGAAATTATCTCAACCAAGGCACTTGATCTCTTTGCTAAAGGGGATAATGCAGAACTCAAAGCAACAACACTCTAACATGCAAGTTTACTTATAAAAACTTACAGAGAAAGATGAACAATATTGCTACAATAAATGGGAAAAAACAACTAAGGAAAATGCAAAACTGCAGACAGTTTTGCATAAGTTTTAGCTAACTCAGATCATCCCAAGAGTTTTTATAGATTAAACCATAAGAGGAATAACTAAAAACATAAAATTGAATAAATTTCCCAGAATTTCTATATAGAACTATTCATTGCTGATAACAGTGAAATCTTCTCATTTGACTCTACCACCTTAGTACCTAATGAATATGAATAAGTGGCAAGTAGAGAAGCTAAGGAGCTGAAGTTGAGAAGAGTACCTGAATACATGAAAAATGACCTAAGGTGTAGGTGGGAAATGTTTCTTAAAATCTTAGGAATCAATATAGATAATATTTCAAAGAGGGAAAATCTTGAAATAAGGGGAAAATAGCATATAATAATGTCTTCCTTGTTGGAATACTAATGTTATTGCTCAAAAATATGTTATCCACACAGTTGTTATACAGTTAAAAGGATATTTTCAGGAGGGATGATGTGGAAGTCACTGAAAAAGATCACTGGACTTGGAGCCAAGAACAATAAATAACAAAAAAGAAGAACAAGAACAAGAAGAAGAAAAGGAAAAAACCCAGAAATGCCAAGTGTTTCAGCCATTTGTTGCAAGTGGGGTGAGTACAACAGCTGAAGTAGTTGCATTTCCCCTATTTCAAAGGCTTAAGGAAATTCTTTTTTCCTAACTCAATCCAGAAAAAGAGACAGAGACAAAGACAGAGAATGTATATCTATTGGAGCCTATTGTATGCACTCTCAATTCCAGTTGAATTAAGATGTCTTTCCTGCACCACACTGTAACTTTATAAGGGGAAAACAATCACATAATACTTATATATTTTCTTTATCAGGGCCAAGGTACTTCCATTACACATCAATATATATTTCCAAAAGAATGCTCTGACAGCAGCAGGTAGTCTTTGTGCATTCTCTGAGGATTGGATTTCATTAGCATACACACACACACACACACACACACACACACACATCGCTGTTCATACAGTCATTGTGGGGAAAATCTTTATCCTCTTTTTTATCAAAAAAAATTATATTGGAATTAATTCTCTCTCATTGCCTTTCTATATGTATCTATGGTACTTTGATCTTGAATATACAAATGAAGCACTAGAGCTTCTCAATTGTCACTTGATCCCAATTGCCTCAGGAAAAAAAAATTTTGTGTTATTCTACTATATACCCCTATGTAATGGAGAATATAGGCTTTAACAACAGAGACTTGGCAGAAACAAGTAACCTAGAGTCTAGAAAAGCATTATAAAATTTCTCAAATGTGATCGATCTAATGCAAAATTCTTCTCATTCTTTAATTTTGAGACCATTTGTAGCAGTTGTCCATGACACATTTGTGTATACATATCCATAGGCATGTGTGTTTGCATACATGTTTTGCATAAGATCTATTATGCATGTAAATGCAATTTAGAAGAATAAAAATTATAGGTGACTTTGACCAAAGGGCAATAAAAAGGAATGTATAGAATATTACTAGTATTGACTTTTCCATGAGAAATGGCATAAAAGATATCATCATGGACAAGAATCACTGCAGAGAGAAGTAAGATGAAGTATTGGGTTCCCCTCATTGAAAGTCTTCAAGAAAAGACTATAAATGTATTTTCCAAGTATGTGGCAGAAGATGAGATTCTTGTTTAAATATAACTTAGACCAAATAGCTTTTGAAAACCGTTCTAACCCTAATCATATAAATTATACAACATGATGAGATATCAGAAGCATTTCTTTGGAAAAACTTATAAAGGGAGGAAAAAGGCTTTTAAATAGGAAAGGCTTAGTAAGAAGAAGTTTGGGGATAGTAATAGAAATGCAGGTTCAGAAATAGGGAACAGAAACAGACTATAGTTATAGCTATACTAGGAGAGAAAAATGGTTCAATTCTAAACATAACAGGGGTTAAGTAGAAGATAGTCCCTTGAAAGAGAGACCATAAAAATAGGACCTTGGAAAAATGAGAGAGATGGGAAAAAGATGGCAGTCACCATGGAGACACTCTTTCCAATCTTCACTTCCACTCAAGAAAGTACTCTGAAATAAAGTCCCACTAGCACCTTATGATTTTTCATTTAGGCCTTGATCATGTAAAAAATGGCACAATTTCCCAAATAAAATAATATCACAGGAAAAGTTAGCATACCATACTAGTTCCAAAATATTTTTTATTAGAAAGTGATTCCCTATAAGTAACTGAATAGAAAATCTATTTCTTGTCCTGATCTATATAATAAATGAAATAATATGAAAAATTCAGTTTATTTAAGGATATAGAGATATTAATATGTTGTAATGGAAAGAACCCTAAATTTGGACTCAGAAGACCTGATAAAAATCTGTGTGATTTTAGAAATCACTTAAACTCAACAGACCTCAGTTTTTTCATTAGTAAAAATGAAGGGGTTTAATGACATCTATATGATTTGCCTTCTTGTCTATATTTATGATATATGTTTTATGAGCTACAATCATCTGGTTCTATTTAGTAAAAATAAATTGATAACTTGTGAAATCTAAAATTAACAATGATGATACAGAAATATATTCACTTTAAAGGTTAGTGCTTCATTGAACATGTTGGCTAGAAATAATAAGATTTAAATAAGCTTTTTTTTTTCCTTGGGAAAAGGAAAGATATATTTGTCTCAATAAAAAAGCATATATGTATTATGTATGTGTGTTAAAAACATGTATAGATAGATATAGATATGGATATAGATATGTTCAAGTAAGGAAGGAATGTTATTCCAGAATAATTATGCAAAATAATGTTGTTTGTCCTTCACTCTCATTCGGGAGATGTTGTGACATGCAGTGAATTGAAATCAAGTGATCCCAATGTAGATTTTAAGAATCTGTATGAAGTAATAATTTACAATCTTGAGGAAATAGTCTGATTTTACTTTAAGTGCAATTAATCTGAGGTCTTTTAAGTAACAATTTCAGTTTTCAATCAGTTTTCAAGGTAGTTGAAAAATCAAATCAAATCATAATACAACTGCAGTTGCAGACCAAGATAAGAACAATCCCAAAGTTAGAAAGTACATTTCATCACACACTGAATTTCTTTGGAAGTCATTAGGACTTCCATTGGACTTTTACATTGCTTAGAATGATTTCATTTTTAAAAGTAAAAAAATTAAAAGAGAACCATGAAGAATACCAAGTTGAGCTCTGTTCCCAGGTAGGTCAGGAAATGAAAGTGAGATGGCAAATGAGACCTGAACATCAGTATTAAAACCATCACATGTTTCTGCCTTGAAATCACATTATTAACTAGTGATGCCAAACTAATCGCTGGAGAACATAAAACAAGAGTCATCAAAGCTTTTTTTTTTTTTTTTTTTTTTTTTTTCCTGATTCCCTAGAATGTGAAACATTTCCTGAAAAAGTCCACTCGAAAGGGAAAACTTATCAACTGAAGGTCAGCTAAACATAAACATGACTGAAAACAATTTTAGGCCCTATTTTCAAAGAAGACTGTAACATAATTGAAGTCGTAATTACTTCTGCCTACCTTCAGGATGAACAGTTGGAGGCATTGATTTTTCAGAGGATCCCATAGTTTGTACCTGAGAAAATAAATACTCCCCTTGCTTTTTGACAAGCAGTTTTGATGGCTGGAACAAGAGCCCTGTACACTGTAATTTTTCACTGCATTATAATAAAGTGAATGTTTTCTAAATGTCATAGTTTAAATTTCATGGGGCGTGAAATCTACTTTTGAAATGAAATTTAAAGCCCCTTTTCAAATAAGAAGTCTAATCTTATAGTCAAAAACACTTTATATTCCCAGACATTATTAACCTTGGAGTGCTGCCTGCAAGATGATAACACTATCTGACACATTAAGACTGAATTTGCTTTTATATAATTATGTTAAAGAATATTTAAAAATAGATAAGATTGCACAAGAAATGTTAAGTGTATGCATTAATAGCTTTTCCATTTACTAATAATAAATCTAGTCACTCATCTTTTTTTACATGTTAATGTTAACACAGATACTAGGAGATCACTTCTAAAAGAAAACTATTTTGGGAGTAATCATAGTGCTTAATGTCAAAAATGATAACACTTCACGGTAATCTTGACAAAAAAAGCTTGAAATTAAATGTTCTCTTACCCTCTTTTAAATCTGAAGGAAGTAGGAAATTATTTCCTATTGATTAAATATAGCATTCAAATGCATTTTTATTATATTAAGGGCTATTGTAGTGAATCTTAAAGGATTCTGAGAATAACAGTTTAAAAAATATATCAGCTATATTTTTGAATATTTTATTTTAATTAGAATAAAATAAGGATAAAGCTTTGCAAGGAGCATGTAAAGTGATTTCCTTTTCCAACTCAGACTTTAGTTGTCAATGTCAAAAACCATTTTCAAATTGCAAGGTGATGAGGCTATTAAATTTTTTTTTTATCTCTTTCAAGGCCATCAAATCTTAGTGACAATAAAAGGTATTTTTCTAACTCCCACAATTTCCCTTTTTTTAAATTGTCAAGTCTCTACCATTTTTCATCTCCATAATAATAGGATGAACATACTCAACAATAAGGAACACAAATAAGTACAAAAATAAAGATCATTCTTCCTATTATTATTATTATTGCATTCACCCTTACATATTCCTGATCCAAATCCTACGTACAAATTCTTGATTATACATTGCATCTCTACCCAATCCTATGGTCAGACACTCTACCACTACCATACTTTTCTCCCCTCCTTCAACCAATATATTCTTCACCCATAAGATACATTGACTCTTTGTAAATGCCAGAAAATTCTAACCTGAAGTATTTTCAATTTATCCCTGGTTCCAGGGCAACCATGCTAGAGACTATTGATACAGAGATGAAAGACTCAAAGGCACAGAGTTTACCAGTTGGTATTTATATATCACTAAATGACTGCATAGCTATTCCTATGTACCGCTCTGTCATCATTTATAACCATACAAAGGAGGTGTTTATATATCACTAAATGACTGCATAGCCATTCCTATGTACCACTCTGTCATCATTTATAACCATACAAAACATATCCAGCTAAAGGTGAAATTCTTTCCAAGCCAAAGTAAATGAACTAGATTCAGTCCTCTGCTCATAAATTTTACTCAGGGAAAAAAACCACCGGAATCTCATACTTTGCTTCACCTTCCCAAACACTTGGGAAGGCTGAAGACGCCAGCCTTTTAAGTCTATGTGGCAAAATGGGCACCAAAACATCAACAGAAAGTAGGTAGGGCCAAGACTTAGGAGGGAAGTCGGTGAAAAGCTACTCAGAATACAAGGGAAAGGTTAATATACAAAGGGATCAAAGAATTTTGATTCCAGTACAGGAATTAGACAATATCACATACAGAAAAACCATGGTGAAATACATAAAGAGAAAAAGAAAAAAAAAGATTCAAAAAAATTTTGAATGCCATAATAGCATGAATAGAATGAATAATACCATGAATAAAATTGGACAAAAAATTCAGCATAAAAAAGAGAAGTTTTAATGCTCTCAAGAAATCATGGAACAACATTAAAAAATATCTAAAGTGGTTCAAAAAAGAAAAGAAATATTTAAAAGAAGCTAGGATGACTGAATCAAAGCAAAATTAATGAAGATAACAGCATAGCTATCTAAAACACATTAAAGATAATTTTTCCAAAGGTAAAGTTCTGAAAAAAAATTACAGAAATAAAAGAAAATTTTGTAGAAGATAAATAAAAGGCAATAACTTGACAAGAACATTTGAAATGTGTACTATTTGAAGTGACTGATGTTGAAGACATCATATACAAAGATCATTTAAAGAATTAAATAATTGAAGCTTAAAGAATTTAAAGAACAAATGTCTCCTAAAGAACTATAACCTTTAAAACCCAAATACCATTGTTTAGGAAATAATGAATGAGAACTTTTCCTAACATTTGATTATAAACAGTAAAGCAATGATAGATCAAATCCATTGCCTGAAAAAAACTTTATTCTTAAAACTTGAATGAATTTAGTGGTTAAAATTAAAGATTTCAATAACAAATTTTACAATCAATTAGGAAAAAGGCTTTTCAGATACCTAAAAACTTCAATATAAATAACTCAGGATTAGTAATGAGAAATAAAAGTAAAGAAGAGAGTAGAATAAACCAAAAACCTTAGGAGCTCAAATTGCAAACCAAAATAACTTTCCTTACAAATTTGAGCACTAAAAATAATTGTCTTTCAATAAATGACATAATGGATGCATTCATAAATTTTAAAAAAGTGAATAAAAATCAACCTAGGAATGTTTTACAAAAGAGAAACATCAAAAAAGACAAATAAGTATAATCATTAAAAAAAACTAATCAAGTAATCATTTTTATTTTAAATGTATGTTTGTGGAATAAAAAAGAACAAAGAGTTAATTAATTAAGCTTCAAAAACACATTAAGGGGTTAAAGATTTCAATGACACTTAAATAGTCTTTATTTAGAAGGGAAATAGGAAGAGTTAAGTACTTTATGAATCCAATCTCACATTTCCTTATAATCAATTTCTTTTTCAGAATAATAACAGTGGCATGTTAGTCAAGTATAAAGGTGAGACAAGAAACAAGGGGAAATCAGGAAATATGCTGTTAATCCAAAGGCAAAAAGAAAAGTGATAATAATTTCATTAGCCATTTGGTGACTAGTTGTGGCTGCTGTAGAAGAATAAACTAAAAGCACTAGAAAGAAGAGTTTGATGTGAAGGGTTTGGAAGTTGACTTTTCACTTAGAAGAGGACAAAAGGGGAAGTAACTGAAGAATATTTCTCTGGGAAAAGAAGGAGAATGTCTGTAGAGAGAGAGAGGAGTATTATAATAACGTTTTTATTGGAAAGGAATAAGCACAATAAAAAAATCACTTTTTATGATAAAGGGTTATATTTCCCAGGTCTATGTCTCACTTTTGGATGAAAGAATATTTGGCCTTTGAGAATGGTCAGAACTCAAAGTAATAAACATGACCTAGATAAAAGGATAGGTAATCTGGCCTTAGAAGCAGTAAGTGATCATAAGAGTAGAAGGTATACTAGGATTACTGACTTGGGGATGACTTGGGAAATGATATCTCACTTCAAATACATATGACTTAGGATAATATGATGCTCACCAATTCAACATTGAATTGATATTTAATGAATTGATATTGAAAATGAATATGCCTTTAAAATTAATATTGTTTTGCTGTTGAAAGTGAATTTGTGTCATAATTTCTCTGTTCATCTCTCTTGATATTGGGAATAAGAGGATTTCTATTTTATTTTTTCAAATATATTTATCAATATATATATATACATATATATATGCATACTTTTCTTTAATATAGCTTTCATATTTAAATCTAGAAAGGTCCTTAGAGACTATTCTGCTACAAGATGTTTATTTTATAGACAGAATATTTTCCAGAAAGGGTATCATGTCACATATCACACAAGTAGCAAGTAGAAAAATTAAGATTTGGATCCTAATCTTCTGGTTCCAATTGAAAAATTTTATCATACTATTTCCCTATGTTCTTTTTTCCTTTTTATTATTCTGTTAGATTTATCTAGCTTTAAGAGAGAAACACAAAAGTCTCAATGTAATTGTATAACTATGCCTTTTTTGTAGCTGTTATTCTTTTATTAATTTAATTACACAATTACTTTAGGAGACTTTTGTGTTTCTCAGAATTATATAGTTTGTTAGGACCTTTTTAGATTTAAATATAAAATTTGCACTAAAGAATATGTACATTTATCTGATTAAAATATTTTTTAAAAATAAACTATTTGCATAAATAAATAAATGCAAAAAAAGAAAAAGGATAACTAGGCATATATTCTCCCTGCTAGGTATATAATCTCACTGAAAAGTATATAATTCACTGCTAAATATATTTCCTTAGGAGTTCAAAGAGAGAAAGAAATATGCCAAGAAAAAAAAGTAAGAGGAAGACAAGTACACAAATAAGAAGAAAGGGAAGAAAAAAAAAAGGAAGACAACAACCCTGGTTCAGACAGATACATTGATAAATCCTATGAAATATTTGCACAATTAATACTTATTCTTCAAAAATGTATAAGCAAAAAATAAACAGAGATGGCTGTCTAGTAGGTCACTGTCAAGATGGTACTAGAGTTCAGGAAATAAATTTGAACTATATGTTCAGATTTGAAAATCATATATGTAGAAATTATATTTGGACCTTGGGAACACATTAAATCACTATCAGAGCAGATAGAAAAAAAGAGGTCCCAAGAGATAGTCTTAGGGGTCTAAAATAAAAGGAGAAGGATAATGATTCAAAGGAATCGAAATGGAGGGGTCCTATAAGTAAGAAGAATATGAAAAATAGTCAGTGTCACAGAAATAAAAGGCAGACTGAAAAACTCAATGGAAAGGTGATTGACTGTATCAAATACTACAGAGAAGTCAAAGAGAATACAGATTGACTAAGGCCACTGGCTTTTACAAGTAAAAATCATTAATAACTTTGGAAAGACTGTTTTCTGTAGTGTGATAAGCTTGGAAGCTATATTGCAAGGGGTTAAGAAGGAAGTATTAGGAAAAGATGTAGAGGTAATGAATGCAGTTGATATGCCAAAGCATTTGTCTGTGAAAGGGAGAAAAGACAAAGAATTGTTAGTTGAAGGGATATCAGAGTCAAATGAAAGTTTCTTAAGAATAAAATAAATTTAAGTATATTTTAGGAGACAGAGTCAATAGATGAGAGAGATGTAAGAGAAATCATGTTTGTTTCCTTTGCTCTCAGAAATTTTACACTTGCTATCTCTCCCACTTTTCCTTCATCTTTCTCATTAGTTATGGCTCACCTAATATACTTTAAGTAATTTATTTGACACATATGCATTTATATCTTCATTAATTTCATTTCCTCTTGTCTGTTCTCTTTAATTTTTTCTTATTCAACCACAAAAATGGATCTCTGCTCTCACTGATATTTATGTTCCTTCCAGTGATAGCTAATCCTACTTATGTATGGATACCTAATTCATATTACTTTTTGTTCATATCATCCTATAAGTGCACCACAGAGGGTCAACCAATGTATCTACATTAAGAAGACATTTGATTTGTAAAAGAGAGCACAAGGCACACCACTAATTTGAAGAGAGACAGTATGGCACAATGAAAAGGATTTTGGATTTGGAGTCAAAGGATCTATTTATTTCCTGACACTGCTACTTAGTCCTACTGTTTGATTGATCTTGGAGTCAGTTGATTTGCAAAATGAGGTGTTGGTCTATATGATCTCTAAGACTTGTTCCAGCTTTAAATCTATTGTCCTATTATCTCTTTCAGGATATGACCAGTTCATCTGATAGCTTTTATTCTAGTTACACAACCTATAAAATTTTATTTATTTCAAGAAATCAACTCTCTCCTTCTCCCTCCTCCTTCCAACACAGAAGGAAATATGCCAGGAAAAGGAGGCAAGAGGAAGAGAACAAGCACAAGTACAAGCACAAGAAGAAAAGGAAATAAAAAGAAGGAAAAAAACAATCCTGGTTGGCATAGATATATAGATTAAAGCCTATCAAATATTTTCACAATTAATAGCTATTCTACAAAAATAATTAACTTGAAAACTAAGCATTAAAAATACTCAAGAAGTATTTTCTGCCTCCCTCCACCCTTCTCTCTCTCTCTCTCTCTCTCTCTCTCTCTCTCTCTCTCTCTCTCTCTCTCTCTCTCTCTTTGTGTCTCTATATCTCTCTGTCACTGTGTCTCTGTCTCTGTCTCTCTCTGTCTGTGTGTCTGTCTGTCTCTCTCCCTCTCCCTCTCTCTTTCTGTACATGTTTTTCTGTCTCATCTCTCTCTGTATCTGTTTCTCTGTCTCTATCTCTCCTTTCTCTTTTCCTTTCTCTCCCTTCCTCCCTCCGTTTTTCCTCCCCCCATTTTTCCTCCCCTTTCTCTCTCCACACACACACACGCACACACACACACACATGCACGTGCACACACACAATCATTCCCATTCTCCTTTGATTTCCTTTGATTTCTCTCTCTTCTCCCAGCTCTCTATCTTCCTTCCCTTTCTCTCTAACAAAAAATAGCTCTAATCACACCTGATAAGCATAAGGCTATTTCTCTGTTTCAAGAAAAAACAAAGCTTGAATTTTCAATTTGACATAATAAAGAACCAGTACCATCAAATTGTAGAGATTTTAGACATGCCTAGAAGGTCCCTTTGTGTACTCCACAAATTTCCAGCTTCTTCCTCATACTTTTTTTTTTATTAAAGTTTTTTATTTGCAAAACACATGTATGGGTAATTTTTCAACATTGATCTTTACAAAGCTTTCCATTACAAATTCCCCCCCCCAGTCCCCACTCCTCCCCTAGATGGCAAGAAGTCTACTACATGTTAATTATGTTAAAATACTTGACAAATCAAATATGTATATACATATTTTTACAGTTATCTTGCTGTGCAAAAGTCGGATTTACAAGAAAAAAATCTGAGAAGGGAAACATAATGCAAGCAAACATCAATAGAGAGCATGAAAATATTATGTTGTAGTCCACATTTCATATCCCTCTCTCTGGGTGTATATGGCTTAATTCACTGAACAATTGGAACTGGTTTGAAACATTTCATTCTTGAAGAGAGCCATGTCCATCAGAATTGATGATCATATAGCCTTGTTGTTGCCATGTATAATGATCTCCTGGTTCTGTTCTTTTCACTCAGCATCAGTTCATGCAAGTCTCTCCAGGCCTCTCTGAAATCATTCTGCTGGTTGTTTCTTATAGAACAATAATATTCTATACCTCATACTTCTTTAATTTAAAAAAAAATTTTTTCTCAAGCACCAACTCTCAAGATACTTCATATAAAACACCTTCTTGTTCAATATTATGCTTTTTTTCCTACTTAGAAAACTATTTGTATGGAAATAATATTATTTTCTATTCTTTGCTTTTAAAAAAAGTGATGATTACTCCTTAAATAGTTATTGTAAGCTTGGTCTGAGAATCTAACCTATATGCATCTATAGGAAATATGGAATATTTCCATATAAGAATAGGAATGTGTCCATGAGGAAAAGTCACTTGTTCAAATGATTTATAAATAAACTTTTGAAGCATTATCCATTTTTAAGTAGGGCAATACATATATCTAAAATACAGTTTAATTTCTCCCAAGTAGTTAAATATTCTGCTTGATGCTACTCAAGGACATTGACTCAAGGACATAGAAAATAAAAATATTTCCTAACTTCTTCTCTACATACCACTTCTACATTGTTTAATGTTATGAGATTTCAGAAATGTATGGCCTTTCCTAAGAAAATTAATATAATATTTCAGCAGTGCACATAAGCCAAAATCATACTATATAAAACCATAATACAAAGATATTATTTATCCTTTAAAAAAAGTTTACAATTTACAGCTAAATTCAAAGCAGCCATTCCTTCAGCATCATTCATATTTTAAAGTACTTAAAATATGATGCTTTCAATACATCTAAATTTTTTAGATTGAAAATAAAGCTTCCTTCTATAGTTATTGAGATTTAAAAGATTATTTCAGATTTCTCCTTCTCTGCTAAGGCATGATTCACAGTGTGATTTGTAAAAAATCCACATCAGATTTCTCAAATGAATTTTTTGAACAACAAAATAATATAAGTAGGAAAATAGCCACACAAAAATGTCTGTACATAGCTGCTCATTTGTAAATCATATGTGTTCTTTGGTACTAAAACTTATGTAAATTATCAAATATATATATATATGTATATATGTGGGCATTTTAAAAGTGCTAGAAAGCTGTTTTCTTGTTGTCATTTCGATCATATCCAACTCTTTGTGACCCCATTTGGGATTTTCTTCACAAAGATACTGGAGTAGTTTTCCATTTCCTTCTCTGGCTCATTTTGCAGATGAGAATACTGAGGCAAACAGGATTAAGTGACTTGCCAAAGTGACTTCCCCAAGTGACTTGTCACACAATTAGTAAGTATACTAGGCCAGATTTGAGCTCACAAAGATGAATCTTCCTGATGTCAGGCCCAACATACTATCCACTGTGCCAGCTAGCTTTCCCTGGTTATGAAAAAAAATGATCTTACAAATTTTATTGAATAACCAGTGACACAGTCAGATGTGTGCTTTACAAAAAAAAAAAAAAAAAAATTCCTACTGTGTGAAGAATAGATTGTGTAGGGAAAGATGAAGCACAGAGACCAATAAAGAGATTAATGCAAAAAACAGCCTCAAGTGTGGTAGTTGCCATGTGAATAGAGAGTAGACAAATGTAAGAGATATTTTGAAGATAGAAAAGATGGGATTTGGCAACTATTTGAATACAAGGATTAAGTGATAATAAAGAATTGATAGTTACATAGCTTGCCTGTTTGAATGACTAAAACAGTAGTATTCTCCTCAAAGGCAGCTCAGAATAGAGTTGGATTTTGAGGGGAAGGATAATACAATTAACTCCATGATATGTGTCACAACATATTTGTACCTGCTTGTGCTATGCTACCAAAAACAGCCACACAAAGGAGCAGAAAAGTAGCAGAATGTTGTCATGTTGGAGACAAGCACCTGAGGATATTTCTAAAAAGGTAAGATGTGGCCCCTCTTCCCATTCTGTGATTACTTCTTGGGGTCATGTAATAGTCCTTCAACAAAAGCCCCATATCCCTACTTTGGAGAATGAAATGACTTCTTCTAACTAGTTCTGTGACCTTTATTTCTTTGAATTTCAGTTTTCCCCATTTGAGGGTAGATAAGATAACCTCTTCCAGTTTTAGGATTCTTTGATTCTACCACTCCACACAAGCCTGATATTGCACATAATTTCAGACTATGAGCTGGGAAGGACCCCAGTGGCCATTTCTCTAGCCCATGTTTTGCTCAGTTTAGTATAGTGATAACAGAACTTTATTTATAATTCTGCCTTAATTAACAAAAAGCAGTTATTATTAAGATCTATCAATGGATTAGTCAATGAACATACATTAATTACCTACAAAGTGCCACTACGCAAGATGTTGAAGACTCATAGTTATTCATGGTCCCTTGTGGTGGTACCCTGACACAGTTTTCCTCATAAACATTTTATTCTTAGGATTTTCTCTAATCCACATTGTCCCCATCAAAACTTTGCCTTCCTATGTCATATTCTCTCAAGGCTTTCTCTAAGTTAAAAACATATCATATGATAAGCAAAGAAACCTATGTTAATAGTTTAGAAACCCCCCCCCAGTAATATGGACATTTTAATATGATCCTTGAAAATTTTTGTCAACTATATCTAATTAATATTAGTTGGACTAGTATATGAATGAAAGGAATATATTTTCTTTTCTTTCTTGTATTTAATTTATTTTTACCCCAGTTACATTCAAAACAAATCTTTTTTTTTCGTTTGTTTTCCAAAATTTTTGAGTTCCAGGTTCTTTTCCCTATCCCCCACACAATCAAGAAATCACATGCAATGTATTGGATTTGTCATATAATTTATCATATTTAGCATGTATTAGATTACCTGTCATCTAGGGGTGGGGTGTGGGGGGAAGGAGGGGAAAAGCTTGGGAAAAAAAAGTTTTTGCAAAGGTCAATGTAGAAAAATCACTCATATGTTTTGTAAATAAAAAGCTTTTAATAAAAAAAAATAAAAAAAAGAAATCACATGCAAAGCCATGGAAAACATCTCCACAGAAGTTATGTGGAAAGAAAACACAGATCTCTCACCTTAATGAAAATAAAAATCCTCAAGATAAATAAAGTTTTAAATAGAAAGAAAGAGATAGAAAAAGAGAGAATGTTTTAATCTGTATTCAGACACAATCAGTACCTTCTCTGGGTATGAATAGGAATTTTCATCATAAGTTCTTCTGAATAGTTGTAGATGATTGTTCTGCTGAGAATAGCAAAGTAATTTACAGCTGGTCATACTAGAATATTGCTATTACATTGTATAAAGTACACATTTCACTTTTCTTAAGTTCATGAAAGACTTTGCAAGGTTTTTTTTTAGAACATTCTGTTCATCATTTTCCATAAAACAATATTATTCCATCATAAACATATACCACACTTCATTGAGCCATTCTCCAATTGATGGGTATCCCTTCAATTTCCATTTTTTTTTTGCCCTGAGAAGAGAGCTACTATGAATATTTTTTGTACATAGAAGTCATTTTTCTTTTACTTTTGGAATCTTCTTGTATTTATGTCTAGTACTGGTGTTGTTAGGGCATAGGACATGTATGAATTTATAATCCTTTGGTCACAGAATATATCTTTTGATCATTTATAAATTGGGGAATGACTCATTTTTTTTTTTTAATAAATTTGACTCAGTTCATTCTATGTTTGAGAAATGAGGCCTTATCAGGGAAGCTTTCTTCAAAATTCTTCTTATAATTACTATCGCTAACTATATTCTTCCCCCTCCCTTCCCATTTGTTCTCTTTCTTCTGAAAGGAATATATTTTCAAACATTCCAAAAGTTCAGCCTTGAAAGCAAAGTAATTCTGGATCAAGAAAGTGGAGAGAATTTTTTTTATCTTAAAAAAAATCTCATGGGGGAGGTATATAAATTCCCTATACATATTTGTCACCTTATCTCTTTTGTAGTCTCTCAGGAGAAAATATAAGGATTTAGAGTCAGATTTCAAAAGTATGAGCTTTCACAAGAAGAGTAGATTTAAGTTTTTGGTTTTGTTTTGTTTTTTTTTTTTAGTTTATATTGATTAAGGAATTAATGAAATCCATAGTGATGTGACAAACATTGCCAAATAGGGCTGCCTGTTAGCTGTCGCAATGAAAAATATCCATAATTTCCAGTGTGGAATATGAAGTTTTCTATTAAATCTAATGTCATTTAGACAAATTGTTAATAAGCAAAGGACGTTGATCCAAGTTAAAGAAAAGGTTTTCAGGTATGAAATTCTGGTGAATGAGCAGAAATTTTTAGGTGAAGCAGAAAGGGGAAGTTTCCTAAAACTTTAAGTGTCAGTACAACAGAAACTCTTCAAAAAGTTTAGATTTTAGAGAAAATGGAAGCAAGAGGAAGTATAGTCTCTGTGGATTCATACAAAAGGGCTGCCTGGCTTCATAAAAACAATACTAGAATTGCCAAAGTTTAGGATGAATAAAGACTGGCTATGAATTATAAAGACAAGGAAAAGTTTTAGCTACACTGGGGAAAGGGGAGACTAAAATCAGGCAGAAGTCATGCCCTGCATATATAAAGTGATCATAATGAATAACAGTAAAGATATTCCTCAAATTTTATTTTGCTTTTCTTTTCTTTTTCAAGGAAATGACCACTGGACTAGGAATGATAGAACAAAAGTGGTAAGCAGGCAATGGAAGGGGATAGGGAATGGACCTGTGATTTCATTGTTGTAGGGAACATCTGAATAATGAAATTCTCTCCACCAATGAAGATCATCACCTTCTCTGAAATGTATATGCTCAAAGAGAGAGCTGCCTAAAATGATAAAAGATTAAGTAAATTGCTCAAGGTCAAAAGCTCTATGGCACAAGCAGAACTTGAACCTGTCTTTCTAACTTTGATGCTGGCTCTCTATGGGTTGGTATTTTACTGCCTCCAGGGATAAAGTGGAAATCCAAGTCAGATTAGGAAATGGATAGCTTCTAGATGCCCTCAATAAATATGCTACTTTAAGGAAGAATTAGCAGATGAGATTGATAAATCCATTGTCAGTGATCTTTAAAGATTCTATAGAGTAGGACAAGGATTAAAGAAGAACAAATGACCTGGATTTTTAAGCAAATTCTAAAATCTGAATTTGAAAACTAGGTTTGTGAGCTTCAGTCCTACTTTTGGCAAGATTCTAGACTGCATTATGGGAATAATGGTTTGGGAACTCTTAAAAGGGATGTAATGATTAGAAAAAAATAGCATATCTTCATAAAAAACACGTCATGACAGAATAAAGAATTTTTTTTTTCTTTTTGACATTATTAACTTAGTAGACTAGGGAAATGCTATACATTTAAGCGAGTTATTTGACAAACTCTCTTGTGCTATCTTTGCAGAAAATATTGAAAGATATGGGCTAAGTGAAACTGAATGAGAAGACCCAACAATTATTTATAGATTAATCAATATCACCTTAGTACAAGAGTTCATGGAGAGTGACCCAAGATCTCTTCAGTCATAAACTGTTCAACAGTTTTTTTTAATTAGTGCTTTGAAAAATAACTAAGAAAGTATGCTTGTCTCATTTTATAAATGACATGGAGAAAGATAATTAGCATGTTGAATGATAAAATTAAAATCTAGAATGATTTCTGAAAGTTAAAATAATGAAACAACAAAAATAAAATGAATTTCAATATAGAGAAGAATAAAATGTTACATATGGGTCTCTATGGAAAAGACACAGGGTCGTGGGGATTGCTACCCTAGGTTACAATTTGGAGCTTTAGTATTCAGAACAAAGGAAATCAGGGTTCCATTGTGCTCTGTGATGGTAGTTTGGGGCACTACATTCTAGAAAAGACAAATTAGAGCATGCCTCTAAGAGGAAGACTAAAGTAGTGAGAAGACTAAAGACCATGTTATAAAATTTATTTAAAAACTAGGGATGCATGGGAGGACTTGATACCTGGATCAGGAAGGTTCAGCATTTCAAGAAAAAGAGAAACACCTATCTACAGGGTTAAATAAATACATAATTTGTGTATTTATGTGTACATGTGCATATATGTGTATATTATATATATATAATTTACTTGTTAAAAATTGTATATATCTTAAAAATATACATTAAAATTTCATTGACAATAACTAGCTCCCACTTCCATTTGGTCCAGGGAAAAGAAGGTACAAATAAATATAGCTACTTGAAGAAATTTTACTTCATGTAAATTAGAAATACTAGGAGCTTTATAGTCATAGACAAAAATAGACAAGGGAGCCTAGTATCTCATAAATCATCATCTAGGGCAGGAGTCCTTAACCTAAAGTCTATGAATTTGGGAGGGGAGGGTGTTTTATGTTTAGATAACTATATTTCCTTTGTAATTCTTTGCATTTTATTTTATGCATTTAAAAACATTATCCCAAAAATAAGTTTATAAACTTTGCCAAACTACCAAAAAGGTTGATGACACACCCCAACAATGTTAAGAAAACTCTCTCTAAGATAAGCAAACAGAAAGGTTGCTCTGAATCCAGGGACTGTACTCATGGATATTCACTATAGCTTTCTCAATCTGTATGCTTCCCCTCTCCTTTTCTGAAAGAGGGGACTGATCTAACAGTCCTACATCAATAGTTGTCTTCAAGTATTTGAAGCGCTGTCATCTGGAAAACAGATTAAATTGCTTTTGCTTGGCCTCAAAAGGCAGTACTGGCAGAATAGGATGGAAGTTGCAGACAAGCTGATTTAGACTGGATGTAAGGAAAAACTTCCTGAGAATAAGAGCTGTCTAAAAGAGCAATGGACCAGCTCAGGAGAGAGTGGATTATCTTTCATTGTAAATCTTCAAGGGAAGAATGAGTAATCACTTTTTGGGGTTATATAAAAGATTCTTGGTCAGTTATGGATTTTTTGTAAATGGCCACTGGGGTCCTTCCCAACTCATACTCTGAAATTATGTGCAATATCAGGCTTGTGTGGAATGGTAGAATCAAAGAATCCTAAAACTGGAAGAGGTTATCTTATCTACCCTCAAATGGGGAAAACTGAAATTCAAAGAAATAAAGGTCACAGAACTAGTTAGAAGAAGTCATTTTTTCAAGATCGAGAACAGAAGGATTTTTACTCCCCAAATCATCTTCCAGTGCTCCTTCTATGACATTCAAAGACATTTTAAATGAATGGATGAAATGGACTGTATTTTTAAACCATACAAAGTTATGATATTGAAATAATTTTAGTCCTTTTATTAATCTCTGATGTAATCTCTTTTCTCCCATTCAAATTATGGCTAATGAAGAATTCTCCCTAACAGGTGTCTGCATTTTATGTTTCTCTTAAGCCAAGTCAAAAGAAAATTTTTTGGTGATTTGCAAGGTTTGTCCTATTGAGTGACATAATTATCAGAATATTCCTCTCTCTTAAGAATAGACAAAGGCTAGTGAAAAGCCTGTGCTATTTTATCACCCTCTATCTAATGCACAGAGAGCAAACTAAGTATAATGTTATGCACAGGTTTTGAAATCCCTGAATAAGGTGATGTCTATTTTTGGATCTTGAAGCTATCCATACTAATTAATGGAACCAGAGTAGTAAGCTTAGGAGATGTTTAAAGGACTATGACAGCCAAAGGTGATTGGGGCTTCATTAAGATGAACATTATGCATTTATGACTGCAAGGAGTGTTCTCAATGGCATTGGCATGCAATTTGAGTCCAACTGGAAATGGAATATACTCCTCAGGAATTACTTAGGTAAGATCTCTTTCCCAAAAGTAATTACCTCTTTATGTTTTGACATAGGTGACACTTGTTAATAGACCTCATAATAAAGCACTAGCTATCATCTGAAAGTTTTACAAATGAATAAACCACTAAGAAAAAGCCTCCCTTACATGATATGTATATTTTTATGTCAACACCATCACTGTCAAAAAAGCATTTGTAAATGCTTCGAGGCACTGCACTAAGCTAGTTCCATAAATATTGTCTCTACTTTGGAGTTTACCACTGAAGACAGACAACACATTTCTGAATAAACATTTAAATTAGAGACAGAAAAATAAAAACAGTAAACCAATACAGTCTGACATCAAGCCATATAAATTTCAGAGGTAAGTGCATTTTGATCACTCACAAGTGCATAATTATGGTGCCATGCAGAGAAATGGATGGTATAAACAGGGAAGCCATATCCTTTTTCTAGAACAAGCAACCATATGGCTGTCTTGAATAGCTGTAATATATGCTGAATCTGTGGGATCATACTGTCATAATCTGCTGATATATATATATATGTATATATACATATGCACATGTATATATGTGTATGTGTATGTATATATATATATATATATATTATGCATACATGTATACAATTAAATAGATAAGTATATGTATGATGAAATCAAAGACAGCACACGTATATTATCAATGTGATTATTTAAACTAATGCAGGGAAAGACAGGTTTGTCTTAATCCAAATAAATGAATAATCCAAAAATCATTTACATTTGCTTTTGAAAAGCAGTATATTATTTAACATAACTTAGAAGCTATGACTATCACAAAGAGCAAAAGATAGCCACAATTATAGCTTTCCAATTAAAGGAAATTCATAGATATGGAATCTGGTTGCACATGGCATAGAAACATATTTATGTCGACTGAACATTTAAGTAAAGTGAAATAGAGAATTCTTTGTCTAGATCAACACAGTTGTTTACTAATTACTGTAGCTCAGCTTGTAACTAATCTTTCACTATATTTCTCAGACTTTGTTGTGATTACCAGTTTTGATTCTGTTTACATTTCAAAAACTGTTTCTTTCTTCTACCCTTCTCCTTCATTATATATATTCCTAGTTATTGATCTGAAGATTATAACATATGAGAGGAGATATGGTACAATGAGAGAATGGATTTGGAGCTGGAGGATTTGTTTTTATATCCTCATTCTCTCTAGACTCCAATTCTTTCATCTTTTAAATAAGGTGGTTGCACTAGATGACCTCTGATATCAAATCTATGATTCTTTGATCAGGGAAATCAATAAAGTACAATTCAAATTTGAATATTTTCTACAATTGTAGTAAGTAGCCATCTAGGATTTACTTGAAAATATACAGTGATAAGGGACCCAGTGCCATTTCACTTCTGAATAGTTCCAATTATTTAGAAATTTTTCATCAAACGCAGCTAAAATATACATCTCTGTAATTTCTACCAATCACCTTTCATTCTGTCCTCTGGGTCAAGCAAAATCAATCTAATCATTTTCAATATAACAATCTTTCAATTACTAGAAGATAGCTATTATTTTTTTTTTTGTGCTAAATGTAACCATAGTGGGCAGAGCCAAGATAGTGGAGTAAAGTAGGAACTTGTCCAACCTCTCCCCTGAACTGCTCCAAATACCTTTAAATAATGACTCTAAACAAATTTTGGAGTATCAGAATACCCCCAAAGATGGAGAAGAACATTTTCCAGTTGAGGGAAACTTAGAAGCTCAGGTAGGAATCCAGCATCACAGCCCATGGATTCAGCCACAGACCCAACCTCTGAATCAGCAACAATGCTGATGACTTCCAGACCTCTCAGCCTGGGAAAACCAGGGAAGACTGAGAAGGTCAGTGGAGAAGGTCTGTAGCAATGAGATAGGATTCTGGTGTGTAGTCCCAGCCCAAGCTTGGTCAGAGAAGCTCCAGCTCTGCCAGCATACTACAGTGGGGCAGGGACATACCTAAGCTCTAGGGCAGAAAAGAAAACTTGTAGTCAAGATTCCTAAAGGGATCTTTGATCACAAACCCCCTGAAGCTTGGGATAATACTCCCTTCATCTTGGAACAGAGCCTACTTTAGCAAAGAGTTAAATGCAAAATAATAGGCTAGAAAATATGTATAAAACAAAAAAATGTTTCTGACCATTGAAAGTTATTATTGTGACAAGAACGATCAAAACAGACACTCAGAAGATAATAACAAAATCAAAGTTCCTACTTCCAAAGCCTCCGAGAAAAATAAGAATTGAGCTCAGACCATGGAAGAGCTCAAATGGGATTTTGAAAAATCAAGTAAGAAAGATAGAGGAAAAATTAGGTAAAAAATTGAGAGAGGTGCAAAAGGAAATACAAAAAGCTATTTAGGAAAAGAATGCCTTAAAAAGCAAAGTTGGCCAATTGGGAAAAGAGGTACAAAAGTTCACAAAGGAAAATAATTCCTTAGAAAATAAAATTGACACCAGCCCTGAAGTCAGAAGAACCTGAGTTTGAATCTGACCCCAGACACTTAATACTTCTTAGCTGTGTGATCCTGGGCAAGTTACTTAATCCCAATTACCTCAGCAAAAATAAAATAAAATGCAATAAAAATAAAATAAAATTGAGCAAATGGAAGCTAATGACTTTATGAGAAATAAAGATACAATAAAGCAAAACTCCTAAAAATGAAAAAAAATAGAAAAAATGTGAACTATCTCATTGGAAAAACAACTGACCTGGAAAATAGATGCAGGAGAGCTCATTTAATAATTATTGATCTACTTGAAAGTCATGATCAAAAGAAGAGTCTGGACATTATCTTTCAAGAAATTATCAAAGAAAACTGTCCTGATATTCTAGAACCAGAGGGTAAAATAGAAATTGAATCTACTGATCACCCCCTGAAAGAGATCCCAAAATAAAAACTCCCAGGAATATTGTAACCAAATTCTGGAACTCCCAAGTCAAAGAAAAATTATTGCAAGCATCCAGAAAGAAAAAATTCATGTATAGTGGAGCCACAATCAGGATAACACAAGATTTAGCAGCTTCCATATTAGAATATAATGTTTTGGAGAGCAATGGAGCTAGGATTGTAACCAAAATTCCCTTATCCAGCAAAACTGAAATTCTTCAGAGTATAATCCTTCAAAGGAAATTTTAAAAAATCAATAAAAATAAAGGATTTTCAAGTATTCATGATGAAAAGATCAGAGCTGAATGGAAAATCTGATTTTCAAATACAGCACTCTGGAGAAGTATAAGGAAGTAATCAGGAAAGTGATATTATGAGGTACTTAATAAGGTTTATCTGCTTACATTCCTACATGGGAGGATGATAAAAATATTATTTTAATTATTATGGCAATTAAAGAAGGAGTGTAGATAGACAGAGGGCACTGGTGTGAGCTGAATATGAAATTTTAATATCTCTTTTTAAAAAATTATGTAGTTAAGGGGTGAGAGAGAAATGTACTAGGAGAAAGGGAAAGGGAGAAGTAAAATGGTGCAAATTATCTGCTATAAAAAAGGGGGCAAGAAAAAGCTTTTGCAGTAGAAGGGCAGAGGGAGAGGAAAGGAGTGAGAGAACCTTAATTTCATCAGAATTGGCTCAAATAGGAAATAACATATATACTCAATAGGTGTATAGAAATCTATCCTACCCTGCAGGAAAATAGGAAGGTAATAGGATATGGGAAGAAAGGGAAAGTTATAAAAGAGAGGGCATATTGGGGGAAGAAGTAGTCAATAGCAAAACACTTTTTTTTTTTTTATAAAGCTTTTTATTTACAAAACATATGAGTGACCTTTCAACACCGACCTTTGCAAAAAAACCTTTTTTTTCCCCAAGCTTTTCCTTTCCTTCCCCCCACCCCCCACCCCTAGATGACAGGTAATCTAATACATGCTAGATAGGATAAATTATATGACAAATACAATACATGTATACATATCTATACAGTTATCTTACTGCACAAGAAACATCAGATCTAGAAAGAGAAAAGAAAAAAACAACCTAAGAAGGAAAACAGAATGCATGGAAATATTCACAGAAAGCGTTAAAATGCTGTGTTGTGGTTCACTCTCAGTTCCCACAGCCCTCTCTCTGGATGTATATGACTATCTTCATCGCAGCACAACTGGTTTGAATCACATCATTGTTGAAGAGAACCATGTCCATCAAAATTGATCATCGTATAGTCTTGTTGCTGTGTATAATGTTCCCCTGGTTCTGCTGATTTCACTCAGCATCAGTTCATGCAAGTCTCTCCAATCCTCTCTGAAATCCTCCTGTTGGTCATTTCTTACAGAACAATAATATTCCATAACATTCATATACCATAATTTATTCAGCCATTCTCCAATTGATGGGCATCTTTTCAATTTCCAGTTTCTTGCCACTACAAAAAGGGCTGCCACAAACATTTTTGCACATGTGGGTCCCTTTCCCTCCTTTAAAATCTCTTTGGGATATAGGCCCAGTAGAAACACTGCTGGGTCAAAGGGTATGCACTGTTTGATAACTTTTTGAGCATAGCTCCAAATAGTAGCAAAACACTTTTGAGGAGAGATAGGGTCAAAGGAGAGAGAATAAATGGAGGAAAATACAATTAGCTATAGTAATTGTAAAAAAAAAAAATTTCAAAGCAAGTTTCTCTGATGGAATATTTTTGTTCTCTGGGAAATGATGAACAGGATGCTCTCAGGAAAAAAAAATAAAACAAAAAAAACAAACCTGTAAAGTCCTCCATAAACAAAGTGAAATATACTGTGTAGAAAGTAGTAGCAATATTTTAGTATCACCAGTTGTAATTTATTTTGTTATTCTCAGCAGTACAATCATCCACACCTATTCTGAAGGACTTAGGATGAAATATACTATTCATTAGGATAGAATCACAAGACAAAGTAGGCAATAACTATAGCAATATAGTCGTTGATAAACCCAAAGACCCCAGCTTCTGGGATAAGTACTCACTATTTGACAAAAACTGCTGGGAAAATTGGAAACTAGTGTGGAAGAAATTAGGGCTTGACCCACATCTAACACCACATACCAAGATAAGATCTAAATGGGTTCATGATCTGGATATAAAGAGTGATATTATAAGTAATTTAGAGGAACGTAATATAGTTTACCTCTCAGACCTATGGAGATGGAATAAATTTATGTCCAAAGAAGAACTGGAACTCTTAATTGAACACCAGATAGATAACTTTGACTATATTAAGTTAAAAAGTTTTTTGTACAAACAAAACCAATGCCATCAAGATTAGTAGGGAAGCAATAAATTGGGAAATCATCTTTACATTTAAGGGTTCTGATAAAGGTCTCATCTCTAAAATATATAGAGAATTGTCTCATATTTATAAAAATCCAAGCCATTCTCCAATTGATAAATGGTCAAAGGATATGAACAGACAATTTTCAGAGGATGAAATTAAAACTATTTGTAGTCATATGAAAAAGGTGCTCCAAATCACTATTGGTCAGAGAAATGCAAATTAAGGCAACCCTAAGGTACCACTACACACCTGTAAGATTGGCTAAAATGACAGGAAAAGTTAATGATGAATGTTGGAGGGGATGTGGAAAGGCTGGGACACTGATGCATTGTTGGTGGAGCTGTGAATGGATCCAGCCAATCTGGAGAGCAATTTGGAGCTATGCTCAAAAAGTTATCAAACTGTGCATATCCTTTGACCCAGCAGCATTTCTATTGGGCTTATATCCCAAAGAAATCATAAAGAAAGGAAAGGGCCCCACATGTGCAAGAATGTTTGTGGCAGCCCTTTTTGTAGTGACTAGAAACTGGAAACTGAATAGATGCCCTTCAATTGGAGAATGGCTAAATAAAATTATGGTATATGAATATTATGGAATATTATTGTTCTGTAAGAAACGACCAGCAGGGCGATTTCAGAGAGGCCTGGAGAGACTTACATGAACTGATGCTGAGTGAAACGAGCAGAACCAGGAGATCATTATACACAGCAACAACAATACTATATGATGATCAATTCTGATGGACATGGCTCTCTTCAACAATGCAATGTTTCAAACCACTTCCAATTGTTCACTGAAGAAAGCCATATACACCCAGAGAGAGGGATGTGAAATGTGGACCACAACATAACATTCTCATACTCTCGATTGATGTTTGCTTACATTGTGTTTCCTTTATCTGATATGTCTTTCTTGTAGATACGATTTTTCTTGCACAACGATGATAAGTGTGGAAATATGTATACATATATTCGATTTGTAAAGTATTTTAACATAGTTAACATGTAGTGGATATCCTGCCATCTAGGGGAGGGATGGGGAGTAGGGGGGAAAAATTTGTAACAGAAAGCTATGTAAGGGTTAATGTTGAAGAATTACCCATAAATATGTTTTGCAAATAAAAGAAAAAAAAATCCTATTCATTACCAAAGAAGGAACTGATCAAGTCCAAATACAAATCGAAGCATTCTCTCTCTCTCTCTCTCTCTCTCTCTCTCTCTCTCTGTCTGTCTTAACAATTTTTCTTGAGAGTTTTTATTTTCATTAAGATAGATCTGTTTTCTTTCATAACTTGATTTTAAATAGAAATGTTTTGCATGTAGTTTCTTAATTGTGGGTGGGGATAAGGGAGAGAATCAGAACTCAAAAATCTTAAAAAATATATTTAAAAATTGTTTTAAATATTACTGGGGAAAATATTAAATAAATGAACTAATTATAAATAAATAAATGTAACCTGTTATTTCCTTTTTTCTGCATATTTTATATATACATATACATGTTTATATACACACATATATACATATAGATATTATGTATATGGGTATATGCTATATTCTCTGTTAGAATGTAAGCTCCTTGCAAGTATAGTTTCATTCAATGTATTTGCTCTGCCTAGCTCCATTAAAGTAAACATTTAATTCTTTTTGACTGATTGATAGAAAAATTTTTCATCCCTTTCACCATACCAATTGTACTCTGAAAATTTATCAATTTATCAATGCCCTTCTTAAAATGAAGTGCCCAGAACTAAACACATTATGTCTTGACTAGGATAACACACAGTACCAGCATTATTCTAGGTACCATTTTTCAGGCAACAAATCCTAAGATTGCTGATTTTGGTATTGATGAATTCAAGTCTTGACTTTCATACATAATATAGTTTTGTGACAATGAGCAAGTCACTTAGCCACTTAGGAACTTTTACAAGACTATAAATGGCAGATGAGTTCCTGGGCCTACATTTATGTATAGAGTCTTTATGTAAGATTTTTATGAGCTTTTTTGACTGCCAGATTATTTAATTATATCTCAAAATGATTGATAAACATTTTTAAGTAGTCATAACTCCCAAATTTTTAAAACTTACTTCAGTGAAATTTAGTATGTGATCAACGATTATAGAAATATGATTTGCACCAAGGTGTTTTTAAATAGTTTTTAGAACTTTTGCTTTATGATTTGGTAATTATGTATAGCTTAAAGTAGTAAAGAAAATCATTTTAACAATTATTCTAGAAAAATATGTAAAATAAATATACATATCAAATATATACAATTATTTTTATTATATTCTTCTCATAGAAGAAATCCTGGTAGCAATATGTAATAAAATCATATAAAATTCTCAATTTAAAAAAAAGAGATATACTGATACATTAAGTTTATAAATCTCTCAAATCCTAGGTCTTTTTCATCCCAGATACTGTCTGCCCAAATATCATACTGTGTGCTGCATTTTTTTTTAACCTCAGGATAAAAGTTTTACATTTACCCCTATTCATCTTCATCTTATTAGAGTTGGTCCATGATCCTAGATCATCTTCATCTTTGGAAATCTTGATTTTGTCAATGAATATATCTTTTCCATGTTTGTATCATCAGAAAATCTAACGTGTATCCATTATGCCTTCATCTAAGATCCTCAGTAAAAAGTTCTAGAAACTAGAGCAAGGACAAACTCCTGAGGTGCTATACTCTTTCAGGTTGCCATAAATGCATTACTTTGACTTAATTGGAAAATTATTTTATTCCTCAGTCAATGCCAGATTTTTTTCTTTTTGTTTCAGCCTTTTCTCTTCCCTTTGTCTATATCTTCTGATCATCATCATTGGCAGATTTGGATCTTTTGATATCCCATCCATTGTCAATGTACCAAACTGTGTAACCTACAGCAATGCTAGATATTTTGAAAGAAAATCAGTAATCTTATTGGAGTGCAGTTCTTTCACTTACATAAGAGTCTCTATCACACTTCCCAGCTTCAACTGCTTTAAAGTTGGGGATGACTGGTCCTTTGAGGGTCACCTTGAAACCTGGAGAACAACTTTCCTTTTTGCAAACAGGAAACCAAAAAGCCAGAGGATGGGATTCAGGCCTGACAAAATATTCTGGATTGTTTAAGAGATATACCCTTCAGCATCAGTAACAGCTAGGACCAAGTGTCAATCAAAGTCTTCAAAAGCCAAGAATGGAGCCAGTGTCACATCCGTAAACCTCATGTACCTTAAACTTATTTGAGTTTTCCCTAGATTCAATCTTAACCTAAAACTGCAGATTTGTCTTGGTAAGCCCAACCCTTGGTCTTAATGATTCATGACTTCACTCCATCTGTGCAGGAACCTTTTGATTCCAATGGGAGTAGTATTTCAGCTTTAATCAGGCATCAGTTACTGTGAGTGGTTCTCTTTTGACCCCTACTGGCCATAATTTATATTACTCATTCTGTTTCATTAGCTTCATATCTGGTATATGCAAAGAAGTTGGATTTCTCCATCACATAATTAAAAATGGGCCAGACATAGACAACTGGTTCAAATTCCAGATCTAAGAAATGTGGGGCCTGAGAAACAAAAATAGAGGAAGAAAGAGAAATCGGTAGTGAAAAAATTTAATTAAAAAGAAAACCAAGACAAACAGGAGTATCAAGTATGTAATTCAAATATTTTTTAAATTCTACTTGATAGAATGAAAACCTACAGTATTCCAAAATAAAAAGAAGCACTAAAATCTAAAGGGACCTGAAAAGATCCCATAACCAAAAATATAAATGCTACATTAAATTATTTAACATTTATATTACTTCTTTTTTAAAATGTATTTATTTAAAACTTTAAAAAACAAGAAAAAAGTCATATGTATAATAGAGGATTCAAAATATACAATAATATAGTTCCATTTCAAGAAAGTACATATTATAAATAGATGAGATACAAATTTTAATGGAAGTTCTTGGTAGATATCATGGAAAACTGTCCAAGACTACCACAGTGAGTAACAAGAGGACAATGGCATCATGAAAACCACCAGAAGTCTACAGAATTGAAGAAATAATAAATAGGAGATAATAAAACATTCAACACTTACTAGCTGTGTGACCTTGAGCAAGAAATTTAACCCCAACTGCCTTGCAGATAATAAACAAATAAATAAACAAGCAAATGGATGAATGGATAAACAAACAAATAAAAGAATAAATTAAACATGGAGCAAAAGAGAATACAGGAAAGATCTCACTTTCTTAGACCAAGATAGGAGCCTGTTCAGTGTTATTTCTTCCATTTTCACTAGCAAATCATTTCCCCTTCACTGGGGGTATAAATATTTAGGAAATAAGACGTGGGAAATACAGACTACAGAATAAATGTAGAGAACAAATGTTTTATGACCCATTCAACCATTTGAACATAGGACTTGATTTATACCTTTAGGATATCAAGGAAAGGGTGAGTCCAATAGAAAGAAGCCTTCTCTTGTGCCCCAAACACAAATTCAAAATAATGATGACTATCAAGGCCTTCTCTGCAGTAGTAGGCCATGAAACTATCAAGCAATTTAATTCATTAATTTCTAATACAAATTAGTGAAATTGGGCAATTCAATAAGAATTTAACAAACTTGGAGAATTAGTATTATTTGGTGATTCTATTTACACCCCCCCAAAAAAAAGAATCACACCATATTCTGTTTTGTGCCCCTTATTAATTTTCAAAAATTCAATTCATTAATATAACATTCCACAACATGGTACACTTGTGTTTGCCTCTACTTTTATTTGCAGAAGCATTGCTATCCTTAGCAATGTAAGATCTGACCACAGCAACATAATAGTAAATCTCTAAAAATAAACTAAAATAGTCTTGTTCAAAAGAAAATTATAGGTTTTGCAAGTTACTAAAGGAAAGAAGGGGGTGGGGTCCAGTAAGGGACACTTTGCTTCACATAAAGATAGTTTCTATATCAAATTAGAAGGAAACAATATCTATAAACTAAGAGACAGATTATAGTATTTCAAATAAAGAATGATACAGGAAGCTACTGCACCAGCTTCTTTTCCCTCAACTTTATAATAATCCATGTTTGTAAACAATCCACAGTCAATTCAGTTCATTCAATATCTTCAACAAATATTTATTGAAAGCCTATTAAGTAAAGTCTTGTTCTGGGCAATGTCTACCTATCAGAGAACTTTAGGACTGATGGCATTCTTTGTGCTGTGCTCTTAGTTTCTTCCATCAAAGAGCCTAGTCTCATTAGAGATACAAAACATAATCACAGATAAAATAAGATGATAAAAGAAAAAAGTGTCAAAATGAGTGGTACAGACAATAAGTAGAAAGAAATAACAGTGATTTGTGCATAGTTCATGGATAATAGGTGCTCAATGAACAAAGAGATGAATAAATGGATTTGAAGTCACACTCTGGGTTTGTATCTTTGTGACCTTCCCTGAGCCTTGATTTCATCATTTGTAAAATAAAAAGTTTGATGAAATGCTTTCTCTGTTCCTTACAGTTCCAAATTTCTAATTCCATAATTTTATAAATTCAGAGAAAAAGAAAATATTTATAAATTGGAGTTATGGAGTAAAATTAAAGAAGGCATAGGATTTGAATTGGGCCACAAGGAATTGGTTAACTTTGGATAAGCGAAGAGGAGATGAAAACCTAATCTTCATTTACAAATTCACATATTTCCCAAGAACAGATTGTCAATGAAAATGTTAAATTATCAAATAGATGGTGGCTTTCTGGTGTGCACAAATATGAGCTTAAGATGATAAACCAATTTTAATCAAATGACTTGGACATTTAACTTTCACCCAGGGTTGAGAAGTGGCTACAACCTGCATGTATTATTCACTGTTACAAGTTCAAGATCACTTCAGATCTCTTTGAATTTTCTAACACCAATTCTTCAAAGCTAAGATAAGAAAGCACTCCTTTTTATTTCATAGGATGCCATCCCTTTACATTTTTTCTTCAGAAAATTTCTGAAGGGACTTATTAATGCATTCTAGGAGTGAATCAAGAAATGGGAATTCTAATCCACCACCAGATATACATTACAAATCTCATGTCTTTCTTTGAACCACAGAAAGGGAATGTTATGAAATTTCAGAACCAAGAGGATGGAAGAAAAGCAAGTCATTTGTGAAGTTGTAGTATGTAGAATATCACAGACCCCAACCTAACCTAAAATATCTCAATAACTTCCAATTCCTGTCCCTTCTGTCACTTTTTTTGAGCAAAATCTTAATTTACCAAAAGGCTTTTGTTAAAATACACAGGCATTTGTAGAAGAGAGGTAACTTTTATATGAATTACTATTGTGGACAAGCCTGGGCTCCAGGCTTGTCAAGCTTTGTTGTGCTTCAAGGGAACTTCACATTACTACAAAGGCCTATGAGTAGTCATGGTACGGCTTCCTTGAAGAGATCATTAGTCAAAGAAATTTTTTTTTTCATGCAGGAAAATATACTGTCTTTAGACAAAACAATGGAGAGCTCCTGTTTGGTTTGTAGGGCTTGTTCCAAGAATTTTGCAATCACAACTCAGTCATTAGCCTCCTAATCCCTTCACTGCATGGAGGGAGGGTGTGCCTTAATTTTTCTATTATCTTCTAAAAATATTTGGAGGATTATAAATTGATGAGTGATGGTCATTTTGAAAGAATATGGCCATGATATTTATTTGGGTATCTATGATCAAGTTCATCCCCTGTGGCTATCAGTAATAAAAAACTGCCCTGACTAAATCCAAAAATAAAAAGCAGAATATTGAGTCAATTCTTCAATGCTACTCTAATACACATTAGATAGTTGACACTTGAAAGAGGACAAACCCTAAAGAAATGAGGCTGGCCTAGAGAAAAAGTTTTAACTCCATAAGGATCTAGAAAAATCATCTGAGCAGATGAACATGTATGGATAAAGCAAATAGCTGTCCTGAGTTGTAACTCTATTAGATGGTGGTGAGTTTGTAGAATGAATTCAACTCTCCCCATGCAAAGCCACCAATGATGGGGTTGCCCACCAAAATATAGAGGGAAAAGGGAGTGCTATCCCAAAAGTTGGGATTATAGTCTATGTTGTGGGCTGTTTCAAAACACTGCCTCCAAATCAAGGGGCAAAAATTTTATTATGCTGCTATGATCAGGCTAAACCCATGAGGGCTTTTAGCAAGGAAAAGGGGTTCCCTAGCAGAACTCAACCAGGGGAAAGAGGCCATAAAATGGAATTGAACCATTAATGGACACAGGCTAACCCTAAAAGGAATTTAGCACCATAAAAAGAGCTAAATATACAAGGAGAAACATGCCATGAGGTAGGAGTACACCATTGACTAGAAAGCTAATGCTTAAAGGGAGTTAGCACCCTAAAAAGAGTTAGCAAGGGAATTATAGTAGAGTAGGTCTTCTATAAAGGAAACATAACTTCAGGAGTTTCATATCATAAATTGGTTTTCTGATTGGATTCAGTAATAGTGGAATTATGATGGTTTTGTCAATGAAAAGAATTTAATTAAGAATTCCATCAGAGACCTCTATTTGGGGTGGGGCTGTAATAAAAGTCCACTTGAATAAAAAGACTAATCAAAATAAAAAAGTCCACTTATAATTTTATCAGTGCTCTTCCTTCTTGTTCCTTGGAGTTTTGTTTACAATAATTCAGGCTCTCAGTCTTTGAACATCTAGCTACCCAAGACCTCATCAGGTAGTACCAGAGAAACACAAAATAATATATAATTGGAGGAATTTCAACAACTTTGTCCTCAGTGCTTTCTTTTACACTTAATCTTCAAGTTAGCCTTAATAAAACTTTGTTATTTTATAGCCAGCTAGATATCACCTGAATGTTCTATTCACTATATTGAATGTTAATTCAATGCAGCAGAATGTGTGTGTGTGTGTGTGTGTGTGTGTGTATTTGTTTGTGTGCATGCTACTTGGTGATCTAAGATCAAAGAAATGTTATGTGGAACCAAGCAAGTATAATGCATTTCTCATTTACATAATTCTTTAAAGTTTAAGGTAATTTTCCTCAAAACCATTCTATGAACTAAGTGGCACAAATATTAATATATCTATTTCACAAATTAAAAAACTGAAGTTGTAACTAATCAATAGTTACTTGGCTAATAAGTGCTAGAGCTGGGACTAATGTTCTAAAACTTTTAAAGCGGTGACAGTTTTAGAATTTAACTATACTATCTCATATTTTATATTTTGCTTACATTGACTTCTATTTTGCTCTCCAATTCAACATATATTTATGAAGCATTTACTATACAAAGAGTACTGTATAGTCTAATAGAAGAGATGAAAAAACATACAAAATTCTAATACAAAACCAGGTGCAGATTTCAAGGAAACCATCTAAATCCAGTACACATATTTTATAAATGAAGAAATTGAGGCTGTAGAAAGGACAAAGAAGTTGACCAATATTATATTTATGGTAGTAATAGAGCTCAGTTTTTAAAACATTTTCTGTATCCAGGGTCAATGTTCTTGTCTCTGTATCATGACATAATTATTATTATTTTTTTTTTTTGCTTTTTGCTGAGGCAATTGGGGTTAAGTGACTTGCCCAGGGTCACACAGCTAGGGAATGTTAAGTATCTGAGACCAGATTTGAACTCAGGTCCTCCTGAGTTCAGGGCTGGTGCTCTATCTGCTGCACCTTCTAGCTGCCCTGCAAGGCATAATTATTAAGAGAGGTACAAACATGTGAATACCTAAGATCTGAGGAGTTACAGGTTATTACCAACCTGGGGAAATAAAAAAGAATTTTGCAGAAGAAATAGCAATGGTACTTTAAGGTTAGAGATAGGGAGCCAACAGCCAAGGAAAAGGAATAGAGTATGAATTGTTCCTAACAACATAAAGCAAAGGCAAGGAAAAGTCTCTTATGGGACACAATGAAGAATCTAATTTGGCAGAGCATAAAGTACATGTAGAGAAGTTACATGAGATAAGAATAGAAAAGTAGAGTAATATTAGAGTATACTAGGCCACTGAGCTAAGATATAACCACTGGATTTTTTTGAACAAAAAGAAACCTGAGATGACAAGATCTACAAAAGAAAATTGGAGGATAAAAGATGGAGATTAGAGGTAGAGAGACTTTTCAGAGCTTTACAGCAATAGCCCACTTCAGTGACACTAAGAGCTGCTATTAAGGTGATAAGAATGGGAACAGAGACAATGGAACAAATCCAAGAAACATCATGGAAGTAGAATTGCCTGGATCTGGTAACTAATGGGATATGAAAGGTGAAAAAAAGGTAAAATTTAGCATCAGGGTTTTGGAAAAC
This sequence comes from Myrmecobius fasciatus, assembly GCA_023553655.1. NCBI lineage: Eukaryota > Metazoa > Chordata > Mammalia > Dasyuromorphia > Myrmecobiidae > Myrmecobius > Myrmecobius fasciatus. Next base: position 133,054 of record JAJPUD010000627.1, on the reverse strand, counting down.
TGGAAGAATGTGATGCTGCTATAAGTAATAGCTAAATCAAGAAGAAGTTGGGGACAGAGGGAAATGCGGAAATGTTAATTTGTATGGTTTTGACTGGACATACTGGTAGAAAAAAAATGATTCTCCAATTCTGGCAGTTGTAGATCTGAGTCTATACATTAGGAGAAAGGATCAGATTTCAAATTTAGATTTGGGAGCATCCAATGTTGAGCTAAATAGTGAGATTGCCTAGGGAGAAAAAGGAAGAGACAAAAAAGAGAATAGAGTAAAGAATAGAATCTTATGCAATAAATGTCAGTTGAATTAAATGCCTTCCTTAAGCGGGCATAAAGAGAATGGATATAAGACATGATTAGGAAAATAAGAAGAAAACTATGAGAATATAGTGTGCAAAAAGCTAAGGAAAAACATACAATTCAGAGAGAAATGGTGATTAACAGTGTTAAGGAGTGGTCTAGAAGGTTAAAATACTTGGGGGGAAAAGGTCAGTAATTAATGATTAGAAAGTAATTGATAACCTTTCATAAACCAGTTTCAGCAGTGGTAGGGACACAAACCAGATTAAAAAGTCAGAGGTGGATAACATTTTTCAAAAGTTTGACTCTGAGTCACACTTGCATGGTTGAATGGTATGGAAGGAATGAGGAATGGTTTTTTTTTGGAGAGACAGGAAATGAGTATAAATGTGTTTCTAGGCAAATGCAAAGGAACTAGTGAAGAGAGAGAAATTGAAGATGCATGAGAGCAAGGTGATAATTACTGGAGCAATCAAATGGACGATGAAATATGTGTTGCATAAAACACAAGGGGACTGAAGGTGAAATTTAAAGATAACGAAGAATATATTTTTTTTTTAAATCACATAAAATTGTAGCTTAAAAATGCTCTGAAGGCAAATACTGCTGATGAGGTTCTGGGTAGCTGGGTGGGCCTTTGTAGAGACAGTCTGAATCTCTAAACAATTTGGAAGCCTAGCTACTCCCTGATGCAAGCAGGGAAGAGCACTGATTAGATTACAAGTGGACCCTTTTGATTTTGTTTAGGCCTTTTGTTTTTCATTAGGCTTTTTTATACAAGTAGATTTTTTACTACAGTCTCACCCCAGGTGGGGAATCACTTGATTCCCCTAAATTATTGTATCCAATCAGAAAGCCAAGTTCTGGTGTCAAACCCTCAGCTTATATTTCCCTTATAGAAGACCTGCTCATAAAGTAGATCTTTGCTAAATCCTTTTTAGGGTTAATTTGTGACTGGCTTACTCCTTATTATGTCTAAATTCTTTTTTAGAATTAGCCTGTCATGATGTACTTCTATCTCATAGTTCTTCATGGCATCTTCCCTTTAATGTTTATCTTCTTCCTGATTACTGCTAGGGAACTTGCCTTTCCCCTTGTTAATTGCTAAAGCCTTTATCCTTGTTAAAAACCCTTATGTATTTGGCCCCTCTTAGCAGCATAATAAAATCATTGCCCCTTGATTTGGAGGATGTTTAAGCTTATGAATTCTTTTGAGATGACTTGTGACACTGGCTTGTAACTCCCAATGTACTTTTGGGGTCTCAGCCCATACTTCATTTTGGTGCCATAATATAGGAAGAGTCTTATTGAACCCTGTAACCCTAACATTTTGGTAACCCTGTATAGGGAACCTCAATACTACTACTTTTTTTTCCCTCCTTGAGGGATAACAAATCATGATTACATTGGTAGGCTGATATCCTAGATCAACTTAGGTCACTGTTACTACTTATTAAAGTACACATTTCTCTTTTAATTAACTGTTCAAGTCCAATAGTAATAAGTAAATTAGCAACAAATAGGTAATAACTGGTTGAGATGTTTTGCTGTATTTCGAATATGAGAACTGATTATTATTCAGAAATTCACTCTTGGGATAGGAAACATAGGCTAACTTTCTTTTATATCACTATCCCTCACTCTGAGTGCTTCATATGCATTCCTAGGATATCAAGAGAAATCAAGCAATTTGCTTTGGATGCTTTCATTATGGTGAATTTATTCGAGAACATGGCCAAGAGTTGCATAGAATGAGCAGGAATGGATAGGCTTTGGTCTAAATTTTTGGGGTAGAGATGTGGGAATGTATAGCTTCATTTGTGGGAATAAAGGATCTGTTGAGCACTTGAGTATTTAGCATTTTCGTTTTCCCCCCTCATTCATTTTTTTGAAGATGCCCTTAGTTCTGCTTCTCCTTCACAATTTCTTATTTGTAAGTAATGAGCTGTAACTTGTACCTACCACATGACTTTCCATTATCCTTTAGGTGATTTTTAGTTTCAGTTCTTTGGAAACTGTAGTGTTCACAAAAAAAAGTCAGAAAACATTGTTATTAAAAAGATGGACCTTTTTAAAAAGGAGAAGCTTATGATCATTAAAGAACTTTGTATTTTCCCACAGGCACTCTAACCCATTCTCCTCCTATTCATTTCTGGACCCAGCTCATTATCCCTTTGTGGTATCTGCCTAAGATATTTTGGTCTGTTTGACACCAAGTAACAGAGTTGATATCCTTTTTTTTTTTTTTTTTTTCAGTTTTCCACTGAGTGTTACATTTCCATGTGAAAAAGATGACATTACCAAATTCGGTTTTGGTGTTGTTGATCCCTGTTCTATCCTAGCTGAATTTTCAGGAAGTCATTTTATCTCTTGCTACCTCAATTATTCACACAAAAAGAGATAATTAAAGATAATAAGTATATTTTCTCCCCATTTTTTAGAATATCTCCCAGACTGTTCTATGCATAATAAATGTTGATTGGATCATCCATAGTCTATAAACTACAAGCTTTTTTGGATGCAAATTGGCACTATTGAAAGCTACATTAACTATTTCAGTCCACTAAGGACCACTGACTACAGAAAAAGAAAGAAAGCTTGGGTTATGACTTGAAAAAATGAATTGTATTTAACTAACTTTCTGGAAGTAGAATAATATACAGTAATACCAGGATGAAAAATGATAGCATTAAAAGTAACTCATAAAGATAAGACTTTAAGCCTGCATCTTGGTTTAGTTTCCCAAAAATGTCTTTTTGAAATCATTGTTCTCTACTACTGAGCTACAGCCTTGGACTAATTTTAAATAGACATTGACATCTAGCTGAAACCTCTGAATTGTTTAAATCTGTTCTCTCTCACTCAGGATTACAAAATCCCTATAGAAATATATTTTCCACCTCTGACAATTCAAGTTAAATGCTTAGAGGATATTCATATAGTCACTTTGTGGTAACAATAGCTATCTTCAAAAGCTTAGGGCTCCCCCTACTTCATTCTATAAAATAATCAGGCAGCTGACATTGCCAAAAGTAGGTCATAAAATTAGTCTCTCAAAATAAAAGGCTTTTCATTCACCCTTAACAATAACATACTGAATTTGCAAACATGCATAAAAAATATATGGATCAACTTGAAAACTTTGTATACATTTTTAAGTGGATGTAAAAAAATGCAAATATAAATCTTCAAAATCATAATTTACTTGACAGCAGGAAGGAAAAAAAAAGCAAGTGTTGATCTGGTAAAGATGGTCATTGTAGGGAAGCAATCAGAATTACTGTTCAAAAGCTAATCTCTCTTACCTCAGCAGAAGAAAATAATTAAACTAAAAATTACTAGATCTAGGCAGTTAAAATGGGAATTATTTGGAAATCTTGATCCATGTAGACAGCTAGGATAACTAATTCTGATCAAATCTCTACTTCTTTTTATATTTTATTGACACAAGCTCAGGATCTCTTAAAAGAACAAGCACATAGGCTATATAGAACTTGTGTAGCCTCAAGGAGAAATTGAAAAATAAGTGAAGTTTCTTTTTTTACTTCTTTCTAAATTTTCCTTCTTCCCCATTCTCAATTTAGAACCTTCCCCTATACACAGATTCAATAGTTCTGTAATATTTGGGTTTACACTGTCAGGAAAGAAAGCAATATATTGAATTTACTTACATTAAGGTATCAATTAGCAAAGTGCTTCCTTGAACTCCCAATCTCTATTGTCTATTCCTAGCCACCTATGAATATTTTCAGTTTAAAAAAAAACATATGAAGAAAGCTGAAATTTAATAGAATGAATTTCTAAGGGCATGATCTTAGATAATAGAAGCAGTCATGAGAAATTTTTATTTGGGGGGGTTTTCTCAGTGTTTTTTATTCAAGGTATATATATGTGACCACTTTCTTCTGAAGCCAGAACAGAACCTAGATACATAAGAAACTCTTAGAAGGAAAACTCTGATTTGATGATACCTAGGAAAGAGTAAATATAGTCTAGAGATTCTATAGTCTCTCTCTTGGATTTAGTCATACTCTATTTAATGCCTTCTTTCTCTCCCTAACTCTTTCTGGAGACCTGCAGGATTAGTAATACTTTTCAATGAGGAAAATGTTGAGAATCTTTCCAAATTTTAATTTAACCTGCATCATTTCCAGTTTATTACCATACCCTTGTGGTGTTCAGAAATTTGCATGTAGAAAGTGTTACTAGCATTTAGGATGATAAAAACAGAATATTCAAATACATAATGTTCTGTGTGCTTATTATCAACAGTATTCTAAAATTGTAGAGCTATAAGAATCTTTAGAGTTCATCTAGTGCAAAGTTTCTTAAACTGTGGGTCACAAACCCATATGGGGTTGAGTAAGTGAATGTGGAGGTTGTGAAAGATTTGGCAACAGTTAAAAGTATAAAATATTCTGCCAAGATTTAATGTTTTATGTAAAAATAAATAAACACATCAATTTCATTAGTATGCAAATTTGCTTTTGTCTTTAATAAATGGTAAAATTATATGCATACCAAAGGATTATTTTAAAATAAATTTCTTTATGATTTATTATCAATAAATGTTTCCTTGTATACCTATTTTATATACTGATATACCCAGGGCCACATAAAAATTTCTTGAGCGAAAAGGGATCATGAATGGAAAAAGTTTAAGAAGCCCTGATCTAGACCAACTGTCTCCTTTTATAGACAAGATAGGAGAAATCCCTATAAAGTTGAATAACTTGCCCATGGTAACACAACTAGTTAGTGGTTGAGTTAGTAACAGAGTTGGACTTTTAATACCAGTGCTCTTTCATCTGTACCATATTGTTCTAAACAAGTTTGGTGGTGATATTTTGGGAATTTTTCATTTGAGGATTTATTTCAAGAGATGATTATTGGACATTTATCTTTTCTCTTTCACTTCTGGTTCAAATAGATCTGGGCAGTTTTCAACATAATTTCTTAAAATATTGTATCCAGATTTTTCTTTTGGGTTTTTGGTTATAGTATGAAGTAACCCAATGATCTGATTTTCTCTCCTTTTTCAGATGAATTGTTTATTGAAAAATAGAATTAAAAGTAAATTTTTAAATAAAACACCTTTTCTTCTATCTTTTTAGTTTTCTGATTTTGTTTTAATATCCCTTGTTAATGTAGAGTCATTAAGTTCTTTTTGGTACATTCTGATTTTTAGAGAATCCTCTATTTAGATCAGATTCTGTAGCTTTAACTTGTTAGGTCTTATTTCAAGTCATTCATCTAAAGCTCAATTTTTTCTCTATTTTGTTTTCTCTAGAGTTCTTATTTCATTCATACCATCACTTAAAAAAAAATAAACCAAAAAAACTCTTGCTTCCAGAAATTCTAGTTGATTTTATGGACAAGCAGTATTCTTGTTTGAATTTTAAATTGTTGAGAAAATTGTGGAAATTATGTAAACCAAACTGACTCCATCTTGTAAAATTGATTCCATTTGGAGTATTTTCCTTTAAATTTCCCCAAATTGATAATAATTGAGCAACTTCCTGTTTCACATTTGGAAAATTTATATGCTTATTCTCCCCCCTCCCAACTCTCAAAACTTACTCCTCCCCTCCCAATTCACAAAACTTAATCTTTTCTCCAACTAGAAATCAGATCACGTAATCTTTTATCCAAGTTTATATCCTGTTCATTGATTTCTTTTAAGGCATAAAAATTTGTCTCTTCCTGCACTCAGGTTCCAATGCCATGCTGGGGAGGCCTGGTTCTGATTCTGTTTTTGCAGTTATTATACATTGCTTAATAAATTGATATGCTCAAAAACTTAAACCTTTTTTTCCACAGTTATTTCAGATTTCATCCATCACAGCTTTTAGTAAGCCAGCCAGAAATAATTTGTAAATGGAATAAGATTAGAACCTACTTCCCAAGATTGTTTTGAGTATCAAAATCATATAATGATTGTGAAGTACTTTACAGAATGCCTGGCATATCACAGGCATTATATAAATGTTAACTATTGTTATTGTGTCTTCAATTGCATAATGTGATAATTCTGTACTGGATGAAGTAATTCAGTGTGGAGCAATTACATTTCTTTTCATTAAACATGGTTGTCCCATGATGAATTATTATGTATTGAGTTTTATATAAAATAATTGGAAATATGTTAGGTTGCACTGATGCCATCTAATTGGTAATAAGCTCTGTTTCATGTTTTAAATATGTAGTATTCTATATACTATTATTGTATTTCTAAAAAAATTTTTCTTACATTGGGAAATATGCAAGACCATTGTATCAAAAATGCTATTAGAAAAATAATTTCTATTAAAAATCAGGATGCAATTAGATTATGAATTGACTTATTAAAATGATACCAAAATAGAAAACTATAATATTTAATGTTTTGATATATTATTTAATATTTAATATAACAATTTGTTTAAAACATATAAAATTATTTACTATTTGGAAGGAAAGTACACAGGCCTTTTAAGTTATTTTTATGTGTTAGGTGTCTTGAGATTTTATATTCAAAAAGTCATAAGATTTCAACAGCCCTATTAACTGCATATTACAAAATCTAAAATAATGAAGTTTAAGAACTAGAACTAAGAAAATACCCTCTCCCATTCCTTATTTACTACAATCTTTTTTATCACTCTTTAGTGATCTTTCATTTGAAATTTTTTGGCTATCACAGAAAAATTATGAAAATGTATAAGGTATTTTAAAGATACAACTCCAATACATTAATATGAATCAACTATCAGGAATTTGCTATATGTCTGAAACTGCAGAATGTGTTTAGTTTTAGTTTATAGGTTTTAGGTGAAAAAAATAATAATAGCAAATGATTTGGAAAAACAAATTCTCTGAAGCTTAAGTATATTATGGATTCTTAATTTAGTCTTCTTTAATAGGATCAGAACTATAAGGCTTAAACTGGTTTTAAGCACATGAAATAGTAATTGGAAAACCAATGCAGTATGTTCTATTAAATTGTATTGTCTTCTTAATGGAAAATTTAGTAGAATTACCTAAGAATCTCTATGAGTGATCTGGAACTAGAGAAGCCGAGCCATCTTCAGGTATGTCCTGAAAATGAAGCCTATTAGAGAATATGCAAGAGACTATTTCCAAGGTCCAGAAAACTATATGGAACATCTGGAACTCAAGACAAAATATGATGATTAAATGGATATGGGGAATAGGTTATGAAGATAGGAGACTTGATGTTATTTAATATTGATTATTAATCATTATCTTGCTTTGACTTTTTGCTTCATAGTATTTATGTTTGCTTACTGTAGATCAAAAACAAGGGTTTTACATATTGATTTAAACACATACTAGTAATACGACCCTAAGCAGATTACTTAATCTTTAAACTGACTAAATCTATACATTTCAGAGCTGGTATTTTGTTGTTGTTGTTGTTGTTGTTTTGCTTTTTTGCTGAGGCAATTGAGGTTGAGTGACTTGCCCAGGGTCACACAGCTAGGGAATGTTAAGTATCTGAGACCAGATTTGAACTCAGGTCCTCCTGATTTCAGGGCTGGTGCTCTATCCACTGTGCCACCTAGCTGCCCCTGGTATTTGTTAAATTGGCCAACATGTAAAGCAAAAATTAGTTTGTTACATTTTTGATGTTCTAGATAATATTCATTAGGCCATTCAATAGGCATGTGTATTAGGCATCAGAGATACAAAGAAAAAGAAAAAAAAATACTTATCTTTAAGAAGCTTAATTTCCCTAAAAACAATGTTCCCTAAAAAATTGGAACTGGAAGGGACCTTAGACATCCATTTTATAGATAAGGAAACTAAGAATCAGGGTGGGAAAATGATTTATTCAAAGTTCAAGGTAGTAAATGGTAGAGTCAGGATTTGGTGTAAGTCCATATCTAAGTACTCATTCTACTATACTACAAGTTCTCAAATTCAAAATATCAAATGTATTTTTCAGGTGCTGTTAAATACAAATTCAGTTGACCTATATAACCAAATTATTCTAATTATAAAAATTATGATTTAAAACAATCTAATTTATACCTAATATTAATAATTATGAAAATAATAGCTAACATTAATATTGTCCTTAATATGGGCCAGGCACAGTGCTAAGTGCTTTACGATTATTATCTCCTTTACTGTATCTTACACATTTAATTAGAGAATTATCTTTAAAATAATTGAATACTTCTTAAGAGGAAAAGATAGAAATCATAATGTTTGCCAGAAATTTTTACTGGCACTAACCATTTAGCATTTTTATTAAAAATCGGGGGTGGGGGGAGATGAAACAAAGTAAAATCTCTCTATCTGCAGATTTTATTAAATTCAATTATTTGAAACATTTATTAAACATTCATTATGTGTAGGAGGCTCTAAACACTTGTAAATAATGAAATGCCAAAAAAATTTAAATTTTCAATAATATTTTATTTCTCCAAATACATGCAAAGACAGCTTTTAACATTCATTTTTGTAAGACACTGTCTTCCAAATTTTTCTTCTTCCCTTCTTTACCTTCCCCTCTCAAGACAGCAAGTAATCTGACATAGGTTAAATATTCTTATTTCCAATTTGTCATGTTGTGCAAGAAAAAACAAACCAAAAGGGAAAAAAACAAGAGAGAAAAAAACAATAACAACAAAAAGGTGAAAATTCTATGCTTCAATCCATACTCTGTCTTCATAGTTTTCTTTCAGGATGTGGATAGCATTTTTCATCCCAAGTCTATTGAAATTTCCTTGACTCACTTCATTTGTTGAGAAGAGCTAAGTTTATAACAGTTGATCATCACATAGTAGCAATGTAAGTCTGCTGGATCAAAGGGTGTGAAGAGTTTGATAGTCCTTTGAGCTTAGTTCCAAATTGCTCTCCAGAATGGTTGGATTGTTTCACAACTGTTACCAACAATGCATTAATGTCTCAGTTTTCCTACCTCCCTTCCAACATTTATTATTATCTTTTTCTGTCATCTTAGCCAATCTGAGAGGTGTGCAATGGTACCTCAGAGTTATGTTAATTTGCATTTCTCTAATCAATAATGATTTGGAGTATTTTTTCATATGACTAGAAATGGCTTTAATTTCTTCATCTGAAAATTGTCTGTTCACATCCTTTGACTAGTTATCAATTGGGGAATGACTTGTATTCTTATACATTTTAGTCAGTTCTTCACATATTTTAGAAATGAGGCCTTTATCAGAAACATTGGCTATAATTTTTCCCCCCAGTTCTCTTCTTCCCTTCTAAGTTTGACTACTTTGGGCTTTGTTTATGCAAAACTTTTTTTTAATGTAATGCAATCAAAATTAACCATTTTGCATTTCATAATATACTCTAGTTCTGCTTTGGCATAAATTCCTCCCTTTGCCACAGATCTATGAAGTAAACTATCCTTTACTCTCCTAATTTGCTTAGCATTATCATCCTTTATGTCTAAATCATGTACCCATTTTGACCTTATTTTGGTATATGGTGTTAGATGTTGCTCAATGCCTGGTTTCTGCCATGCTATTTTCCCAGCAATTTTTGTCAAATCATGATTTCTTATCCCAAAATCTGGAGTCTTTAGGTTATCAAACTCTAAATTACTATAGTTATTGGCTATTGTGTATTGTGTCTCTAACCTATTCTATTGATCCACTCTCAGTGAAATGCCAAATTGAAAGGGTAAAACTGTACAGAAATTCTGAAGAAAAAAAAAAGTGGAAATAGACCAAAAAATGACAAATGGGTTTTATATACATTGAAGGAAAAATAATCCAAGTCAAAATACAATGGCAAACCTGTAATTATCAACAAAGCTTATGAACCAGACCAAGGAATGATATAGACTTTCTGCAAGATGAACTCTATAAACAGATATGGCCAAAAACACTAATAAAATGCCAAGCATCATAAGAAAAAGAACAGAAAGTATTTTCTTACTTTTTAAAAAAATTTTTAAAAATGTTCATCTGCCTTTCGAATTGGGTGGAGAATTCTGGGCCCTAAATAGCAAGAAAAATGTAATGAAACTGGAGAACGTTCAGTACAAAAAAGGAACTAAAATAATCAAGGAGATGGATGAAAGGACTTGAGAATGAGGACAAACTCAACAAATGAATCCACTAGTCTGGAGAAATGAGAGCTGAGAGGTATGGTGAAGACCACAGAATCATAAAGGAAATAAATGGAGGCATCATGAATCTTACAAAATTCTAAAATATTAGAACTATTCACTATCCTTGAAACTTAAATAAAAATGGTTTTAAGGTACCACCAAGCAAAAGTACTAAATTATATAACATGTAGTAAATATATGGAATTCCTTATAGAAAGAGGTTAAAAATATGAATAGTTTTAAATAGAGATTGGCTAATTTCAAGTGAGATAACTGCAAATGAAGCCTAATTTTTAAAACTGATGCCATGTAAGTCAACTATACAATATCATACGTACTTATCTCAGTGAGATAGAATATTGGACTAAATGGTTTGACCATTTGTTTGATCCAACTTGAGTTTTCTTTTGGTTTTCATTATTTGGAGACTCAAAAGAAAGAAAATTTTAGGCAAATTACATCCTGTGTCTGGTTTTAGAAAATAATACTTACAATGAATTAAAACATTTCTGCCTACATATAGTTGATGTTCCCTATATTCCCTATAAAAAGATAAGATGGAAAACAATATTCTGGCCACTATGTTTGCAGAGTAAAAGAACTCCCCCATATATGTAAAAAGATTTTATGGTCTAGGCAAGGTGGCTACTGAAGAAATGGTGCTAGAATCATCAAAGCTTGCTTACACTCCTGGCATATTATATCATGCTGGTGTTTTATCACATTCAAAACACAAAGATACCATACTAGACATTCCTTTAATCCATTCCTTACTCAATGTTTTGAAATTATTCTATCAAAAATATATCATGTCATAATGGAAAGAAAAGGGAAAATTATAATTCTGTCTAAATATGAGCACTCTTTCATGAATACTGATTTCATTATCCTTGATTTTCAACAGTTACAATCATAATACTACCCAATGTCCTTGGTTAGTTCCACAGTATTGTAGAGTTAGCAAAGACACAATCGGTCAAGAATGAGGAAGGGACTCTCAAGGTAATGTGCTTTCTGGGCTACAGTAGGTGCCATAGAATTTGTGTTCTTTGAAAACCCCTGGTACAGCAAAATTGAAAAACAGCACTGCATATAAATTGCTTTTAGTGTAGCATCTTTTGTCTATTTTTAACTCCCAAAACTGAATTTTGCTGTTTAAATTACTGATCTTCATGAGTTATAATTACAAAATGCCATATGTCTTTCATTTAATTAAAAATATTTCCATATTTTATTTTGTATGATTTTTTAAAAATGACTTGACTACCAGGTTAGCACCATGGACATGACTTAATTCTATATCTTGTTCCTTCTTTTTAACATGCTATTTTTCCCCTCTTTTGCATTGCACCAGTGAAAACTGCTTGAATTGGAACTCTTTCTGATGGAATGCTACAATTTACTTTACATTCACAATGCCTCAAACACAAGAAAGGCAGATTTTAAAAATAGGTTAATATCATTTGCTCAGACATAAAATATACTTGCTCCTCAAATTCAGAGTAGATAGTATAATACTGCCATCTATTGGAAGAATAATATAGCAAAATAATAATTAGGTCTCCATGTTTCAAATTTTTTTTTAAAAATAAATTTCTAGGACCAGCCTAAGGTAAACTGTCAACATGTAGCATTATTTAAGAAGTCCTAAGAAGATTTTCCATCTCTTTCTAAAAAAAAAAGAGTATGGAGATCTGAAATCCCATCATTAATCATTCATCTTTTTTTTCTTCTTCTCCCTGAAGATCTTTTTTTAAAATATGCAAAATAAACATTGTGTTAAATTTTAAAATCTTAATCTGAATGAATTTTTCATATATGGTTAAAACATATCATCAAGGAACTCTTGGGTACTTGTATTAGGAAATGGAAAAGGAAAAAAGTTGAACAAAAGAGGAAAGACTGAAATGATTAAAAAAAACTTTATTCCTTTTTTCATCATCATTATCATCAATAGGCCATTCCGTATAGCTCCAGATTGTTGTTAATGCAATTAGTAAGAATGGTCATTTAACACTACCACTGAGTTCTGTACTTGAACAGAATTTGATGATCTCATAACCTACTGTTTTAAAATGAATATTGGATATAGAATCAGACAACTAACTAGCTCTGCTACTTATAACCTTTATTACCTTGAACAGGCTACTTTATCTATTTCTCAATTTCTTTATTTTTAAGAGTAAACCCCAAGACCCTCTTCTGCTTCCACTCTAGAATACTAGTTATTTTAACATTACGGAATTAACATTTGCAGATTTTCTCTCTTTCTATTGTGTTTGTCTTTAGCCAGTAGATCTGAAAATCTAGGTCTGGCACTCTTGCCACTATACCATTCTGCTTACTTTTTATAAGCATCATCCCATTACACTTTTTCCATTAAAAATAATTTCACATAATTTCATTTTATTCTCACAGGTAGGCACATACCATTATCCTTATTTTATAAAGAAACCGAAACATAGGGATAAGTGGTTATCCAAGGTTGAGATCCTACTTTGTTTGCTGCATTCTCCACCCATTCTTTTCCTCTTTTGGAAAGATGCTGCTGCTCTGCCTGTTTCCCAACCCCATGAACATCAATCTTCAGAGCAAAGAGCCCTCTCCCACCTCAATACACTTCAGCTCCCTTTTGTATATTGCTTTCTTTCATTAGATTGTAAGCTCTTCGAGGGCAATGGCTGTTTTTCTTTTTCTTATTCATAGCTTTTGCTTTTAGTTTGGTACTGGCACAGAGATCAGCTAAACTTCACGTCAAAACAATGTTACTATTTGCATGGTATATAATGTCTGTAAACATTTTTTGGATAGGGGAAAGGAAGATCATGAGAAAAGTACTTTATTCTAAGCAGATGCTATATTTTGGGGAAGAGACTGCTAAACATCCAAGACTAGAGGATAACAAAAAGAATACTGTGTCATTTTTGAATTAGTTAAGTCCAAGGATCAGACACTGGAGAAGGAACAGTGATATCTACATTTAATTCCCATCACACAACTTTGACTAATATTTCTGTACTCTAACTGCACAGACTTTTTCCAAGTCCTCAAAGAGAGTTTTTACAATTTTATTACTTTATTTGGAGCCCAATGGGTCACTTGTCTATCATTCTTATAACCAGATTATGGAAAATATCTTAAATAATTCGCTCCATAAAATTATAAATGAATTTGACCTACCACCAAACACCAATGTTACAATCTCACTGGGGCTTGATATTCTTTCAACCCATGGTTAATGTACCTCAGTAACAGCTGCTTAAGGCTACAAAGGCTCTTATCAGTGTAAGGTGATGTCAGGATGGATACGTAGTATTTTATCTTCCTTGCCTAATTTGCTCAGACATACCGTATCTGGTTAGGATGGAGTTTATATTTAATATACTCCTAAGTAGACATGAGAATAGGATCTGAGACTCTTACTATCAAGTCCATTTTGCTTAACACTTGAACACCCACACTCTTTTCTTTCTTCATTTCTTTTTTTTTAAACATTATAGCTATATGAAGAAAAAAGGACCTATATTCTTATAAGTTTGCTGGCATTTAAAGCTCTTTCAAATCTGGCTCCAATATGCTTTTCTAGCCTGATTTTAGTCTCTCTTGTGCACTTGATGTTTCAAGCAATCTGCTATTCTGTACATATATAACATTTTGTTTCCTGTCTCGTCCCCTTTGCCCTGTCTCTTCCCCCAAACATAGGGTTTTCTTCCTTCTGAATTAAATCTCTTAAAATATCTAATGATATTCAAGCCTCACTTTATATGCCATCTTCTATATGAAGCCCTTTCAGATCCCCCAATTGTCTACAACCCCCTTGAAACTGGTTTGTATTTATTCAGTGGTGTGTGTAGTGGATAAGTGCCAGCCATAAAGTCAGGAAGACCTTGGTTAAAGTCCTGCCTTTGATATATACAGGCTGGGTGACCCTGGCCAAGGCACTAATTCCCCAAGGCATCTCATTCCATTATTGGATAGGTCTAATTATTAGGAGGATTTTTCCCCATGTTGAATTGAAATCTACTGCTTTGTAAATTTTCATTACAACAGAGGTCATAACTATAAATAAAGCTCTTTGGTTGCTATGCCTAAAGCTGATTTACTAGCTAGCTATTAAGGCTACTTCTTCCTTACGTGAAGTGAAGCAGTACATCATTGCCTAGATTGGCAGTTAGACCTGATTCTGTCCTAGAGAGCGTGTAGTTTGATATGGTTCTCACCATGATTTTCTTGAGCCTATGCCCTATAGAAGGAATGACTACTTTTCAAAACCCATGTCCTTAATTGGTCCTACTATATATTTCCAGTTTCTAGACTAAGAGAATTATTTAGTTCCTAGCTGATATATAGAGCTAAAATTACTGACGTGTCTTGGACCCAACAAATCATCATTCCATTCAATAAACATTTATTAATCCTGTACTATCTCAACGTACTGTGCTAAGTACCAAGACTATAAATATATTAAGTGACAGACCCTAAACTTAAAAAGTTTACATTCTATTGAGGGGGTAGGGTTGATATGGCATATATACAGATAAATAAATAGAATGTGATAGATGTTTTAACTTTTTAAAAATTTCTCTTTTTAAAGAGAAATACATTGGGCACTAGGAAAATTTGCAGGAGACAATAGTCTTAATTGGTAAGATGCCTTTTCAAAGGAAGGCTTCCTTCTGGAACCAGTTCACAATGTCAAAAAGTTCTTCAAATATAGTCAGATGTTTGAAGTAAGTAGTAGATAGAACGCTAGACTTGGAATAAGGAAGATCTGAGTTTGAATCCTATTTCAAATATCTACTAAATATGTGCCCCTACTCAAGTCACAATCTTTCGACCTCAATTTCCTTTTTGTAGAGAGAATAAAAGCACCTAATTCACACAGTTGATGTGTAGTTCAATTCAGAGCCTATGTGTAAAGTGTTTCCTAAACATTAAAATTCTGCAAACCTTAAAGAACTATAGAAAGTTAGCTATTAGTAACAACAATGTAGCATTTGTATGATAAAACCACTGTGTTAAATGTTGGCTATACAAATTCCAAAAAATAAGACAGTCCCCCTACCCTCAAGGAATTTACATTCTATAGGACAGTTGGAAAGGGAAAGGGTTAGAAGGGAGAAGTGTCTCAAGGGGCAAGGCTTTTACCAAGAAAAGCTTGAAATCTGAAGAGTAAGTAGAGCCGTGATTGAAGTGAGATGATTGAGACACTTCATAAAGTGGCAGTGGGAATGAGAAACTCACATATCAGAAAAGCTGGTCCCAAGGTGTAGCCAATCTGGAAATCATAGCTGAAGATAAGAATGGAAAAGTTTAGAAAGTGAGTTCTCTTTTAATGGGAGCATAGTCCTTTTCCTTCAGGAAAAAATATGGATGGAATTCTTAGCTTGGATAGGTGATTAGACCTCTAAAGTATCTGGTAATTCTGGTAGTCTATGATCAAGGTTTCTTATTAAGCTGCATTTCTACAAGAATTAATATATGGAGTTAGGAAATAATAAGTTTTCAAAATTATAGTTTTGGTTAAAAATGCAAGGAAAGGCAACTCATTAGGGATCCATTCTAAATTTGCTTTTCTCATATTGCATCCATGCCAAGAAAACATTTAAAGTTTTAAGGATTCATTATGAATTCTCTCAAGGATGTTTCACAGTATTAATTAAAAATTAAGAATAGCTTTCCAAGAAAGAAAGCATATGCCATTTAAAATTATATTTTAAGTATTCTGTTAATTGTGTGCTAACTCTGTACAATTTAAATATATTTCCACATGAAAAACTGCTCCTAACCACTTCATACTTAGTTATACAGGTTGTTGACTTTTGCCTGTGAAGGAAACAAACTTTTTGTTAAGTATACTGTTTTTCTTGTTTATATAAGAAAGTAAACTTTATAATTCTGAAAAAACAAGTTCTGCTTCAGAGGCACACCCTTGCTCTAAATATAGTTTATCCTAGCATAATGAATATATTTATAAAATGTCATAATAAATATGGAATTTAACTTTTCTATGTTAGTTTAATGTATTATGAATGTTAATAGAGTACTTTCTGATTTATTTGTGTCTTAAAGTCTTTTGGTTTTGAGAATAGAAAACATGTTGCATGTTTTTCCTGATATCTTAAAACCAAGTTTTCCTTAATGCTACAATTTGATGGAGGAAACTCCCTACAAAATAAAATTATTGATAAGAAGCAAAACCAAAAATGTTACTACTTCATGCTTATTTAGTGTATTAAATTTACTAAGTGTTATCTATCCACACATTTAGCCCTATAGCATAGTCATAATTATTTACAAAGTTACCATAGCATAATTACTTCCATTTTACAGATGAGAAAACTAACATGCCTTTGGTCACATACATATTAAGTAACATATCAGTAACCAAATGCAAATCTTTTAATGCTAACTCTTTTTTCCCATTAAGTATTACTGTCTTTTCCAATTTTACAAGGAATAAATTATTATCATGAAAAATCACTAAACTGTATGCTCCATGAAGGTAGGGACAATGTTTTCTAACAAAATTAGTGTTCAGATAGATTCCTAGGTTTTAGAAATTTCCTAAACATGAGACCTTTTATTGGGGAAGCACTATGTTAATTACTTTCCCTTATTCCCCAATAATAAAAATGCCATCTTCCTTGAGGTTTTAGAAAGAAATCACAAAAACTCTAAGCTTCAATAGAAGTTGGATAATCTAGTCCAACTGGTATCTTAACAAACAGCAATCCTGACTAGAGTATCTTTAATAAGTAATCATCCTGGACATGGTTCTCTTCAACAATGAGATGGTTCAAACCAATTCCAGTTGTTCAGTGATAAAGAAAGCCATATACACCCAGAGAGAGGGATCTGAGTGTAGACCACAACATAGCATTTTCACGCTATTGATGTTTGCTTGCATTATGTTTTCTTTCTCAGGTTTTTTGTTTGTTTGTTTTTGTTTTTCTTGTAGATCTGATTTCTCTTGTACTGCAAGATAACTGTATAAATATGTATACAGACATTTGATTTGTCAAATATTTTAACATAATTAGCATGTATTAGACTTCCTGCCATCTAGGAAAGAGGATGGGGGAAAGGAGGGAAAAATTTATAACAGAAAGCTTTGCAAGGGTCAATGTTGAAAAATTACCCACGCATATGTTTTGCAAATAAAAAGCTTTAACAAAAAAAGTAATCATCCACCCTAAGGTAGATAGCTTACAATGAAGAAAAACCCATTACTTTCTATTTTATAACTCTAATTATGAGGAAGTTTTTCTTTACATTGCTCTAAAATTTGCCATTTGAAACCTCTATTTGCTTTTCTTAGTTTTATACTCAGGCCAAAGGGGGAGGAGGAGGGGGAAAGCCAGGTTTGTTCTTGAATCTGTTCACCAAATTGGTTGCACTCCTCTGGAGGAACTTCTGTTTATCATTGTTCTTCCTAAAATGTAGCAGGCAGAACTCAATACATTTCAGATGTGTTATAACTAGTATTATTATACTATGTCTTATATTCTACATTCTTAATTGCTAATATTGCTAATATTAATATACTATATTATAGCATCTTCCCTAGTGCTGGAAATCATACCTCCTTTGCTGTTATTTTTTAGTTGTGTCTGACTCTTTGTGACCCCACTTGGGGTCTTCTTGACAAAGATGCTGGAGTAGTTTTTCATTTCCTTCTCCAACTCATTTTACAGATGAGAAAACTGAGGCAAACAGGGTTAAGTAACTTACTCAGGGTCAAATAGCAAGTAAGTGCCTGAGGTTGGATGCAGGCTGGTGGTCTTTCCACTATACTGCCTACTGCCCTATATCTTTAATTTTTTTTATTTGCATAACATATGTGTGGGTAGTTCTTCAACAATAACCCTTACATAGCTTTCTGTTACAAATTTTTCCCCCCAACTCCCCACCCCTCCCCTAGATGGCAGGATATCCACTACATGTTAATTATGTTAAAATATTTACTGCCCTATATCTTGTGTGTTAGACTTTTTTTGCTTTTTGCTGAGGCAATTGGGGTTAAGTGACTTGCCCAGGATCACACAGCTAAGAAGTGTCTGAGACCAGATTTGAACTCAGGTCATCCTGACTTCAGGGCTGGTGCTCTATCCACTGCGCCACCTAGCTGCCCCTACTGCCCTATATCTTAATGCAGACTAAAATTGTCTCAGCTTTTAACTGCCACATCACAATATTGACATATATTGAGCTTGAAATCAAAAGCCCTGGTTGTTCACATACAGTTATAATAAGGGCAGGTCAAATTTTAAACCCAAGTAAAGGGTTTTATATTTGTTTCTGTTGAACTTTACCTTCTTAGATTCATTCTATCTTCCTAGCCTGTTGAGTTGCTTTTGACTCCATGGTCTAATTAGGTATCCCACTCAATCTTGTTTCATCTGTGAATTTGACTAATAAAATAGCTATCAATAGTATATTTATTCAAGTCATTGACAGAATGACAGGACCAAGGACCTATCTCTATAATCCTCCATTAGAGACCTGTTTCTACACTGACAATGAATCCATAAAATAGACCAAGACTTTTTACAATCAGGTATTTAAACAGAGATAAATCTACTGGACTGTGCTATCATCTAGCTTCCATCTCTTCTTTTTGACTATAAGGATATCATTAGAAACTTTGTCAAATCCTTTATTGAAATCAGGTCAATTATTATTTAGTGATTGCCTTTTCTTAAAGCCAGACAACTGGAAGGTAGCAAAAAGGGTATCAAGTACATCTATCTCATTTTACAGATAAGGAAACTGAGGCTCAGAGTGGGTAAATAATTCACTCAGTATTAGACAGCTAATAACTATCTAAGTGCATTAATTTTTGCTGATTTTTAAGTCTGGTGCTCTATCTACAATATAACACTGGTTAGAAATGCTCAAAAATCATTCTTGCCCTTCAATAATATATTCTAGAAGTTTACCAGAAATCTCTGTCTAGCTCACTGGGCTATGATTGCACATGCTTATTGCCTTTTCTTTTCTTTTTTTTAAAGTAAGAAATTTGTCTTTCTCCATCACTTTGGTATCTTCTCCTATTCTCAATCTTTTTTCAAAAATCACTGCACCACACAGTATTAAAATCTGCCATATCTGTCACTAGCCTGGAGGATAGTTTGTTCATTTTTAGCTACTTGAATTTAAATTACCACAAAACACTAAGGGGAAAGATAAAATGGAAGAAGAGGGTCAGAAAGTAATTGATAGAAAAGGGTAAAATAATGAAGCCTGGCAGATTCTTATAGTTTAATCCTTGTCTTAAGCACCAACCACAGAACATTCAGCTTACTCTGCTAGGATTCCCTCCTGGTTCATTTCCTTCTGCCTGACTTACACTTTCCTAATAACTTAGTTTTACTCTTTTATGAACTTGACTACTTTGAGCTGCATTAAAGCTCTGGAATTTATTTTCCTGGTCTTCAATTATATGGTGCAGCAGTTCAGGGGCTTGAGCAAAGCATTTCTCCCTACTGATCTCCAAAGGAGTCATTGTATAAAATACTTTATCTTGACCTCTGCTTATGACCTAGGAACCTACTTTCCACCTCTAAAACTCTATTCTAAGAAAAGACTATTCTCCATCTGAATGCAAAAGGTAACTCCCTTCCCACCTTCTATAAAGGAAATAAGACATTCTAAAAGTAAAGTGGTCTCTAACTGCAGGGCTTCAGTTAAGCATACACTATGGGAAAAGTGATACCATCATAGCAACCCAGAGATGGTAAGCTCAACCAAAACATATTCCAAATGGCTAGCTGACCAAAACATATACAATATAACCAATATATTATCTATTCTTTAGATTAGATACATAATACACACTAGTAAATAACAGAATCAATCCTGTGTTTGATAAATGCAATGATGCAAACTTTTGGAACAAGAATTCACTACCTGGCAAAAATTGCTGGGAAAACTAGAAGGCAGTTTGGCTAAAACTAGGTATAGAAAAACATTTCACACCGTATATCAAGACAAAGTTGAAAAGGGTACATGATTACATAGAGGGCAATATTATAAGAAAATGGGAGAAAGAAGGATATGGAAAAATTTACCTGTCAAATTTACTGATAAGGTGTTCATTTAAAAAAAAAAGTTGTAGGGGGCAACTATATGGCACGGTTGATAGAGCACTGGTCATGGAATCAGAAGGACTTGAGTTCAAATCCAACCTTAGACATTTAACACTTAACACTTACTAGCTGTTTAACCATAGGAAAGTTGCTTAACCCCCATTCTCTTAACCCCCTACCAATTATTTTTTTTAAACAAAACCAATATAGCCAAGATTAGAAGGAAAGTAGGAAAGTGGGAGGTGGGGATGGGAGAGATTTTTACAATAAGTTTCTCCAGTAAAAGCCTCATTTCTCAATTATATAGAGAATTGAGTCAAATTTAAATGAACTCAAGTCATTTCCCAATTGATAAATGGTCAGATAATATGAATAAGCAGTTTTCAGAAATAGAAATTTAAGCTATCTGTAGTCATTTGAAAAAAAATGCTCTAAATCACTATGGTTAAGAGGTACCACTTTACACCTATTAGACTGGCTAATATGTCAGAAAGGGGAAATGATAAATGCTGGAGATGTGGAAAAATGAGACACTGATGCACTATTGGTGGAATTGAGAACTGCTCTAACTATTCTGGAGAGCAATTTAGAACTATAACCAAAGGGTTATAAAACTCCACATATTCTTTGAAACAGCAATACCACTCTTAGGTCTGTATCCCAAAGATATTTTTAAAAAGAAGAAAGAAAACAACTTATGTGTAGAAAAAAATTGTATCAGCTCTTTTTGTGCTGGCAAAGAATTGGAAATTGAGGGGATGCCTATCAATTAGAGAATGGCTGAGTAAATTGTGGTATATGATTGTGATGAAATACTATTGTTGTATAAGAAATGGTGAAGAGGATGGTTTCCAAAAAACCTGGGAAGACTTGTATGAATTAATGCAAAGTGAAGTGAGTAGAACCAGAAGAATAATGTACACAGTAACAGCAATAATTTAGCTATTCTCAATAATACAAAGATTGATCCAAGATAATTCCAAGCGATTTATGATGAAAAAATGCCATGTATTTCCAGAGAAAGAAGTAATGGAGTCTGTTTTCTTTCACAACAGGGCTAATATGGAAATATGTTTTGCATGACTACACATATATAATCTATGTTAAATTTCTTGCCTTCCTAAAGAAAGGTATGAAAATGGAAGGAGGGAAAGAATTTGGAACTCAATTTTTTAAAAAAGAATGTTTATAATATTTACATGAATTTGGAAAAATAAAAGGAAATTTTAATTAAAATGTATTGTCCATTCTCTATATTAAAAAGGCTATTAATTTTACCACACAAATTATTAAGAGGGTTGGTCTTAATACTTGAAAAATGTTATTCTCAGTCTTGAATAAGAAAATCAAAAAGTAAGCTATTTAAATGAGATGGTGTAAGGTGCCCACCACTCAAAAAAAAAATCCCAAATCTCTTATGCTTTTTCATACTTGAAATTCCACAATTAGTGTTATGTCCATTTGTTTTGTAATTCAAATATTCCTGGAACTGGTGATACACTAAATCTTCAAATTACTATATTGTTCAGATCATTTCCTGAGAGTAAGTTTTGATAGGGCAAAAGAAAGAAGAGAAAAAGGAAGTTGCAAGCCCCTGGCTGAATAATGAGAGGGGAAGCCCAATTAAGGATGGGAAGGACACAAAAAGGAAAAATTGAAGACAAAGCCCCTGTTTTCATCCTGGGACTATCTCTGGGTAGCTTTTAGTATATCAAAATAGTGGGTCTTGATGTGGCAAAATGCTAGTCTTCTGAATTAGCCAAAAGCTTAGTCACAACAGACAGAATAGGTCAAGCTCTCTCTCTAGCTAGAAGTGAGTAGTAGGGACTATGTTACTATAAAATCTCAAATCACAATTAGACAAAATCTAGCCAAATTAATATGAGTAAGAAAGAAGAAAAAGTCACAAGTCTAGAGGGCCAATTACTATACATTCTTTCCTCCACAGATACTGAATTTAAGTCTGATTTAAACCTGAAATAGAGAAATTTAGGTAAGTTTGATTCTCCACAGATATGCCCTAGAGAAGATGGTTAATTTCTTCATATAAGACCAACGGAAGCTGGAAGCATTTTTAAAATATTTTATTGGTTTATAGTACTTCAAAAAAATGAAAAATTTTGGCATATTTATGAACACCAAATAGGACAAAATATAAAAATACCTAATGAATTAAAAAAGAAAATCTTCGCTATAAATTAAGGCAAGCTTTAAGAACAAAGCTGTTTACTAATTGAATTCATAAATTAATTTCCTCACATTGTAGGTATTTTGGTATGTCTAAGGGACAGCATGTGGGTTTAAATTTGTTTTGGAAGTATAAAATGAGATGGAATCTACCTATCCTCAAATTAATATGGTCCACTTTCTGAAAGTTCCCATAGAGCTTTGTTGTCCTGAAAATGGATGATATTAGATTAACCTCTTAATCTCTGCTAAAATGTTAATTGTCCAATAATAGATCATTACTGTCAAAAATCCTTACAGTAGTTGATATATATATATATATATATATATATACATATATATATAGAGAGAGAGAGATCCCTAGATATAGATGTAGATATAGATAGATAGATATGTAGACAGAGATTGAAGAAAATCTTTAAGAATAATGATATTGCTGGGTATTTTAAATAAGTGAAATATCTATGATCAGGAAAACCTTTCTACATTTTTAAGATCACACCAAATATGAGACTAAAATGAAGCAGTATACTAACTCATTGGTTTTCATTTAGGCATGATGAATTTCTAGAAGAAATTGTCTTTAAAAAACCCAACTGTTGATAATTTCACTTCATTCCACCTCCCACCTTTTCCCAACTTTAAATACTAGATAGTAATGAAGTTTAGGTACTTGGTAGAAATAAAAAATTTATGAGTTTTCTCTCCTTGTTGGAAAGGGAATGATTATATAGCAGGCTTTTTATCACATTGCAGAAAATGTGCCGATAACATTTAGATGCTTCATTTTCTACAGTAGGTGGTTAAAAACAAGCTTCAAGTATATATTCCATTTGGAAATATTTGTCATTTTGTTTTCCTTTTTTTGTTTTCAACCAAAGTTTGAGAAAAGAGATCTTTCCGTTGTGAAAAGTCTGAAGTCACCTTTTTCTATAAATTGTTTTACATATCTCAATATGCAAGTTTATACAAACATATTAGTGAATTCATCAAAATTAAAATGTTTTTGACAATCAACTTTTAATAATTTAAAGTTTGTGGCTATACTTTGGGGAATTTTTTTGTAAAATTAGTAAAGATAATCAAATAATTAAATTAAAAAGTAAATTGAGATATGTGTTGCGTTATAAAGTGTTAAACTAAGATGAGCTATTCCTTATTTCCCACTGTTCAGTTAAATTAAGCAACTCAACCAATATTTATGAATTACCTTCTAAGTGCAAGGCATTATGTTAGATACTTAGATTACAAAAAAAAAAAAAAAAAGGAAAAATAAGTTTGGTCTTAAAAAGCTTCTGTTCTTCAATTCCAGCACGTTTTTTCTATTCAGAAGTAACTCCCTTTAAAAGATTAATAGGAATATACATATATATGTGTATACACACACACACATATGCAACAAGAGTTCAAGAACAATTTTTGTACTTTTGTCTCCAAGTATATATGTAAAGAACTGGCATCAGACATTCAAGAAGATTAAGTTGAGAAAGCAACTGGGTCTCACCAAATATACACAGAAAAAAATGTGAAGGGGACCCTTCCAGATGAAGAAAGTAACCACACTACTAAAAATGATAGAATCATCAAAAGAAATATGGAAGAATATACATATATAACCAGTATTAATAGTTCACAAAAGAACAATTTTGCTTCTCAATCATTCTCCTGGGAGGCAGAGGCAAGTAAAGGCAGGAGTTTGCCATGGTCTCCCACAAATCACTCCAAATTCTTTTAAATAACGACCCTAAAATTTTTTTAGAGTATTAGAACACACAAAAAGACAGAGTAGAGCAATTTTCCAGCCTAAGACAACTTAGGTCAGCAGGAAAAGTTTCTGGCAACAGGTGGGAGTCCAAGATGTAGTCCTGGTGCAGACTACACCAGTACAACTCCTGCCCCAGTGTCAGCAGAAGAGGAACTGGCATAGGGACCTTTGAAACAGCAGCAAAATTGGAGATTTCTACACCTCTCAGCCCAGAGACACCAAAAACAACTTGGAAGGTCGGCAGAAAATCTTTATCAGTAGGGTAAAAAGGCTTTGAGAAACGAGCAAATCAAGAAGGGCTTGGGCAGCAGTGGAGCTGGCAGTTTCTAAAAGACTTTTCTCACAAAAGGTCTCTTCAATAGCACTGAGGCAGGATTGTTTGTTGTTGCTTTAGCATATTAGAACTTAAGCTACAGTGGGACCAAGGCACTCCTAACAGCTACAGAACAGAAAAAGTGCTTGTGATCAGGTCCCTAGAAAGATCTCTGAAAACAGCTTACATAAACCCACAGAAGCTTGGGACAGTGCACCTCCACCATGGAAACAAAGCCCTAAATTAACAAAGCATTAAAGAAAGATAAGCTAGGAAAATGATATTAGACAACAGACAAAGATTCTGACCATAGAAATTTACCATTGTGAAAAAGAAAATCAAAACACACACCCAGAAAGAGATAACAAAGTCAAAGCTCTTACATCCAAAGCCTCCAAGAAAAATAAGAATTGGGCTCAGGCATGGAAGAGCTCAAAAGAGATTTTGAAAATCAATAAGAGAGAGAGAAGAAAAATTAGTAAGAGAATTGAGAATGGTGCAAAAATAAATTTAAAAAGCTAATGAGGAGAAGAATGCCATAAGAAAGCAAAATTGGTCAAATGGGAAAGAAGGTACAAAAGGTCACTGAGGAAAACAGTTCCTTAAACATTAAAACAGAGAAAATGGAAGCTAATGATACCATGAAAAATTAAGATACAATAAAGCAAAACCAAAAGAATGAAAAAACAGGAAAAAATGTAAAATATCTCATTGGGAAAAACAACCAACCTGGAAAATAGAACCAGGAGAGATAATTTTAAAATTATTGGTCTACCTGAAAGTCATGATCAAAAAAAAAAGAACCTAGACATCATCTTTCAAGAAATTATCAAGGAAATCATCCTGATATTCTAGAACTAGAGGATAAAATAGAAATGGAAAGAATTCACCAATCCCAAAGATGATCCCCAAATGAAAACTCCCAGGAATATTATATCCCAATTTCAGAATTTCCATGTCAAGGAGAAAATATTACAAGCACTCAGAAAGGAACAATTCAAGTATAGTCATCCATGTGAAGATAACACAAGATCTAGCAGCTTCTATATTAAGGGACTTGAGGACTTGGAATATGATATTCCAGACAGGAGTGGCACTGGGATTACAACCAAGAATCACCTACCCAGCAAAACTGAGTATAATTCTTCAAAAGAAAAGGTGGAAATTCAATTCAATAGGAGGCTTTCAAACATTCATGAAGAAAAGACTAAAGCTGAATAGAAAATTTGATTTTCAGATATAGGACTCAGGAGAAACAAGGAAATAATCAGGAAAATGATATAAGGG
Organism: Myrmecobius fasciatus; assembly: GCA_023553655.1. NCBI lineage: Eukaryota > Metazoa > Chordata > Mammalia > Dasyuromorphia > Myrmecobiidae > Myrmecobius > Myrmecobius fasciatus. Next base: position 107,019 of record JAJPUD010000627.1, on the reverse strand, counting down.
ACTTAATAAGGTTTATCTGTTTATATTCATATATGGCAGGATGATACTTGTAACTCATTAGAACTTTCTGATTATTATGGCAGTTAGAATGAGCTTATATAGAAAGAGGGCACAGGTGTGAGCTGAATATAAGAGAATAATATTTTTTAAAATGAGTGAGAGAGAAATGCACTGGGAAAAAAGAGAAAGGGAGAAGTGGAATAGTATAAATTATCTGCAATAAAAGATGAAAACAGCTTTTACAATGAATGGGAAGAGGGAAAGGAAAAGGGGAGTGAGTGAACCTTGCTCTCAACAAAAATGGCTCCAAGAGGAAAAATAACATAGATACTCAGTATGAGTATAGAAATATATCTTACCCTGCAGGAAATGAGGAGGGGAAGGGGATATAGAAATGGAGGAGGGTGATAGAATAGAGGGCATACTGAGGGAGGACTGATCAGAGGAAAAGCACTTTTGAAGAGGGACAGGGTGAAAGGAGAAACAGAATAGAATAATTGAGGGTACATACAGTTAGCAATAGTAATTGTGGAAATAATTTTGAAGTAAATTTCTCTGATGAAAGTCTCCTTCTCCCAATTGCTAAATGATTAAAAGATATAAACTATGCTCAAAGGGTTATAAAATCAGGAATATCCTTTGACCTAACAATACCACTACTAAGCATGAATCCCAAAAGAATTTTTTTTTTAAAAAAAGGAAAAGGATCTATATGTACAAAAATATTTAAAGCAACTCTCTTCTCAGGACAAAAAAAATGGGGAATAGCTGAATAAATCGTAGTATGTGATTGTGATTATCATGGAATAATATTGTTAATGGGAAAGGAGGAGCAGGATGTTCTCTGAAAAATCTGGAAAGTCCTTCATGAACTCAAGCAAAATGAAATGTACTGTGTACAAAATAACAGCCATGTTCTGGGATGAGGGTGGTATTCTTAGCAACACAATGATTCACAACTACTCTGAAAGATTTGTGGTGAAAAATCCTGTCCATACCCAGAGAAAGAATTGATTGTGTCTGAATACAGATTGAAGCTGTCTCTCTCTCTCTCTCTCTCTCTCTCTCTCTCTCTCTCTCTCTCTCTCTCTCTCTCTCTCTCTCTCTCATTTTTCTCGAAAGTTTTTTTTGAGGTTTGGAGATCTATGTTTTCTTTCACAAGGGGACTTTTTAAGGAAATGTTTTACATAATTTCACATGTACTTTCTTAGTGGGGGCTTAGGGGTGGGAATAAGGAAAAACATCTAGAACTCAAATTTTTAAAAACAAATTAAAATATTTTAAATGTAATTGGGGAGAAATGAAAATATTTACTAAAAAATTTTAAAAAAATCTTTTTCCTGAAATAACTCATATGTATACTTATAGCTAAAGTTTCTGCAAAATTTACATTGGCACAACTCAAATGTTTAGATTTATATTCTAGAGAAAAATAGAAAGCAGAAATAATAGATAAATGATTTAATCCAATTAAATTCAGCAAGCATTTATTAAGTACCTACCATGCATAAGATATTGTGCAAAGCACTGGAGATTTAAAAACAAAAACAAAGAAAACATGGCAGGCAAGTGTTGGGGGAGGAAGCATGAAGTCCAGCAATAGTAAATTATAAGATATCTGCCCCAGGCAGTCTAGGTAGAATTGTGAATTGTCCATTTTGGACACTACTTTGGAACTATGTCCAAAGGGCTATAAAACCATGCACCTAATAAATAATACCATTACTAGGCATGTATTTCAAAAGAGTTTTTTTTTAAAGAAAAGGATCTATATGTACAAAAATCTTTATAGCAGCTCTTTTCTCAAAGCAAAAACTTAGACATTAAGGGGATGCCCATCAATTGAGGAATGGCTGAATAAATTGTAGTATGTGATTAGAATGGAATACTATTATTCTATAAGAAATGATGATCAGGATGCTTTCAGAAAAACCTAGAAAGTGCTCTATGAGCTCTTGCAAACTGAAATGTATTGAGCACAAAAGTAATATCAACATTTTGAGACAATCATCTGTGAATGGCTTTGTTATTCTCAGAAATATAATGATTCAAGACTACTCTGAAGGACTGACAATGAAAAATACTCTCCATACCCAGAGAAAGGATTGATTGTGTCAGACTATAGATTGAAGCATACTTTTTTTTAAACTTTATTTTTCTTGAGGTTGTTTTCTTTGGGGAGGAGGGGGAAATTTGTATTTTCCTTTACAACATGACTTTTATGGGAATGTTTTGTATAACTTCATATGCACCTTATCAATGGGAGAGGCAAGAGGGAGGGAGAGAATCTGGAACTCAAAGTGGCAAAAACATGTTAAAAGTTTTACATGTAACTGGGGGGAAATAAAATATTAGATAAAAGAAAATCCTCTTTGAGAAGTTAAGAAAAGAAATAGAACCCAAAAAGAGGCTGGAGTTAGAAATAAAATGAAGGAGTCCTCTGCATAGAAAGAATAATTAACAAATAGAAGCTGATAAAATTACCCAAAAGAAAAAGATGCAGTTATCCCTTTGACATCACAATTTTCCTTTTTTGCAGTTTTATTATATCATACATCTACATAAAAAATTAAATTTTCTCTTCTTTTTGATAGCTTGGAATTTTGGAAAAGTTTTATAGAAGTCACAGTTGTCAAAGACCAACAGATGGCAGAAAAAGTATAGAAACTCAAAAATGCATAAAATATATGTATAGTACTTTATAATATAGTCTATGACCAAATAAGTAACCCAAAGTTTAAAATAAGGTACTATACGCACCCCATAAAAGAAAAAAAAACATCAGACTTCTTTGGTAAAAGGGTGGACCAAAAACTTTTATGCATATTTTCCACAGGGGACACTGTAGTCCTCACCTCATAGATGGAATAACTGTACTGAGAAGAAAGAAAATAACCTAAGAAAAACCTGGGGGTAGACAGAATTAGAAGGTGGGGCATGGATGATGTTATATAGAATAGGAAAATGAGGAAAGATCATTCAAGTGACAGATTTATGAATACCTGGGCATTTCCTAACCAAAAATTTCAGTTGATATCCATTATCTTTAATAATGACTTTGGATACTCTATTTTATTTTAAAGAATTTTCTTTTTCTGATTTTCAGGCAGCAAATCTGGTTCATTATCTTCTTCCACCTGCTTGCTATTTCTTATTGAATACATTTATCATATATTTATTATGTCTAAATTATTCTCTTTACACATAATTTTATAAAAGGGTTTTTTGGCAGGGGAAGAGGAGGTCACTTTTACCTACTGGGTTTCTACCACTTCTGTCCTTTACCTTTGCAATACAAGGTTTTAAATACCAAATATAATATGATAATAAACAAAAAATCATTCCTTGATAATTTTACTTCCCAAGGAAACAAATAGCACGATTTAACATGAAAAGTCAAAGTTATTTATAGGATAAATGAATTTACAAAAGACTTCTGAAATGAGAAAGTGAAAATTCCAGTCCATTGATTATTCAAACTAATAGAATATCCCCAGCAGGCAAGAGGATTAAAGATGCCTTAGGAAAAAAGACAAAGTATGCAGAGAAAAAAAGGATAAATCTACATAATATCAACATTTGTTTGAAAATCTTACTGACCTAGCTAACTCTTTCAAATATATCCAGGTCCAATTATTTCGGGCCAATTATAGAAACCAGTCTTTTTGCTTAAGATAATGTCTTTGTCACCTAATTTTTGATTGATTACATTTTAGAGCTAAAGAGATCTTAGAAATTACATGGTCAAACTCTAGTTTTCACAGATGAATTGATGCGCAATGTGTTGTTACTTGTCCATGTTATCACAGCTAAATTCAAGGCTGAATTGATTCTACATACTAGTCTTTTCACTTCTGGTACATTGACACTTTTCTGATATATTTATAAATGGAGTAGAAATACAGGTAGGTGACATAGTCTTTTTTTTTTTTTTCAAATTTGCCTTATATCTCTTCTGAGTTTGTGTGAGCCAGATTTCTCTAATGTAATTAAAGTAGAAAGCTAAAGGGGCCAGGTTATGAGGGATTTTAAATGTCAAAGGATGATAGATTTATAGAATAAGAGGTGGGAGGTAACATGTTCTGACCCCTGTGCTCTAGGAAAATCAATTTGACAGCTGAATGGAAGAGGGACTGGAGTGGAAAGAGATATGAGTCAAGGACACTAAGAGAATATTTCAAAAGTCCAGGTATGATGATGAGGGTCTGTACTAGGATCATGATATTATCAAAGGAGAAAAGAGAATATATATAAACAATGTTATAAAAGTAAAATCAACAGGATGTAGCAATAGATTGGAGATGGTCAGTGAGAAAGAGTGAGTAGTTGTGGATGATACTTAAGTATCTTAAGTTTTGGAAAATTTGAGTTTAGGTGTATGATTCTAGATGTCCAATCTGCAGTTCAAACATGCAAGACTAGAAGTTAGGAGAGAAGACAGGAAAAGATAAACAGATTTTAAAATCTTCAGCACAGAGATGACAATTGAATCCATAGAGACGAGACTACCAAGTGAAATAGCATAGAAGAAGAAAATTAGAAGACCTAGGATAGAGCCTGAAGGGTCACCTACTGTCAGCAGAAATCTATCAGTCAAAAATCCAGCAAAGAAGATTAAGAAGTATCTATCACATAGGTGGGAGAAATAGGATAGATTAGTGTTACATAAACTACAGAGTAAAGAGTATCAATGCAATTGACAATGTTAAAGGCTTCAAGAAACAATAAGAAAATATTTAGAAGATTATTAGATCTGACAAATAAGAAATCACTGATAACTTTAGAAAGATCAGTTTCAGTTGAATTATGAGATCAGAATTCAGATTATAAAAAAGACGCCCATTGTAGAGAACTTACTAACAAAAAGGAGGAGAGATATTAGATGATAGCCATAAAGGATGGACAAAAGGGTCTTTTGAGATATGGGAATGTTTGCAGGCAGCAAGGAAGCAACTAATAGACAATGAGAGGTTGAAGATAAGGGAGAGAATGAAGATAATAAAAAGGGACAATTACCTGGAGAAGACTAGATGGTTTGGGATCACAAGTACATATAAAAGAGTCTGCTATGTCAAGAAGGATCACTTCTTTATGTGAGACAGGGGCAAAAGAGAAAGGATGTGGGAGCCACCTAAAGTATAAGATGAGGAGGAGGGGGAAAGAGGGAGGTCTCAACAAATGAATTCAATTTTTCACTAAAATATAAGTCAAGGTTCTCAGCTGAGATGGTGAGGGGAAGGAAAACTATAAGGAATGAAAAAGTTCAGAAAAAACAATTGTGGTGAGTAGTCAATTAATTGAATTAAATGAAAAGGCAAAAGAACTGCCTTGACACAGGAACCAATTGAGATGATATAACATAAGTTTGTAGTGAATATAGTTAGCATGGTTTTATTATTTTCTCCAGCTTTGCTCAGATGCACATGGATAGGAGTGAAGGCAGCAGATGGTAAGAATAATGAAAGAATGAGGATTGGCAGGATATGATACTAATAAGAAAACAGAATCTTTTTGATATTAACTGGCACACAGCAAGTCAGCAACAGTATCAATCCTTGAACTCTAATTTCCTAAACCTTAATTTTCATGTTTGAGAGATTGATTTGGTAGTTGAATGCACTAATATTACACCATAATGATGAAATCTTTTAAGAAGAAAAAAAAGTATTTTAAATGTCCAGAAACTAAAATGTCTCAAAATTTGTGGGGGGAGGAGGAGAAGAGGAAGAAGAGGAGAATAGATATGAAAAATAAGAATTATCATTGAAATATCTCTACTGCTTCCATTAACTTAAATTTGCTTAAAGGGCTGATAGTGTGTTCTCACCAAATTTTATCAGAATAAGCTGGTAAGAGTCAGTTATAACTGAATTCTGCACAAATTCTAGTAAGTCTAACAAAGTTGTAAAGTTTTACAATATATTATCAGAATATTGTTCATTAAATGACTTTTTCATCTTTTCCTTCTTCCTTTTCCTCCTTCTTCCTCCTCTTCCTCTTTCTTCCTCTTCCTCCTTCTTCCTCCTCTTCTTCCTTTTTCCTCCTCCTCCTTCTTTCACCTCCTTCTGTTTCCTTCTGCCTCCTTCCTCTTCTTCTTCCCCTTCTCCTTCTTGTTCTTCCTTCTTCTTTCAGGGCAACTTAGGTACCTATTTCCTAAGGCATAAAGAAGTTTCAGTCACTATGAAAGAATATGTCCATACTAACAAAATCATAACTCCATAAGGTATTGAATTAAACATTTGCTTTACTAAACTATATAACTTCAGTGGATAAATATCTTTGATAAGGACAGAAATAAAACAAAAATTTTAAAGAGGTTATCTACCTCTGGTCTCCTGACTTGAAGAAACAAAATAGACAGGTCAGATTATAGTCAATATAACTAGAGTTCAAGCCCTCTATCTGTCTACTACCCACTGGCTGTATGATTCTGGGCAAATCACTTCTTCTCTAGTGGCCCTGTCTCTAAGACAAGACTACATATTGAAGAATAGTTTTGGATCAACATTTGTAGAGGAAGTTACCTCAGTGCTAACTCCCTACTTCAACGAAATCATAAGACCAGACCAAGGAGAAACATTATAATCTAATAGAGTATAGCATGAACAGGTACTTGAGAAAACAGAGGTTTATATCTTAAATAGCAATTTAACATGTTCTCCAAAAATGTGTCTTTTCATAGTAATATTTAGAAATACAAATCCCCAATTGATTTCATTTTTTACATACTAAACCTTCTACATATCATTAGAGTCACTAAATATTTTTAGAGCTTAAAAATACATAAAACACTATTTGCCTGAGTTTAAAGTCTTGTGTGATTTTATATTATTACCGATCTACCAGCAGAGGACGCAAAACAAGTTTAGAATTTCTATTTATGATTAATTTGGGGTCATTGCAATTATTTTTTATTTGAATGTTGTTTAGTTGCTTTTCAGTCATGTCCACCTCTTCATGACATCACTTGGGGTTTTTTGGGCAAAGATACTAAAGTAGTTTGCTATGTACTTCTCTCACTCATTTTGCAGAGGAAGAAACTAACACAAACACTGTTAAGTGACTTGCCCAGAGACACACAGCTAATGCATGTCTGAGGCCAGATTTGAACTCATGAAGATGCATTGTCTTGACTCCAGTCCAGACATTCTAACCAGTATGCAACTCAGCTGTCCAAATTTCATACTGAAAGTCCATAGCAGGGCATGAGTTTGTAATAAAAATGGGTTCAAAGAGACTTCACAAAATATATTAAAAATGCTCATAAGATACATGTATAACTCACATTTACAGATTTACTGTTATCCTTTATTTCTCTTTATCTATGGATAATAGACCTAAGAAATTCTAACTTTTAAAATAAAAAGATGAAAAAGACTTACAATTTTCTCATTTGACATGTGAAGAAAATCATTTAGAAAATTCATACAAGAAATGAATAATAGAGCTAGAATTCAAAGACTGGTCCTCTGATTCCAAATACAGTTTTTATATTAGTGAATCAGTTTTAAAGAAAAACACTGTATGTGAGCTTTAAAAATATAACTATAAATGAAAATTTTAAAAAAGAAACCATTTTTGTTATGATGATTGCATTTTAATTATTTGTCTCCTATTAGCAAAAAAAGAAGCAGTATTTTTCCAAAGTAAAACAAATAATTATAAATAGAAAGGCCTGCTAGAATTTCAAGACAGTTTGGGTTCTTGGTAAGAAACCATATTGTGTTCTGCTTTATTTGGGGGAGGGGGATAGAGATAGGGCAAAGGGAGTTATTGTCTTTAATAACTTTTATCTACTGCCCCTTCCCCATCTATATTATTCATAAATAATAGAGCCAGAAAGGATTTCAAAGGCAGTATGATAGGCAAGGTGATCTTTATTATTTTCTTTTTTATTGAAGCTTTTTTATTTTCAAAATATATACAAGGAAAATTTTTTGACACTGACCCTTACAAAATCTTGTATTCCAATTTTTCTCCCCTTTCATCCTACCTCCTCCCCTAGATGGCAAGTATGCCAATATGTGTTAAACATGGTAAAAATACATATAAATCCAATATAGGCATGTATATTCATACAATTATCTTGCTGCACAAGGAAAATCAGATCAAAAAGGAAAAAAATGAAAAAGGAAATAAAATTCAAGCAAACAACAAAAAAGAGCTGAAAATGCTATGTTGTGATCTACACTCAGTTTCCACAGTCCTCTCTCTGGATGTAGATGGCTCTGATCATCACAAGATTATTGGAACTGACTTGAATCATCTCATTGCCATGTACCACATGCAAGGGGATCTTTAAATTTAATTAGTGGTTGAAAGGAAGGAGAATGTGAGACTTGGAATATTTTTGTTTTATTCAAACTTAGCTAAAAGGAGGACATTGTTGATCTTATCTATGATATCAGATAGTCTGGAGCTATTTGGGCCCAGATGGATTCTTTTTTTAATGAAGATGATATTGGAAATAGAAGAAAGACTTCTGGTAGTTTTAGAGAAGAAAAAAAAAAGCAAGAAACAATTCCCACTAAAGAGATAATAGTTCATTGATAAGGGCATGCATCTTCCCAGAGAATTCCACTAGTTCCAGGAAAATGTGCTTGAGTTGCTCTTCCAAGAGTGAAAATCAGAACTTTGTAAAAGTGTTGATGCTGAGTTTTTTTGTTTGTTTTTGTTTTTCCTTCTATCTCCCTTATCTAAATGTGAAAGTTAACTTAGATTCCCCAAAGCAAAGGGAGTAACTGAGACTATTATTTTGGAGCACCATGCTACAATTTTCCCTTGCTTCTAAATACATTAACATACCTAATCTATTACCCGATCAAATTAATTTTTACCTTCCAAAATATGGTATTCCATTATTGTTCTATAAGAAACGACCAGCAGGATGATTTCAGGGAGGCCTGGAGAGACTTGCATGAACTGATGCTGCATGAAATGAGCAGAACCAGGAGATCATTATACATGGCAACAACAAGACTATATGATGATCAATTCTGATGGACATGGCACTCTCCAACAATGAAATGTTTCAAACCAGTTCCAATTGTTCACTGAAGAAAGCCATATACACCCAGAGAGAGGGATATGAAATGTGGACCACAAAATAACATTTTCATGCTCTCTATTGATGTTTGGTTGCATTGTGTTTCCTTTCTCAGATTTTTTTTTCTTCTAGATACCATTTTTCTTGCACAACAAAATAAGTATGAAAATATGTATACATATATTTGATTTGTCAAGTGTTTTAACATAATTAACATGTAGTGGATTTCCTGCCATCTAGGGGAGGGTGGGGAACTAGGGGGGAAAATTTGTAATGGAAAGCTTTGTAAGGGTCATTGTTGAAGAATTACCCATACATATATTTTGCAAATAAAAAGCTTTAATAAAGAGAAAAAAATTTTTTAAATATGGTATTCCAAGCCCTCTGATCCTTTATTGTAGAAACTGCCAGATCCTGACTGTTGCTCCAAACTTGATATTTGAATTGTTTTTATCTGGCAGCTTGCAGTATTTTTTTTTCCTTGAGGTTGTAGTTTTGGAATTTTTCAATAATGTTCCTTGGAGTTTTCTTTGTGGTATCTCTTTCCAAAGATGATCAATAGATTCTTTTAATGATTATTTCCCCCTGTTTCTAGAATATTAGGGCAGTTTTCCTTAATCATCTCTTGAAGAATGCTATCCAAGCTCTTTTTTTGGTCATTGCCTTCAGGTAGGTCAATAATTTTTAAAGTGTCTCTTCGGGATCTATTTTCCAGGTCAGCTGTTTTTCCAGTGATGTATTTCCCATTTTCTTCCATTTTTTCATTCTTTTTAGTTTGTTTGACTGATTCTGTCTCACAGAGTCATTAGCTTCCATTTGCCCTGTTCTAGTTTTTAATGTGTAATTTTCAGTTAGGTTTTGCATTTCTTTGTTCATTTGGTTAATTCTATTTTTTAACATGTTTTCTTTTTTCTTTCTTTTTTTTTCCTGAGGCAATTGGGGTTAAGTGACTTGCCCAAGGTCACACAGCCAGGAATTGTTAAGTGTCTGAGGTCAAATTTGAACTCAGGTCTTCCTGACTTCAGGGCTGGTGCTCTATCCACTGCACTATCTAGCTGCCACTAAGTTGTTTTCTTCAGACATTTTTTTTTCCTTTCTTTTCTAAGCTGTTGACTCTATAATGCATATCTCTCATTTTCTTTCTCATTTTTTCTGCTGCCTTTCTTATTTGCCTTTTGAAGTTTATTATAAGCTCTTTCAAGAAACCTCTTTGGGCTTGAGACCAATTTCTCTCACTCTTTGAGATTTCTTCTGTGGATATTTTGTCCTTGTCTGAGTTTATGTTTTGGTCTTCTCTGTCACCACAGTAGCTTTCTCTGGTCAAGCTTTTTTTTTTCTTGTTCATTTTCTTTCTTTCTTTCCTTTCCTTTGATTTTTGGGGGTTTTTTTGTTTGTTTGTTTGTTTTGTTTTTGTTTTGTTTTGTTTGTTTTACTTTTGTGGTTGATCTCTGCTCCTGGGGTAAAGGGGGTGCTGTCCCAAGCTTCCTGTGCAGCTCTGAATCTTGGCTTTGAGCACAGCACCCCCTTGTGGTTGCAGAGCATAGCTTTGACTGCTCTGTTCAGGAAACAGCCTGGTTTCCCAGAGTTTGACCTCTGAGCTGGGACTGGAAGCTCCTCTAGTCAGTCAGGATTGAGGGTTTTAATTAATTGCTGATTTGCTGGGATTAAGACTCTGGTGTGCTTTCCCAGACTCTGTCTGAGATGTGCTAAACACCCTTTTCATTCCAGTGAAACTGACATTTCTTGAAGTTTTTCCAATCCATCCTGAGCTGGAGAATAGCTTCATTCCATCAGACTCTGTTTTGGGGCTTGGTTTCATGTTGTTTTTGAGGGAAACTAAGAGATCTCAAGCAGCTTCCTGGCTTTACTCCACCACGTTGGCTCTACCCCCAGAAGTGTCTCAATTTAATTTTTAAAGAGCCCCAAATTATTTTAATGATTATTGGTTTATAATAAATGTTAAGATCTGATCCTACTAGACCTTTCTTCTCATAAGAGAGGAGTGAAGAGGCAAAACTCACATGGATGGTCAAATGTGGAATCCTTTTATTCCAAATTCCCTCAGCCTTATATACCCTAAGACCCTTACATAACTATACCACACTACACGTGCATTAACTATAGACTCTGCATGTGGGACCACATAAACAACTTGCTATTGTGTGTAGATATCTCTTTGCCACTTTAGTATAACTCTGCTTTAATTACAACACAGGTTGCCATGCCCCTGACTTCTCAGGAAATCCAAGATGCCCCCAAGGGCGATGGGAAACCAAACCAGACAGGTTCCCTAGCTGCGTGAGAGGTCTTATACCTCATCAAGGGTTCCCCACTATCTGTGGCCCTCTATAATTTCTTCCTTGATGTTGTAATATAAATTAATTTAGGCAACATTTTATCATATTATTTCAATCTACTCATGAGCAATTAATTTTTTTAAATAATTATTTAAGCCTGTCTTCATTTCTTTTTTTTTTTATTATTAAAGCTTTTTATTTGTATAACATATGTATGGGTAGTTCCCCAACATTGATCTTTACAAAGCTTTCCATTACAAATTTTACCCCCAGTCCCCTCCCCTCCCCTAGATGGCAGGAAGTCCACTACATGTGAATAATGTTGAAATGCTTGAGAAGTTATGCAAGAAAAATCCTATCTACAAGAAAAAAGAAGAATCAGAGAAAGGCAACACAATGCAAGCAAATGTCAAAAGAGATCATGAAATTGTTATGTTGTGGTCCATATTTCATTTCCCTCTCTCTGGGTGTATATGGTTTTCTTCAGTGAACAATTGGAACTGGTTTGAGACAATTCTTTGTTGCAGAGAGCTATGTCCATCAGAATTGATCATCTTGTAATACTGTTGTTGCTGTGTATGATGATCTCCTGGTTCTGCTCGTTTCACTCAGCATCAGTTCATGCAAGTCCCTCCAGGCCTCTCTGAAATCGTCCTGCTGATCGTTTCTTACAGAGCAATAATATTCCATAACATTCATATACCATAATTTATTCAGCCACTCTCCAATTGATGGACATCCCTTTAGTTTCCAGTTTCTTGCCACTACAAAAAGGGCTGCCACAAACATTCTTGCACATGTGGGGCCCTTTCCCTCCTCTAAGATCTCTTTGGGATACAGGCCCAGTAGAAACACTGCTGGGTCAAAGGGTATGCACAGTTTGACAACTTTTTGAGCATAGCTCCAAATTGCTCTCCAGAATGGTTGAATCCCTTCACAGTTCCACCAAGAATGTATTAGTGTCCCAGTTTTCCCACATCCCCTCCAACATTCATCGTTATCTTTTCCTGTCATTTTAGCCAATCTGACAGGGGTGTAGTGGTACCTCAGAGTTGTCTTAATTTGCATTTCTCTGATCAATAGTGATTTGGAGCAACTTTTCATATGACTAGAGATGGTTTTAATTTCATCTTCTGAAAATTGTCTGTTCGTATCCCTTGACCACTTATCTATTAAAGAGTGGCTTGAATTCTTATATATATAGGACAATTCTCTATATATTTTAGAAATGAGGTCTTTATCAGAACTATTAAATGTAAAGATGGTTTCCCAATTTGATGCTTCCCTCCTAATCTTGTCTGCATTTGTTTTGTTTGTACAGAAACTTTTTAACTTAATATAATCAAAATTATCCATCTGGTGTTCAATTAGGAGTTCCAGGTCTTCTTTGGACATAAATTTATTCCATCTCCACAGGTCTGAGAGATAAACTATATTACGTTCCTCTAACTTGCTTACAAAGTCCCTCTTTATATCTAGATCATGAACCCATTTAGA
>JAJPUD010000627.1:53708-81796 GCA_023553655.1 Myrmecobius fasciatus | reverse complement strand
AAGAAAGAAAGAAAGAAAGAAAGAAAGAAAGAAAGAAAGAAAGAAAGAAAGAAAGAAAGAAAGAAAGAAAAAAAGAAAGAAAGAAAGGAAAAAAAGAAAGGAAAGAAAGAAAGAAAAAGAAAGAAATTATATATATTAGGTCCAAGCACTAATCTGGCAAAGATATACAGAATGGATTCTAACTGGGACTAGTAGAGGGAACATGGCTCCTTGTGGGAGAGGGAAGAAAAGAAAGAATGCTGAAGAGTTCTGCTGCCTTTTTTGTAGGGAACAAAAAGGCACTGCTGTACACCAATATTCTAAGGATACAAGAGGCATTTATCAATGTTAATTGAAAAAGGTGGCTATTTGTAACATCATTGAAAAGGCATCCACTCCCATTCTAATCATTGATTAACATAGGAGACATTTTACTATTTTGAAGCAAATTATCATCAACTGAAGTAAAAATGTAAGGTTTGTTGTCTTTTTTAAGAATTTTGATAATTACACATTTTAGATCATTTTGGATGACTTTTGTGCAACAAAAAAGTTTTTTGACCAACACAAGCTCATCCATTTTTTTAAAATAAAATAATTCATACAAATGTTAGTAAGGTCAACGTGAGAAACTTAAAATGTGCTATCCTTCTTTCCTGTTTTGCATAGCCTGGAGAAGAAAGATGAGCTTTCCTGCCTTTAATTCCCAAACAATTTCTCAATTTAGAATAAGCTACTTTAAGGAAAGGCAATATTTTTTCCTGTAGAATAAACATCTATTTTAATGTTTGTTCTTATTTTAATATCTTAATACACAAACATTTATTAAGTACCTATCTATGTGCCAGATAATAAATTTCTATGTCCCAATGCATAATGGATAGACTGCCAAGCCTAAAGTCAGGAAGATTCATCTTTATGAGTTCAAAATTGGCCTCACTTACTAGCTATGTGTCCTTGAGCAAGTCATTTAGCTCCCTTTGCCTCAGTTTCTCATCAATAAAATGAGTTGTAAAAGAAAATGACAAATTCCAGCATCTTTGCCAACAAAATCCCCAAAATAGGATCAGGAAGAGGCAAAGAAGACCAAAAAACTGAACAGCAATGCTTAAAACCTCATAAACAAGTGTTTTTGAATGTTTTATCCATACATCCAAAGTGTAATTTGGTTCATATTATGTTCCAACTATAATAAATTTAAATTAATTCTACTGCTAAGATATGAAAATATTAGTGAGAAAAAGACTGGAGATAGTACATTGATTCTGCACTGTGGACTATGGCAGAATATTTTCTGAAAAAGTTATTTTCATACACTATTCAAATACTGTAAGTGAGAGGGGATAATTCTATTCCATTAGGATCATTTTGAGCTATGCAGCTCATCTTAAGTTAAAACTATCAGTTGTTGGAGGGGTTTTTTTGTTGTTGCTTTTACAAAGGGTATTGTTTTAAAGCATCTATTTTTTTCCTTTCAAAACAATCAGCCTGAATACATGTACCCTGAAAGATGGCAAATTCTAAGTGAAAACTTCTAATGAATTTTGAAAAACAATCTTTTTAGGAGAAGTGGAAATTACCCACTCAAAGCCAAACTTTTAATTAATTATAAATAAATAAGCAAAACTTTGTTTTTGCTCTTACATCTTATGGTCAGTCAGCAAATCAGGAAGTACATTTTAAATTTAAAAAGATACTTTGTAAACAATATTTTGAGGGGAAATAGAGAACGTTCTATTATAGATGTCAGATCTGCACTGCAGATCTTTTGTTCTTTTGAAAATTATGTATTTTTTTCCTTATGCCACTCTGCAGTTAGTGGTTGTGCAATATCTGAGAGAAATGGTACAAATCTAAGCAACTACTCTAAGTGAGAACAAGATATTACCCTACTGAAACTCTATTGCCCTATCAATATCACTCCTTAACATTTGTATACAGCTTTAGTATGTTTATCTTTTTGTTTTTCACAAACTTAAAATTTGAAATGCTGTTTTAGCTTCCTTCACAATAGCCTCAACATAAACAAACGTAACTCAATAAAACAAATACATATATATATGTATGCGCGCACACACACGCACACACACACACACACACACACACACACACACACACACACAAAATTAGAAGCAGTATAACATACTCCATAAAATTGTCTGACAATTGAAATCATTGCATTCCTTCAAGGCTTAGTTCAACTGTAGCCAATTCTTTCATGATTGTCCTTCTTGTTCCACCAATCCATCCAACCTCATTTTAAAAGGCTCTTTCTCCCTTAAAAAAATTATTTTACATTTTTGCCTGAATCTTTTCTTTTCCTTATTACCTTCTACTTCATAGAATATATATTTGTTAGCATATGATGTTCCCCATAGTCAACTACAAATTCCTTAACCCAAAGAACTGTGCCATTTTTCATCTCTGGTTCTCCTGGGCCTAGCACAATGCTTTACACATAGTAAATAATTAATAAATGTTTATTGAATTGAAATAAATTCAATTTGTGGAGGCCTGGGAAGGTTCTTGCCTGCCAAAACATATCCCCCATTTAGTCCTGACATTCTGCCTTAAATTCCCACCCACTTATTTCCCTTAAGGCACTGACAGTTTTGTTAAAAGCCAAATGTTACCAAGGAGAAACTGAAGTTTATGTTATTACCAGCCATTAAAGTCTTTAATTTATCAGATTAACTAGGCAGGAACACTAGGGAAGTCCTGAGGAAATAGAGCATAGGACAGGGAAGTTTTGATAGTGAGAGGAAGGCCTTTTTTGGATAGGGATTTCAAAACTGGATGCCACTGAGCATGCTCCTGCTACAGGGATGTTTAAGAAGGAAAAAGATGTAATGGCACAAACAAACTCCACTCATTCAGGTTCTGGGTCTTTCTTTTAAAGTAATTAGCACTTACTTAACACTTTAAGATTTGCAAAACACTTTATAACTATTCTCAAGACAACCTGGGAGGCAGGTGTTATTACTAACCCATTTTACAGATAAGGAAACTGAGACTGAGGGAAATATTATCAAAGCTAGAGAAGTATCTAAGGCTCAATTTGAAATTTGCTCTTCCTGACTCCAAATCCATCTCTTATTCAAAAGTTATCAATATTATTTTAAAGCAACCATTTTATTTTCAACTTCAAGATGTATAAGATACTATCTGGAACTTTTTGTGGTTTTGAGGTCTATAACAAAAAAAAAAGAAAAAAATCAGGTCAATTTCCATGTTAAGAAACTTATAATAGCATAAAAAAGGGGGAAAAACTTTCTTCTTGACTGATATGAAAAGTTTTGGCAGAGTGAAAACTCAGGACTCTGGTTTTGTCTGCTACATAATTAGAACTTTTAACACTGTGGCTAGTCTGGATAGTACCTTTATATACTTATAAATTGTTTTTAAAAAATCGAGAACTAGAGGCAGCTATGATGCTATAAGAAGTGAGAGACACTGACAGAATACCTGAATGATAATCTCAAAAATTAAGTAGCCCAGTGTCCCTCCTCCTATATTTTACCACTGGAACCTTGAAAGAGTATCATGGAGCTCTTATGGGGGAGGGAAAGGAAAGAATAAGTTATCCATTAATTCTCTTGCTACTTCTACTAATAAACCTATGGCTGTCCAGAAAATCCTGGTTTAGGGTCAAGGAAGTATCTAAATTCAGATTTAGAAAGGTTTAGGGAACCCCAAAGAAGACCAAAATGAAAGGCACGAATCTCCCTTATCTGTTATTTATGTCAGCAGAGAAAAAGTCCAAAGTGTGAAGCATGATCCTTAGTGGTAAGCCTGATTTTTGAGAGGAAGAAGAAGTTTATGATATAGATTCAGCTATGGAGATTGTCCACAGCCATGGGAGATAGCTGATGCTTCCATAGAGAAAATTTGTTGGACTAATAGAGCAACTAACAACAAAACACAAGACAGAGCAGGGAGAAAAAAAAGGCAAAAAAAAGTAAACCTTGTGATAGGGAGAGACTCACAAAAGGAAATTAGAGAAGATGGACAAAAAGAATTCTAAATAGGTAGGGGTAAGTAAGTAAGATGCTTTAAGCCATTACTGAGGGGTCTTATTCCCACAGTTAAATTAATTTTAAAATCTGGGACAATTTACTCTTTCGTTTTTTGTAGTTCCATTTATGATTTCTTGAAATAGGGGTCTGGAAAACCAGGCTTTGATAAAGTCCATTGGAATTCAAATGAAGGTACATGACTAAACCTTAATCCCAAATCACTCTGCTTGACCAATAATTGGTCCTAGCTCAAGCATCTCTAGGTCATTGTTTGAGTTTTGATGACTCAGAGAGAATGTAAATGCAACCAGCTAGCCTTGGTTAGTCTAAAACTCTCCACTATTAAAATATTAAAAACCAATCTCTGTCTTGCCTCAGTTTCTCTGGCATTATAGTGGGAAACACTGGCATAGGATTGTCCAGCATGGCATGTCCTAATCAGAGAAGGTTCTATGTTCTATGAGCAAAGAGAATTGAATTATCCCAGAAGAAAAACAAGATGTGCAAAATTAGAGAAGCTACTTTAAATGTTCACGTGGATTATTTGTATCCGACCTGTTGCAGAGCATTCCAAGCTCATATTGGTCTGATCAGCCATAGTTGAACACACTGTAACTCAACTAACTCTAACAGTGATGTGCTCTTCAACAATTAAAGATAACCTAACCTAACCTAACCTGCATAGTAGATGCTTAATAAATCGTTACTGATAGACTGAACAGCCCCCTTTCCCTGTATAATATCCCTATTCACCACTTCTTTTCTGGAATTGTCTATGTCTGAAATCCTGCATATTTCATAATGTAATACTACTGAGGCAAGAAGATAATGGTTTTTAATTTTAATGTGGAGAGTTTAAGCTAGCTGACCAAATGGGGCTATGATCCAAAGCATTTGGTGCAGATAAACAGAAGCAGAGAGCTTATATAGAGTTTTAGCTAACTAGAGTTTGCAAACAGAATGCCTTACCTGAGTATACAATTTTATCCAAACATATTGCAGCTTTAGGGAAAACAAAGGCAGATAAGAGGGGGTGGGGTGGGGGCAAGGACATGGGGAGGACGGACAAGCCATAATTCCAGGAGAGGATCATAATTTAAACCTGACAGGATAGAGGTCAAGATAAGAAAGTCAAGGAAGGAGACAGCAAGGTGAGGGACAATACTCAAAAGGAGAGGGAATTATCCTAACAAGGATGGAGATAACATTTATGACACAATGGTATGGAAAGAGGGTCAGAGCTTCAAGGTTTTCCTGGGCTCTTTTCTAAACTAAATTTTCCCAGTCCTAATTACAAGGGAAGGGGGTGACTATGGCTTATTATCCAGGGCTCAACAATAGGGTGCTCAGCTTTGCTAATTCATGGTTCCCTACTTGTGACATCAGAAGCAGGGAAGCCAATTTGTGGTGCCTAAGCAGGACTTTATTCCTCCCTATGACATTTATTCCTGACTTGTTTCATTGTAGACTTAATAGCTATTCTGTACTAGTATGGGTATAATGGTGGGCTTGTTTCCAGTATCCTTTTGAGGAAAATAAGATTCCTACCTTTGTCCCACAGGGATGGTGAGGAGAGAAGGAAAACTATAGCTGAGAGCACTACAACTTAGAGGTAGCTTCCCAACAGGGTCATCATTAAACACCCTTCTTTCTCCTGCTGTAGCCACCATTCACATTGTGCATCTTTTCCTTGGTGCTCCTTCATACCCATCCTCCTCTCCCATTTTTTTCAATCCCAAGTATCTCTTCAAGATCTTCTACATATGGAGATGTTATTGTCATTAAGTTCATCCCTAAGCAATAATTTTCTCTTCCAATGCAAATTGGCACATTCTCTTAAGTTTATAGTTTAAAGAGTTGTTTAAAGCAATGAAGTCAAATAAAGATCTCTGCAAGTCACAGAGTGACTTAATTTTAAAAGATAGCATGATCTATCTTTGATTGTGTTTTTATTTTGCTAAATAATTCCCAATTACATCTTAATCTGGTTTGACTGTACTAGGTAGTGTAGTAAGCAGTGTTTTGACACCTCTTCCCTAGGACCTTTCCCTAAGCAAATTGCTTGAGAAATTGGAATACTCCTTGCTATCTGCCCCCCTAGCAACCCAGCTTTGATATTCCAGGTTCTTCCTCTACTGTCCTCACTCAGTAAATATCTCCTCTATTGAGGTTCATTTATTTTATATTTACCACCCCATGGAGATTCTATTGACCTCCAGGGCACTATTCTTCTGTTCCAAATCTTACCCTCATAGTAGGAAATTCAATATTCATATTACCTCAAGCTCTCAATTATGCAACATCCTGATTTCTGGTGAAATATTCTTCTACTCCACTAAAGCTTTACACAGAGATAGGCATATCTTTGATCTTACCATTATACTCAAGTGTTCTACAACCATGTTCATAAATTCTGAAATTCCTTATTTCAGAATAATCAGTTTTCATTCTACCTTACTTTCTGCCTTACAACTCTAAATCCTGTTCTTCACTTTTACCATGACCTTCAATCATCTACCTTTCATTCTTTCCCAAGCCATCACAACTATGCTCACCTCTGTTCCCCATCTTGATCCTTTAATGAACCAGTTCAAATCTAGATTTTCTTCTCTTAAGTTCCTATCCCTTTATTTTATCTAAAACTTTATCCAGCAAAATTCCAGCCTTAGATTATACTTATCTATTGTCTCTTATTCACATGCCACTGAACAAAGCTCAAGGAAAATATGAAAATACACTGACTTTGTCCACTACAAATTTATTACATAATGGGGCCCCCAAAGTAGAAAGGCAATCCTTTTATCAATCTCTAATCTATTACCTCACACACCAGAATGCTTTTTTTTTGTTTATGACCTTTTCGTCCTCCTTAAGTCTCTTTCCTCTTACCTTCTCAGCTGAGAACCTGGACTCATATTTTTTTAATGAGATGATTCATGAAGAATTGTCTTCTCCCCTTCTCCCATTATCCCCATCTCATATTAGAGTCTTCTGACTTTATCTTATTTCATTGCTTTTTTTTTTTTTTTTTGCTGAGGCAATTGGGGTTAAGTGACTTGCCCAAGGTCACAGAGCTAGGATGTGTTTAGTGTCTGAGGCCAGCTTTGAACTCAGGTTTTCCTGACTTCTGGGATGGTGTTCTATCCACTGGGCTACCTAGCTGTCCCTCTTTCATTGCTTTTTAATAAAAAGAGAGGGTCCTTCTTCTTACCAAGGTAAACCCTTCTGCATATACAAGTAATAACATTCCAACTCATGTTTTTAAGTAGATTGTCCCCTCTATCATCCATACTTTCTCATATATTTTCAACCTCTCCCTATCTAGTGTTTCCCTATTGCCTACAAACATATCTATGTCTTTCTCATCCTTAAAAATGCTTATTTGATACATCAACCCCTGCTAGTTACCATTACATGTTTCTCCTCCTTCTCATTGTTAAACTATACAGTTTTTAAAAGATGTATACCTGATAGAAGAGGGCTTGGTAAACAGTGTCAAAAATCAGGTTCATCAGCTTGAAGACTTAGAAACTGCTTTTGCATTTATGTGATAATGACAATAAAGAAACAATATAGAGATGGGCTTTAAATCCAGGAATAGAGTCCCTATTTCCTTTTGCTCAAAGTTTGAAAAACTGGACATAAATGCCAGAATATAAAATAGTCCATCAGGCTGGTCTTACCTGTGATTATTACAAACTTTTTCACCATATCAGCACAGAACAAGAAATTGAATGTCTCGTACAGACCCTAAAGTATTTACTATAAAACTTTCTGAAGCCTATTCTTGTGAACATTGCCTGATCAAATTTGAATGACTATTATCCTTCAAAGCAAGTTGATAGTATTCAAGAAAAGGCTCTTAATGTGCTTCATATGTTGAATGGAAGTCTAGACATTCACTGAAAGCATTCAACAAATTCAACTTCAGCTTGAAAAGACTCCTATTCCATCTAAAAAATGTATTAGCATTTTTTCCCTAACTTTCTCATGAAGCTTCTAAAAAGAATATTTTGGTTTCTTAGAAACTTCAAATTGGAATTTTTTTCAATAATCTAATTTTTAGTTTCCAGCTATCAGACTATTGAATTAAATATCAAATATGTCATTTTTCTAGAATTACTCTATCACCATATCCTTTTGTTTATGCCTTCTCTACTTCTTCTATGTCCCTTTCTAATCCAATCCTGTTTCTATAGGTCTAGACCTGTAACCTAAAGTACAATAGACCCTGCTTATTGGATTAAGAGCGAAAAGTATCTTAAAAACCATATAATCAACCCCCTCACTTTAAAGATGAAGTAACTAACTATTGGGCAGCTAGGTAATTCAGTGAGTGCAGTGCAAGAATGAGAGTCAAATAATAAATCATGTATTTAGGGACTCTCAAAATATACATGTATACACATAAAATACATAGCTATGCACAGGCTTACAGTAAAACAAGTATAACTTCCATGTGTCATGAAAAAAATACCCCTCATTAAGGATTATAAAATGGGTGCTCAAATTTAAGCTGATGGTCTCTGAGTTTTCAGCGAAAGCTAAACAGACCAGAGATTGCACAGATTACAGATCATTATTTGAACATGATGAGCTTCATGAAGCTGCTATAGAGCTAAATGTTTATAGCATTCTAGGAGGCTGTGACAATTCTTAAACAATCCTTTAAAATATTGCAGTTTTTCCATTTGTGGAAACAGATCAACCTGCCCTTGCAGAATCCTGATTTCCATAATGTAGGGTTGCTGGTTAATGTGGCATGGGGCTGTTGATAAATAAGGAGTGATGGATAAATGTCTGAATGAAATCCTTCCATTGGTAAAATTGAATATTTGTTATAAGCACCACATCAATAGAACATATTTGACAAGTTTTGATTATTATCACTGACCCAATTAGTATTACCTACTCAGTACAATGAGTTAGAGCTTTCTGTGTAACAGGTATTTATTAAGATCTATTAACCTAGACACTAGGGCAACTAGGTTGTACATTAAATAGAATATTAGGCCTGGAATCAGGAAGTTACCTTCCTGAGTTCAAAACTGACTTCAGACACTTCCATACATAATTCTTACCAAGTCATTTAACCCTATTTGCCTCCATTACTCATCTGTAAGATGAGCTGGAGAAGAAAATGGGCAACCCCTCCAATATCTTTGCCAAGAAAACTCATAAGGGGGTCACATATGGAAAAATGACTTAATAGCCAAAATCACAACAAACCTACTCTACCATAACATAACAAGGATATATATCCTAAGAGACAATTACCATCATGAGTTCAAAGAAGTCACAGAAAAATTGAGATTCACAATTGATAAGAGAAACAAATACTAAAGCACAATTTTATTATTATTTTATTTCTAAAAAAGATATGTAGATTTAGTTTATATTTCATATTTTAGTATATGAACCATATTCATTTGGAGGAAGAGCAGTTACTTCTTAGAATCATAAGTTTTCCACTGAAGGTTTTAAGTTCTTTAGAATTATGTGATTCTTAATGGCTTAAGCCTATTTGTAGCACCAAATGCTTTGGACACAGTGAGCAAATGTATAAATGATAATGCAAAATTTCCAAATTGAATATGGAATCATAGGAAAAAGAAGAAAATTACCCTTCTTACATTGATATTCTGGAGATCATAGTATATGTTTTTTTATCTGAATCATTTTTATTACAAATGTCAATACATGTTTTGTCCTTCCCATCTTCCTCAAGAGGCCTTATTTTCATTGTTGCTAAGTCATTTTTCAGTCATGTCCAATTCTGTGACCCCCCCATTTGGGATTTCTTGGCAAAGATAATGGAGTGGTTTGCCATTTCCTTCTCCAGCTCATTTTACAAATGAGAAAACTGAGGCAAACAGAGTGAATTTACTTGCCCAGGGTCATACAGATAATAAGTGTCTGATGTGCGACTTGAATTCAAGAAGAGGAGTCTAGAATTTTGTCCCCTATGTCCTTTCAATGCTCTAAAAGGCCTCTTCTGATCCATTTTAATGTTATTAATTTCTCTTTGTTAATTATTTGCAATTTATCATATAAATGTATATATATACATATGTATATATATACATATAAAATATGTTTTCACATAGTTGTATACATGTTTCTCTCTGATTAGACTGGGAGAACTCCTTGAGATTAGGGACTATGGTTTTGGGAGGATTTTTGTGTTGTTGTTTTGCCTTTCTTTATACCTCAATCACTTAAGAAAAAATTATGTCATAATTTGGGTCCTCAAGTAGAAAACTATAAAAATAAAGAAAAAGGAGTGCACTTTGAACCTCTTTTTACCTGAATTTGTCAAAGGAGGGAAGATTACAGTACACAAATACATTTCCTTCAAGAGGGAAATTTGAGTGAATCACGAGAAGGAAAAAGGAAAGTAGAAGGGTAAATTAGTCCTAAACAAAACAAACTCTAACCACTAAGGTTAGATCTCAAAGAAAAGTTTAAAGGCTAAGAAAGGGGAAACCTATGATTAGACTCTAGACAAGTAAAAAAGAGGGCCTGGGAAGAAAAAACTTTATGTTTTCAAACCTAGAGCAATAGTGCCAAGTACACTCCTTAGTTGGTGAAGTGGATAGAGAGTTGGGCCTGGAATAAAAAAAAAGACTTGAGTAAACTTCTAGTCTCATATACTTAAGTCACTTAACCTCTATTTGCACAGTTTCCTCAACTGTAAAAAGAGAATAATAACAGAATCTACTTCAGAGAGTTGTTATGGTTAATGAGATAATATTTTCTTTCTTTTTTCCTTTTCTTTTCTTTTTTTTTTTGCTTTTAAGAATGAAAGAAGTATTGATTTTATTTATTTATTTTTGTTATTATATTCCTTTTTTTTCTTTTTTCTTTTTTATTTGCAAAACATATGTATGGATAATTCTTCAACATTAACCCTTACAAAGCTTTCCATTACAAATTTTCCCCCCTAGTCCCTACCCCTCCCCTAGATGGCAGGATATCCACTACATGTTAATTATGTTAAAATACTTGATAAATCGAATATATGTATACATATTTCCACACTTATTGTTGTGCAAGAAAAATTGTATCTACAAGAAAG
Organism: Myrmecobius fasciatus; assembly: GCA_023553655.1. Taxonomy (NCBI): domain Eukaryota; kingdom Metazoa; phylum Chordata; class Mammalia; order Dasyuromorphia; family Myrmecobiidae; genus Myrmecobius; species Myrmecobius fasciatus. The sequence goes on along the minus strand of JAJPUD010000627.1, from coordinate 70,723 downwards.
AAAAATCAGAGAAAGGAAACACAATGCAAGCAAACATCAATCAAGAGCATGAAAATGTTATGTTGTGTTCCACATTTCACATCCCTCTCTCTGGGTGTATATGACTTTCTTCAGTGAACAATTGGAAGTGGTTTGAAACATTTCATTGTTGAAGAGAGCCATGTCCATCAGAATTGATTGTCATATAGTATTGTTGTTGCCATGTATAATGATCTCCTGGTTCTGCTTATTTCATTCAGCGTAAGTATTGATTTTATTAAGTAAAAATTCCACTAATAATGCATTATTATGTCAGTTTTTCCATAGCCCCTTTTTTTTGTATTTTCCTTTTTTTGTAAACTTTGTTAATTTGTCCAGTGTAAAGTAAATTTTTTATTTAATTTGCATTTCTGTAATTCTAGTCATTTGAAGCATCAACAGCTTGGATTTCTTCCATTGAAAACTGCCTGTTCATATCATTTAGTATTATTTCATGATTTATCTACTGGGGAATAGCTCTTAGACTCATAATTTCAATCAATTATATATTACATATCTTGAAAATGAGACCTTTATCCAAAGAAACTTGCTATATTTTTTTCCTCTAGCTACCTGTTTCCCTTCTAGTTGCACTTGATATTTTTTGTGCAAAAACTTTCAAATTTTATAATCAAACTACTCCATTTGATATAATATTTTCTGAAGCACTTAGAACAATTTCTGGCACAGAGTAGGCATTATATAAATGCTTATTCCCTACCTTCCTTCCCACCACCTTCTTCTTCTTTGTAAAAAGGAAGTGGGGGGAAATAAAAAAATTCTAATGAATTCAATGAACAAATACAATTCCAGAGGGCTCATGATTATTATACATGCTACCACTTCCTGATAAATGAGAGTAATGGACTCAAGATGCAGAAAAAGACACACATTTTTACATAGTCAATGTAAGAATTTGTTTTGCTTGACAATGCATATTTTTACAAGGGTTTTGTTTTTCTTTTCTTTTCTTTTTTTTTTAAGCAAGGGAGTAGAGAAAGGAAATAAGTGCAATAAGTTAATTGGGGTGGGAATTAAATTTAAAAAGAATAGATTTATTTGAAAGAGGAGACACCAGGTAAATCAGTCTGCTAATAGCCTGGAAATCATTCTCCTGGCAACCTCTATTCCTTCGCTGGTACTAGAAATGATTGAACCAAGGATAAATCTGACATTTCCCCTTAGGGTTCCTTTTATAAGTATCTACCTCCTACTAACTATATGGATTGATATCTGTGCTTTCTTGTCTTGAGGTTTTGTGAAATAAAACTAATTGTACTGTAACTCATATGGTTTATCTTATATGGGGTTGAAATTGTTAATTTTTATTGACTAATTCTAGATATAAAGAAAAATACATTTTATTCATTTAGCTTCCATTTTTCTGAAACACATAGTATATACAAAGCACTTTATGAGGCACTACAGAAGATGCAAAAATAACATGGCTTCTGCTCTCATGAAATTTAAAAACTCTTTTAAAAAAATCTATGTTAGGTTCTCCACATCCAAAAGAGTACTTTCCTTCAGGGTAAATTCCCTTGGGGAAGCAAAACACTTATTTTAGCAATCATGCTATTGCCCAAATAGTTTTTAACTCTTTTGGAATGAGGTAAGGCATGTAAAATGCTTTGTAAATTTTAAAGCACTATATGTGTTGTTGATGATGCTGTTGTTAGTATTAATATTAATATAGTATGGGTTTCAAAGCCAATTTACTAGCATATGAAACCAGACTTGGTGCTTTAAAGATACCATTTCAGTTTTTAGAACAAAAGAAATGTTTTATTTTTCAGCTTAATCACCCATCTAATTTACTAGGCTTTACTTTAAATGACTTTTGGTTATTTCTAAAAATCAAATCCATTCTCAAAATATGCCAGTGCTGAGAATATTCAAAATAGCCTCAGGCTCCAAAGGCAAAGTCCCAAGAAGTGTTGAGAATTAGGCACTAACATCCCATTATAAGAATACCCTGCTAATATGATTATGCTGAAGAGAGCAACTCACTTAAATGCATAAATTCTAATGTATTTGTTATTTTTTAATCCTGTTAATTTATAGCCATACTTTATGCAACACCTAAACCCAATAACTATAATTCAATAATCAATTTCATTTAATTAAGTTCCTACTGAATACAGATCATTGTGTTAGACACTAGAAGCCAAGGGAGGCAGAAATAATAATAATAAAAAAAAACAGGGTCAATCAGCTAATATAGCAGAAAATGAAAATGACAAATGTTGAATGGGATGTGGGAAAATCAGGACACTAAAAGCATTATTGGTGGAATTTGTGGAATTATTGGTGAACTGATCCAATTATTCTAGAAAGCAATTTGGAACTATACTCAAAGGGCTAGTATTATACCTCAGTTCCCCTTTCTCAGTTTCCCTTAATTGGTCTGCCTCAATTTCCTTGAATTGTTCTGCCTCAATTTCCCTGAATTGTTCTGCCTCAGTGGCAACCCCCCTTCCTGACCATTAGGACTGAGATAATTAGGGCTGGGAGCTCTGGCCACTAGCATTCCAAAGAGTCATAAAACTCCAGATGGCTTATATCCAATGTTTGGGCATATCTTTCTGGTCTCAGACTCAGTGTCTCCTAGCTTCTTCCCAAATTTATCAGAATTTATGATCCTTCCTCCATACCCCCAAGCTGTCAGAATTGAATTTATGGCCCTTTCCTGGAACTTTTATCCCCCCAGTGCTCTACACCCCCCTTGCCTTTGTTTCCCTGACTGCTGGAGCCCTATAAGAGTCTCTGGAATCCCTCACTCTGGCACTCAGTGCTTTGAGACAAGAGTCCCATTCAGATGGCTGGCTAATTTGGCTGCCAATCCAAACTCTCCACTATTTAAATGATTAAAAATCTCCAATCTTTATCCTGCCTCAGTTTCTCCAGCATTGCATTAGTATCCTAAAGAGATTCAAAAGAAAAAAAAAAAGGAAAAGGAGCCAAAATGGCAAAGAGCAGACACAATTCTCTGTGACCCCCTCTGACCTTCTCTCAAACCAACAGCAGATTAAGCCTCTAAAGTGATTTTGGAGTCAAGGAACCCCCAAATATTAGTACTTCACACTCCCAGAAGAAGTTACCCTGGAAGAACATCAGAACAGGTCTGTTTCAATCAGGCAGGGGAACAGTCTACCAAGCCCAGACAGCAGCACGGAGAGACAGGGCAGGAAGCTGGAGCCAGGACTCACAGCGTAGCAGTTTCTGAGCACCTGGGAAGTGTCTGTAAGCCTCTTGGGCCACTCTGTCCTGGTTGCAAACAGGTGGTTTGGCAGATTTGCCTTTTGTAAAAGGTGAATTGTAAACAAATGAATCCAGGAAGAGTAGGACCTAGCTGCCATTGCCCAGCATTGGAAATCAATCAGTAGAACTGCCCAGGGCAAATTAAAGCAGCTGTTGCTCCTTTGCTTTGAACAGACCTCAAGCCTTAAAAAATGAATAAAAAACAAAAAACTCTCACCATAGACAGCTTTTATGGAGAATGAGAAAAACAGATCTCAAATCCTGAGGCACCTAAAGGTAAAGCAACTCCAGAGGAAGCCTCAAAGGGAGACATGACCTGGTCCCCATTTCACAAGGCTTTCCTGGAAGATTGCATAAAGAATTTCAAAAGAGAGTTAGATGAAAAATGGGGAAATGAAATGAGATTATTGCAAAAAGGAATGGAAAAAACATATGATGCCCTACAAAAGAGATATGAAAAAGACATCAATTCACTAAAAACAAAATTGGTGAAATGTAAAAAGAATGCAATGAAGAAAAAAAAATTCAATTGGCCAATCACAAAAGGAGCTAAAAAAGGTAAGTGAAGAAAATAATAAACTAAAAATTAGAATTGAACAAATGGAAGTGAATGACTCAATAAGACTTCAAGAATCAGTCAAACAAAAATAAAAAAATGAAAAAAAAATGGAAGAAAATATGAAATATCTCCTAAGAAAAACAAGTGGCCTGGAAAATAGATCTAGGAGAGACAATTTAAGAATTATTGGACTTCCTGAAAGCCATGATGAAAAAAAGAACCTAAACACCATTTTAAAAGAAATTTTAAAAAAACTGCCTTTATGTTTTAGAATCAGAAGGTAAAATAGTCATCAAAAGAATTTGCCTATCACCTCCTGAAAAAGACCCCAAAATTAAATCCCCAAGAAATACTGTGACTAAACTTCAGAACTAAGCCCCAAGGAAAAGATATTGCAAGCAGCCAGAAAAAAACAATTCAAATACCAAAGAGCCACAATTAGGATCACCCAAGATTGATTACCTTCCACCTTAAAGCATCAAAGGGCCTGGAATCTGATATTCCCAAAGGAAAAGGAACTTGGATTACAGCCAAGAATAAGCCATCCAGCTAAAATTAGCATTATCTTTCAGGGAAGAAGATGGACATTCATTAATACAGGTGAATTTCATCTATTTCTAATGAAAAGACCAGATCTGAACAAAAAATTTGACCTCCAAACACAGAACTCCAGAGAAGCAAAAAGGTAAAAAAGGAAGAACTCCTGAGAACTATATTTCTATTATGGGTATACTTAGAGAATGTGGGTATAATTTGATTTTATTTTGATAATGTGAAAAAGAAACTAGAGGTATAAAGGGGATCACACTGGAAAAAGAGGGAAAAGGAGGTAAAAAAAGGGAAATTAAATCTCATGAAGAGGCAAAGAAAACCTATTATAATTGAGGGAAAGAAGGGAGGGGGATGAGCATTGTGTGAATCTTACTCTCATCAGATTTGGTTCTAAGAAAGAATATCAGACATATTTGCTTTCACAGAGAAACTTGTCCCACTTTATAGGGACATGGGAGGGAAAAAGGGAAAAGAAAGAAGAAGACTAAAAGAAGGGAAAATAAAAGAATTAGGGGAAAGGTGTAAAAAAGGGGGAGGGGCTCTAGAGGGGAAGGACTGTTTGAGGGAGGTGGTCATCAAAAGCAAAATACTGGGGAGGGGGGAAGGGAGAAAGGAAAGAGAAAACATAAATATGGGTAAATAAGATAGTAGGAAATACAGAAATTGTTATTTTAACTGTGAATGTGAATGGGATGCATGCTCCCATAAAATGGAAACAGATAGCAGCCTGGATTAAAGCCAGAATCCTACAATATGTTATTTACAAGAAACATATCTAAAGCATAGTGATATATACAGAGTGAAGGTAAAGTGCTGGAGCAGTATTTATTATGCTTCAGGTGAACAAAAAAAAGCAGGACTAGCAACCTGATCTCAGATCAAGTAAAAGTAAAAATAGTTCTAATTAAAAGAGACAAGGAAGGAAACTATATTTTACTAAAGTATACCATAAATAATGAAGAAATATCAATACTATAAACATATATGCACCAAGTGGTATGGCATCCAAATACCTGGAGGAGAAGTTAAGAGAGATGTAAGAAGAAATAGACAGCAAAACTATACTAGTGGGGAATCTGAACCTTGCTCTCTCAGAATTATATAAATCAAAGCACAAAATAAGAAAGAAATTAAAGAAATAAACAATGTTAGAAAAGTTAGGTATGATAGATCTTTGGAGAAAATTGAATAGAGACGGAAAGGAGTTTACTTTTTTTCTCAGTGGATCTTGGAACTTATACAAAAATTGACCATGTGTTAGGGTATAAAAACCTCAAACTCAAATGCAGAAAGGCAGAAATAGTAAATGCATTTTTTCAGCTCATAATCATTAAAAATCACATGCAGCATAAGGCCAGGAAAAAATAGACCAAAAGTTAATTGGAAACTAAATAATCTAATCCTAAAGAATGAATGGGTGAAACAACAAATCAGAGACACAATCAATAATTTCATCCAGGAGAATGACAATAATGAGACAACATACCAATATTTGTGGGATATGGCCAAAGCAGTTATAAGGGGTAATTTTATGTCTCTAGATGCTTACTTGCATAAAATAGAGAAAGAAAAGATCAATGAATTGGGCTTATTATTTAAAAAAAAACTAGAAAAAGAACAAATTAACAACCCTCAATTAAATACAAAATTGGAAATTCTAAAAATAAAAGGAGATATTAATAAAATTGAAAATAAGAAAACTATTGAATTAATAAATAACTAAGAGTTGATTTTATGAAAAAACAACAAAATAGATAAACCTTCAGTTAATTTAATTAGAAAAAGGAAAGAAGAAAATCAAATTGTTAAGTCTCAAAACTGAAAAGGGAGAACTTTTCCACTAATGAAGAGGAAATTAGAACAATAATTAGAAATTACTTTGCCCAACTTTATGCCAATAAATTTGATAATCTAAATGAAATGGAGGAATATCTACAAAAATATAGATTGCCCAGGTTAACAGAAGAGGAAATATATTATTTAAATGGCCCAATTTTAGAAAAAGAAATAGAACAAGCTATTAATCAACTCCCTAAGAAAAAGATCTCCAGGGCCAGTGGATTTACATGTGAATTTTAACAAACATTCAAAGAACAATTAATTCCAATAATATATAAACTATTTGAAAAAATAGGGAAAGAAGGTGTTCTACCAAATTCTTTTTATGACACAGATATGGGGCTGATAGCTAAACCAGGTAGGGTGAAAACAGAGAAAGAAAACTATAGACCAATTTCCCTAATGAATATTGATACAAGAATCTTAACTAAAATATTAGCAACGAGATTACAGAAAGTCATCCATTGGATAGTATACTATGATCAAGTAGGATTTATACCAGGAATTCAGGGCTGGTTCAATATTAGGAAAACTATCAGCCTAATCAACTATATTAATAACCAAACTAACAAAAATCATATGATTGTCTCAATAGATGCAGGAAAAGCATTTGATAAAATCCAACACTGATTCCTATTAAAAACACTAGAGAGTATAGGAATAAATGGACTTTTTCCTTGAAATCATCAGTAGCATCTATTTAAAACCATCAGCAAGCATTATATGTAATGGGGACAAACTAGAACCATTCCCAATAAGATCAGGAGTTAAACAAGGCTGCACACTAACACTTTACTATTTAATATTGTATTAGAAATGTAAGCTTTGGCAATAAGAGAAGAAAAAGAGATTAAAAGAATTGGAGCAGGACATGAGGAAACCAAATTATCACTCTTTGCAGATGATATTATGTATACTTAGAAAACCCTAGAGACTCAACTAAAAAACTACTAGAAACAATTCACAACTTTAGCAAAGTTGCAGGACACAAAATAAATCCATATAAATTATCAGCATTTTTATATATTAACAACAAAATCCAGCAGCAAGAGATACAAAAAGAAATTCTATTCAGAATAACTATTGATAATATAAAATATTTGGGAATCTATCTGCCAAGGGAAAGTCAGGAACTATACAAACAAAACTACAAAACACTTTCCACACAAATAAAGTCAGACCTAATCAGTTGGAAAAACGTCAAGTGCTCATGGGTAAGCTGAGTGAATATAATAAAAAAATGACAATGCTATGTAAATTAATCCACTTATTTAGTGCCATGCCAATTAAACCCCCAAGAAATTATTTTGAAGATCTAGAAAAAAATAGTAGCAAAGTTCATTTGGAAGATAAAAAGATCAAGAATTTCAAGGGAATTAATGAAAAAAAAAATGTTGATGAAGGTGGCCTAGATGTGCCAGATCTAAAACTATATTATAAAGCAGCAGTCATCAAAACCATTTGGCACTGGCTAAAAAATAGAGCAGTTGATCAGTGGAATAGGATTGGATCACAGGACAAACTAGGCAATAACTATAGCAGTCTAGGGTTTGATAAACCCCAAACCCCAGCTTTTGGGATAGGAACTCACTATTTGACAAAAACTGCTAGGAAAATTAGAAACTAATATTGAAGAAATTAGGGCTTGACCCACACCTAACACCACATACCAAGATAAGATCTAAATGGGTTCATGATTTAGACATAAAGTGATATTATAAACAATTTAGGGGAACATAGGCGAGTTTACCTCTCAGATCTGTGGAGAAGGAAGAAATTTGTGTCCCAAGAAGAAATGGAACTCTTAATTGAACACCAGATGGATAATTTTGATTATATTAAGTTAAAAAGTTTTTGTACAAACAAAACTAATGCAGACAAGATTAGGAGGGAAGCAATAAATTGGGAAAACATTTTTACATGTAAGGGTTCTAATAAAGGCCTCATTTCTAAAATATATAGAGAATTGACTCAAATTCATAAGAATTCAAGCCACTCTTCAATTAATAAATGGTCAAAAGGATATGAACAATTTTCAGATGAAGAAATTAAAACTATCTCTAGTCATATGAAAAGGTATTCCAAATTACTATTGATCAGAGAAATGCAAATTAAGACAACTCTGAGATACCACTATACACCTGCCAGATTGGCTAACATGATAGGAAAAGATAATGACAAATGTTGGAAGGGATGTGGGAAAATTGGGACACTGATATATTGTTGGTGGAACTGTGAACAGATCCAACCATTCTGGAGAGCAATTTGGAACTATGCTCAAAAAGTGATCAAACTGTGCATACCTTTTGACCCAGCAGTGTTTCTACTAGGCCTATATCCCCAAGAGATCTTAAAGGAGGGAAAGAGACCCACATGTGCAAAAATGTTTGTGGCAGCCCTTTTTGTAGTGGCCAGAAACAGGATACTGAATGGATGCCTATCTGTTGGAGAATGGCTGAATAAACTATGGTATGTGAATGTCATGGAATATTATTGTTCTATAAGAAACGACCAGCAGGATGATTTCAGAGAGACCTGGAGAGACTTGCATGAATTGATGCTAAGTGAAATGAACAGAACCAGGAGATCATTATACAAGACTATATGATGATCAATTCTGATGGACATGATTCTTCAACAATGAGATGTTTCATACCAGTTCCAATTGTTTAGTGATGAAGAAAGCCTTATGCACCCAGGGAGAGGCCTGTGGGATCTGAGTGTGGACCACAACATAGAATTTTCATGCTTTCTGTTGATATTTGCTTGCATTTTGTCTTCCTTCTCAGGTTTTTTCTTGTAGATCCAATTTTTCTTGTACGGCAAGATAACTGTATAAATATGTATACATATCTTCAATTTGTCATATATTCTAACATAATTCACATGTGTTAGACAACATGCCATGAGGGGAGGGAATGGGGGCAAGGAGAGAAAAAATTGGAACAGAAGGCTTTGCAAGGATCAATGTTGAAGAATTACTCATACATATATTTTGCAAATAAAAAGCTTTAATAAAAAAAGGAAAAGGACCTACACAGAATTATTTAAAATCTCTCTTTTTGTATATTGGCAAAGAATTGGAAATTTAGAGATGCCTATTAATTGGGGAATGACTGAACAAATTATGACATGTTATTTTGATGGAGTGCTATTGTGGTATAAGAAAGGATAAGCAGGATAATTTCAGAAAAAAAACTTGGAAAGACATATGAACTAATGCAAAATGAAGTGAGTAGAACTAGAAGAACATTTCCTTCGGAGTATATCTCTTTGTGGAAGCATTATACACAGTAATATTGTATGATAATCAACTTTGAATGATTTACATATTCTTAGCAGTATAACTAAGATAATTTCAAAAAAAATGTCATTCATCTCCAGAGAGATGATGGAGTCTGAATGCAGATCTAAGCAAACATTTTTTTTAACTTTTGTATTTTGGGGGAGGAGTTGGGTCTGCTTTCTTTTGTAAACTGGATAACAGGAAAATGCTTTTCATGTATCTACATCTAGAGAAATATCTATACAATTTGACTTCAGATTTAATCATACTAGTTACACTTTTTTCCTTTTTTCATGTTTTTCCCTTTTGTTTTGTTTCTTCTTTCACAACATGACTAATGTGAAAATAAGTTTAACATGATTGTGCACGTATAATCTATTTCAGATTGCTTGCCATCTGAAAGGGAGGGAGAGAGGAGAAAGGAAGAAAAAAATTTTAGAATTCAAACTCTTATTTTAAAAATGAACACTGGGGACACATACATTGTTAGTGGAGTTGTGAATAGATTCAACCATGATGGAGCAATTGCCCAAGGAACTATCAAACTGTGCATACCTTTTGATCCCAACAATGCCTTTACTGGGCTTATGTCACAAAGATATCATAATAAAAGGGGAAAGTTCCTACATGTACAAAAATGTTTGTAGCAGCCCTTTTGTAGCAGCAAGGAACTGGAATCTGAGTAGATGCCTATCAGTTGGGGAATGGCTTAATAAGTTATGGTATATGAATGTTATGAAATACTATTTTAGTATAAGAAATAATGAGCAGGATGACTTCAGAAAGGCCTGAGAGACTTGTATGAACTAATGCTGAAGTGAATAAAACCAAGAGAACAGTATACAAAGCAACAACAAGATTATGTGATGATCAATTCTGATGGACCTGGCTCTTTTCAACATTTAGATGATTCAGGCCAATTCCAATAGTGCTGTGATGGAGAGAGACATCTGCACCCAGAAAGAGGATTTTAGGGACTAAATGTGGATCACAACATAGTTTTTTCACCTTTTTTTGTTGTTTGTTGGCTTTTTGTTTTTTTCTCATTTTTTTTCTTTTTAATCTAATTTTTCTTGTGCAACATGATAAATGTAGAAATATGTATAGAAGAATTGTACATGTTAATCATATATTGGATTACTTGCTGTCTAGAGGAGGAGGTGGGAGAAGAAAGGAAAAAAATTTGGAAAACAAGGTTTTGCAAAGGTGAATGTTGAAAACAATCTTTGCATTTATTTTGAAAAATAAAAAGCTACCAAAAATAAACATTGAAAATTATCTTTATATGTAACTGGAAAAATAAAATACTACATAAAAAAGAATGATGAAAGAAAGGTACAGAGTATAGAATGAGATAAATTTGTTTTGGGACATGGCAAATGTGGAAATTTGTTTTGCTTGACTATACATGTTTGTAACGGATTTTGTTTTTCTTTGGTTCTCAATTGGGCAGAAAGATTGGGATAGGAATATGAAAATAATTTTTGCAGATAAAAAAAATAAAATATAATTTAAAAAAAAGAAAATATGTTTTATATTACTACATATGTGTAACCCAAATCAAATTGGTGGCTTTCTTAAGAGGCAGTGAGAGGAGGGAGGAAGGGAGAGAATTTGTAACTCAATTAAAAAAAAAATTAATGTAAAATTATTTTACATGAGTTGGAAAAAATATATATTTTACAAAGTAATAGGGTACCTTACTGTCCCTAACTACATAGGATGATATAGCACAAACATCAATAATTAAAGCACAAAATCATTATTTATCTGAGAATATAAAGCATATGAAAAAGAACAGAGAAGGGAAAGATTTTAAGAAAAGGGATAATTAAGGAAGGTTTATGGGAGGGGTGACATTTAATCTAGGCCTTTAAGGATGACTATAACATAGATTAAGAAATAGGGAGAGAAACTTAGATCTAAAGTGTGAGAAAAGATCTTGATCTAGTGTGAGAAAAGCTATATAAACAGCAAGGCATGGATCAGGGCTATCAGATAAGGAATAAAAAGATAAGATGCAGTGCTTCTTAAACTTTTTCTATTAGTGACCCCTTTTTCTCAAGAAATTTTTACATGGCCCAATAGATGTAGGTATATAAAATGGGTATAAATATTAAATGTATATTGATAATAAATAAGAATTTCACAACCCCCACATTCAGTCACATGATCCTATATGAGGTTGCAACTAAGTTTAAGAAGCTTTGGTCTAGATCATAAAACAGAATAGAGAGAAGTATTAAAAAAAAAAAACTAGAATGGTAGACTGGTGCCCTATATTGTCATGAAGAGCAGTGAATGTGAGACTCTCTTGGCATCTCTAGGCAAGAGATATTTCTAGCCAAAATGAAGCTACTGAATGATATTGAGCAAAAGAGTGACATGTTCAAATCTGGGCAGGAAGAAAATTGATTAGATAGCAATATAAAGTAAAAATTGGTAGTAGAAGTAAAAGTTTCCATGATGTTGGTTTGAGTTTGTTAATGCTACTGTTGTAGATTTTGTTTGTTTGGTCATATATGGAATCTTCCACACTTAAAAAAATTTATGCTGGAAAAGATCAGGCTTATGCTGTTGTAATCTGTATTCCTCACTAATCTGTAGCATCAAAGTACTTGTGCCATCAGAAGTGAGAAACCATTCAAATACTCCCATAAGAGACCTATTCTGTCCTATAAAAACAAAACAAAATAAAGTAAAACTATGTAAAGCCACATGACTAGTCATAGATATCCCTTCAATGAATCAAGAACAATGACAAGAGTCTAGTGTAACCTGGAACTCAAGTTCAGAGAGCATCCTCTCAAAGGAGTGTCAATTCTCTTCCTCCCATTGATATGGCCTGAAAAACATTCTTCCTGAGTTCACACACACACACTCAGGGCCCAGTGACTCCCACCCTACTCTGACTACTCAGACCTAGTTATAACTTTGTTTCCCCTATGACTAAGATTCAGATACATTCATTGTCCTGAAGACATCTTCCTTGGCCACTGCAAGACAGATGTATGAAGTCCTAAAGGTCTTTAGCCTTCTGCTGTATGAATTAAAACTTGCCAACCCGTATTTATTTTATGATTATTATTGGATTATCACCTCTATTCCAAACCTTCCATATCTCAAATATAGTAGCAACGGACCAGAATAGGATTGAAAAAGGCAAATGCTGGAAACTATTATCATACTTCAGGTGGGATCAGGGAAGAAAAGGATATATAGGATGGCAGTAGTAGAAATGGGATAATTATAACTGAATTTCTATAGCATTTTGAGGTTCATAACCCACCAAGATAGGCAATACAAATATTATTAGTTTCACTTGATAGATAAAATTAAGTGACTTATCCATGGCTATACACTTGTAACAGAACCAAGATGTGAAATCAGATCTTCTAATTACAAGTTTAGGACTTTGCCTAACTGGCTACTTCAGGCTGTCTCTTGAAGAGGGATAAATACGAATTAGATGAAGGGTTCTATGGGAAGGGTGACCTAGAATCTTTGCACCTCAAGGCCTCAGAACTTCCAACCTCATTTCTAACATTCTAAGGATTTCCTCCCTTTTTTCCTTTCTTTATTTTTCCTTTACCTTTGATCGTTTTGATCTTATTTGAATGCAAATGATTACATCTCCCCAGATTTGCAAAACAGAGACCTGGGCATACAACCACTTTGGAACCACTTCCTGAAGTAGTAAACAAAAAATTATGTAAAAAAAATTTAACACAAATAAGAGACTTGTTAAAAATGAGTTTAATAGCCAATGGAGAGAGAGCACTGGGCCTTAAGTTAGGAAGTTCTGAGTTCAAATTTCTGAGTTCAAATTGACTGGGCAAATCATTTAATTCTTTATTGACTTATGCTTAATAAATGACTCTCCAAATCTGTATACACAATGCACTTTTAATATTAATTATCAACATTTTCTCCATCACTTTTTAAAGATTAAACAATCAACAAAACAAAAATTCAAAATCTGATTTGTAGCATTTGTTAATATCTGAGGTATAAATACACTGAAAATTTAACAGCTCCTACATAACCCTGAGTATACCCACAAACCAAATAAATATACATTTGGTTTAAAGATTCATTAAAAGAAAACAATGGAATAAGCTGAATTTCAGATGTTTTTTATAAAAGGCTAGGGTCAACTCATTTTCTTACCCACTGTGAATGATAGTAGTGATGACCTTGAAGTCAGAAAAATGTTAACTTCTAGTGAACTGGAAGTCCTAGGTCCAGAACTTGCAGAAAGAATGGGATCTTTAGTACATAAAAGAAATATGATTTTTGGCAGGCTGCAAGTTGGTGAGTTAAGTAGAGAATGTTTTTTCTTTCTTAGTTCTTTTCAGAACTAGGAGCTCTCCCACATCTCTGCAGTATCAAGCATAAAATTCTTTTTCTGCTGGGCACAGTGCTGTAAAGACAGCAGGAAGACTATGGAAACTTTGTGCTAGATAAAAAAGGATAGCTGAGTGGTAAAGCAGCCAATAAGGCATTCAATACAGAAGACAACACAGACAACTTAGCAAGTTGAGATCCCTTGGAGTCAAGAAGGAATATATATATTGTTTTGTTGATTGTTTAATCTTTCAAAAGTGATGGAGAAAATATTGATAATTAATATTAAAAGTGCATTGTGTATACAGATTTGGAGAGCCATTTATTAAGCATTTACTAGGAAACTAAGTATATATATATGTATATATATATATGTATATATATATACATGTGTATGTGCATATACATAATATATATTTTATAATAACTATAGTATACATTTTAATATATAATGTTATATAATAATATTAATATAATAATGTTATATAGTAATGTGATAATATGTAATAATTATCTATTATATGTAATATATATAGTACTGTACATAATGGCAAGTGACTCAGTGAATAGATTGTTGGGCTTAGAGTCAGGAAAACCTGAGTTCCAAACCTGCCTCAGATACTTATTGGCTGTATGACTTTAAACAAACCATTTAACTGATGCCTTCCTCAAATTCTTCATGTGTAAAATAGGAAGAAAAATAACACCAATCTTTCAGGGTTGCTTTGATGATCAAATGAAATAATAATTATGAAACACTTAGCACAAAGTTTGGCACATGGTAGGCACTATATAAATGTAAAATATAATAATAAATATTTAAAATTATATGTTATATAATATATGTATGCAGATATGTGTATATATTTTAAACTTATTTTTTTAATACACATTCCTTTTGAATCATGTTGGGAGAGAAAAATCAGAACAAAAAGAAAAACCATGGGAAGAGAACAAAAAAACAGCAAAAAGAAGTGAAGATAGCATGTGTTGATTTACATTTAATCTCCATAGTTCTTTTTCTGGAAACAGATGGTATTTTCCATCCAATGTTTATTGGAATTGCCTTGGATCACTGAATAACTGAGAAGAATCAAGTCTTTCATAGTTGATCATCAACACATTCTTGCTGTTACTGTGTACAATGTACACCTGGTTCTGCTTGTTTCACTCAGCATTACTTCATGTAAATCTTTCCAGGCTTTCTAAAATCAGCTTGTTCATCATTTTTAATAGAACAATAATATTCCATTGTCTTCATATACCACAACTTGTTTTGCCATTCCCCAACTGATGGGTATCTACTCATTTTCCAATTCTTTGCTACCATGAAAAGAGCTCCTACAAACACTTTTGCACATATTGTCCCTTTTTCTTCCTTTACAATTTCCTTGGGATACAAACCCAGCAGAGACACTGCTGGGTCAAAGGGTATACACAGTTGTATAGCTCTTTGGTCATAGTTCCAAATTGCTTGAATCATTTCACAATTCCACCAACAATGCATTAATATCCCAGTTTTCCCACATTCTCTCCAACACTTATCATTATCTTTTTTTCTGTCATTTTAGCTAATCTGAGAGGTATGAGAGGGTATCTTAGAGTTGTTTTAATTTTCATTTTTCTAATCAAGAATGATGTTTAGTTTTTTTTTTTTTTTTTTTAAGAAAGATGATGAGAATGGGGGTAGCAGAAATCCAGGCTTTTCATGAATATGGCTGATAAGTATTTGTTTGACCTTAGAAGAAACATTTGAAGAGAAGATTTCTCTCTACAACTAAACTTCAGGCTTCCAAAAAATATTTTCCTAGTTTTTCCCAGCCACAAAGATATCTGGAGCTATCTTTAAAATCCCTACATTTTGAGCTCTATACATTTTTTTTTCTGTTCAAAAACTCCCCCACTCCTTTAGGAGTCATAGAAATTTAGTTTTCTCAGATTACTCTACTGGGAATTGGAGACGAGTTTACATTCACTGTAGAATGCCTGTGTAGATAGGTTTTCTTATGTTTTTGCTAATACCAGTTTTAATACCAGTTAAATGTTTTACCTGTGAAGTGTGCTTTGCCTATCTTGTTTGCCAGAGCCTACAGAATTAGGAATGGGGGCTCAGGACAACTAAAGCACACTTATTTTGAACTACATCAAACTCAGCAGTTTATGAGTCCAGAGTTAAGTGGAACACTGCCTAAGTAAACACTTTTAGAAAACTATAGACTTTCTGCATAATTCCTTGATAACTTTTTAGTTGGTTTCCTGCAGTGTCAGACAGGCTAAATAATTTTCTAAATCTAGTGAACAAACTTTTCAGGATTTCTTTGAAGATATAATCTCCTTAAGTTCCATACCACAACTACTTATTAAGCACTTGCTATGAACCAGACACTATGATACAAAGATAAAAAGATACAATCCTTGACATAAAGTAGTTTATATTCTTTGGGGGCAAAAACAAACACATGTATGCAAGTCACAAAGCAGATACAAGGTAATCTTGCATAAGAAGACACTAGCAGCTGAGGGAACTGAGGAAGATCTTTTGCAGAAGTTGAGTTTTAAAGGAAGCCAGAGAATCTGATAAGCAGAGATGAGGCAGAAGTGAGAGCATTCCTTGAATGAGGAATGAATACAAATAGAGATGGAGTATCTTCTATAACTGCAAATTGACTTTATCTCAGAGAGGAATCTTGTATAAATCCACTGAAAAGATAGGAAGGGACAATTTTATAAAGAGTTTTAAATGCTGGAGAATTTTTATTTGATCTTGGAGATAAAAGGCAACCATTAAAGTTTATTGAATTGGTCGGGGAGGGAAAGTGTCATGGTCAAATCTACACTTTTAGGGAAAATACATTAGTAATCACGTGCAGGATGTATTATAGTCCAGAAAGGTCTGAGGCAGGAAGACTAATTAGAAGTCTCTTGCAATAGTCTAAGAAATAGGCGATGAAAACTTGAATCAAAGTGATGGTTAAGAAGAAAGAAGACATATGCGATAAATGTTGTAGAAATATATTCTATGTCTATGTCCAGCTTGGAAATTGATTGGATATAGAATAAGTGAGAATAAGAAGTTGAGAATAGCATGAAGGTTGTAAACCTGGGTTACTGAAAGAATAGTAGTACCCTTGTCAGTAATATCAAATTTCAGGA
>JAJPUD010000627.1:38654-53698 GCA_023553655.1 Myrmecobius fasciatus | reverse complement strand
AATAGAGGGCTACAGTTCAGGAGAGAAACTAGGACTAGGTAACTATATCTGAACTTCTAATACAACTTTCCCAAATGAATTACTATTGGAATTATAAACATTAATACCTTTTTAAAATACATGGCTGTACTGAAAGCATCTAATATCAAATATCCTCTATTTTAGAGAATGTGTAGTTGAGGGAGAAAAAAAAGCAAGTTAAGGGATTTGGTTGAAACTATGTATAGAAACTAGTCAATCTAGAAATAAAATTCAGGAATCTTTTTTTATTTAAGTGCTTCTTCAACAGGCCAGACTTCATCTTTTATAACTAATTATGATGTTCACCGGCCATTTTGACTATCCTTTTGAAACATTAGCTTTTCAAAGTAATGTATTTGGAGTATGTTTTAACATTTGACATTCACTTTGATATGTGAGACTCTTAACAGTGATAAAGTGGCATCCTGCAAATATAAAAATATTAAATTAAAAAAAAGATTAACATGAAAAATTGAGAGTCAAGAGAATTTAATCTGAGTTATGTATTGCTCATTAAAGAGTTCACCAAATCTGATAATTGATGGCAAATTAGAATCCTGAAACTGATTTTATTTTTCTTACCCTGCTAATGAAATGACAATAATTTTGTAACAAAAAAGTTAACATCTCATCATCTCCACACTCAACATAAATTCAAAGTTGTTGGAAACTATCTAAAGAGAACTGAAAAATAAAGGTTTTCTGAAAAATATAAACAGTGGAACAAATTAAAATCTACTTTTTATTGAAAATCAATTCATATTTGTTTAGTGATCCATTAGCTTACTGTCCTAGAAAGATAATATATTTTTCCAATTCTCTATCTCTAGCTTGGTCTCTGTTTCTTTGTTTCAATCTTTCTCTGTCTCTGTTTCCTTCTCTGTCATTCAGATACAAATAAAAAGAAACATTCTTGCTGAAAATCTTAATTCAACTTTCACTTTATGTTCTATCTGTGGAGTTACACTCCTATATTCACCTTGTATTTATCTGGTTCCTTAATAACCAATTCTTCATCTCTGATAAGCATTTTCAGGAATTATGCATAACATTTCTGGGAATTAGTTTCTTAGAATTCCAACTGGGTCATTTTTCCAGTTTCTAAAGAATAATTCAGACCAACGATATACACAACAGTATGCCTGGCTTTTAAGGGAGCCGATATTTATGAGCATTGTCTGATTCTCAGAAACCGCAGCCATACCAATCTCTGCAGAGTGAGTACAAAAAAAGGTTCTGAAATGATCTATACAAACTTTTATATTTCATTTGCAGTACCAATTGAAAATGTTAGGAAAACTTGTGAAAATTATAAGAAAGTAGTGAAATGGGGGAAAATTGACGGGGACTTTTGCCGAGATTTCCAATACTTAATAAATGTCAAATGGAGTCAGCAAAAGTGATTATACAGAAAACAGGTTGAGGAAACCTGCAGACTCTAAAAATCTGAAATTCACAATCTCTCTCTGTCTTAAGTCCCTATGTGAATTCAAAACCATTCTGAAAAGCTGGATGCTCTTCCTTGAGAGCTCAGCTACCACCTTTCCTCCAGAGTTTCTCTTTTCCATTTCTATTTCTTCCCCACAAGCTAATCAGTCTTAATTGCTCCCAGCTGTGATTTCTGCTCCCAGGGGTTGCTCCCTGCTGTTGCATGCATTGTGTGAGGACTAAGTACAGAATCATAAAATTTGCTAAACCATGATAAATGCAGGGGAGCTCAGTAGATTCTAATTCATTATAGAGTATTTTAAACTCTGTAAATGTAAGATTAACCTTTTTTTAAGAGCTTCCTAATTTAAAACTGAGTTGTTGATAAAATGAGATAATATTAGCTTAGCACACTACAATGGTACATAGCAAGTGTTTAATAAATGCTTATTTTTAAAAAAAGCTGTACAAAAGGTGCTTCAAAAGATGAAGATCTGATTTGCTTGGCCTATATCATCAATGCTTATAATAGAAAATTAGCTGCTAGTGACCTCTCCCCAAATTATCTTGTATTTATTTTATATGTACCTTTACATATACATTGCCTCCTTACATTGTAAACTCATTAATACTAGTGACTATTTTATTTTCATCTTGGTATTACCAAGACCTTTTCCAGAGCCTAGCACCTTATTGGCAGAATTCATAATGACTTACTGAGTGGAAATAATTAATTTCCTTACTGTAGTATTCATTTGTGATTCCTTCCACTGAGTTCCTCTTCTTTTTTTCCTTCATTTCCTTTTCTTTCTTTTCTTCTTCCTCCTCCTCCCCTCTTTGCTACAGTAATTGGGACAGGTAAAAGAAAGAATCTCTAATAAATAGTATAAAAATCAAATATTTTAGAAAAACAAATCTAGGTTATTAAAAAAAGTAAAAAATCAAAAAAATTGGCCATTCCAAAAGAAAATTAAAATAATAGCCTCTTATTTTCTTGCTATTTAATCACAGAGAAAGAAACTTTGAGATTTTAGAAAATGCTGATTCAAATCTAGACAGTTCTATGCGAGACAGTTCTAAATGCAAATTCCTGGAAGAAGAATTTCTGTCAGTTTTCCATATGCTAAAATATAACACTTTGTGTTATATTTTGTTTATATTATTTGCATTAGTAATGATGCAAACTCAACTTGCCAGCCATAGCAACATTAGGAATTTTACTATTTCTTGGTTATTAATAATAAATACTTCATTAACATTGTGAATAGAAAGATAGGGAGAAAATAAGAAATATACTTTGTAAAGAAATTAACTATAATTATAGGTAATTAAAGAAGTCAATATGAACCTTTTTATTAAAGCCATCCAGATTCAATTAATGAACTACAATTCATGGTTATTAGTTTGACTAATAAACTCTGTAACTGAACAAAAAACTGGTGATAATGAAGACAAAGTAGCAGAGCTTGGGAACAGGTTGCTTTTGGCAGAAACGGAGCAGGTTTTACATATCTGGAAAAGGAAATTTAAGAAATGAAGCATCAATAAAGTCTAGGAAATAATTGCTCTCTTTTTCTCTTAACTCACATTTTCCTAAGAACAGTAGAAAGAGATTATGTTGTATCACAGAAGGAGACCCTAAAGGTTATCATCTTTTGTTTTACAGTTGAGGAAACTGAGAACCAGAAACATAAAGTGACTTCCCAATGAATATAAAACTAGTCAATAGCAAAGCATAGATTAGAACACACATCTCTAACATGGCCCAATCAATACTCTTTCAAATCACATCATTTTACATAGTGTCTGACACATCACAAGTACTAATAAATGTTACTCCCTTTCCCCTTTTTCTCTCCTTCCTTCCACTATAACATATACTTTATGTTTACTAAACTTAACTCTAAATAAAACTATAAAAATTGAAAATTAAATACAAATGATAAATAAAATGATGGAAAGAGTACTAGAACAGGTCAAGGCACCAAAAGATTAAAACATATTTTGACCTAAAAGAAAAGCACTCTAGGATTTGCATCATGCCTCAGAGCTATGACCCTAATAGTTGGCATTTAAATAGCAAATTAAGGTTTGAAAATGTTTTACATATATCACCTCATTTGATCCTTACAACAATCCTATGAAGTAAATGTTATTATTATTCCCATTTTACAGATGAACTAGATGAGATATCCAGAGGTTGATTTGCCTAGGGTCACAAAGAACTACTAAGTGTCTAAATTTAAGCTTTGAACTTTCTGACTCTCTAAATCCGGTACTCAATCTGGTCTTCTACCTCTCTGGCTTTAACCATGATGATCAAGAAAACCTATGTACACTTGAATCTGTAAGACTAATGACTTATGAAACGAGCTCTCTTGTAAACCAAGCTGATAATCAAGGGGAAAACTTAAAAAATTCTTTGCTCTTCCCAGTGGTGTCTGCCTTCCTAATAGCCTTTAATTCCAAAAGCCTTCCATGATTACATCCTGTATAAAGCTTATTTGCATGTTGTCTCCCCAATTAGATTGTAAGCTCCTCAAGAACAGGAATTTTTTTTTTACTCTCTTTATATCCCCAGTATTTAGCACAGGCCCTTAATAAATATTTATTGACTAATTGACCAATACTATAAGATTAGCACAGAAAATAAAAGACAGATTATTTTCTACTTCCAGCTTGCACTCAAAAATATCAGGGTATTTCCCAAGGAAGTACCTTGCAAATCACCCACCACCATTGTGGGCCAGTAAAAATCTGTCTTTCTTATATCATTCAAAATAAGTAATGTAAGATATGCCATGATTGCTTGAAAACTGAGTTATGATTTGGGATCAAAAATCCTGTGCCCCTGATTTCAGATCTGCTGGATGAGTTGGAATAAGGTCCACAAAACTGGATTTAAATGGAATTTGCAACTTGATCCATATTTATAGAAATTATTATCTTATCTCCATTCTAATGGAAGCAGTATGAGGATTTAGTCATTTGGTTATCGCCATATTGCCCAAGTTTTATAAACCTAATCTTTCGGGACTTCCACCAAAAAATGATAGCACATTCATACTGTAGCCTTATCTACTCTACTGATTCTTTGTCATGTATCCTGCTGGTGTGGCCAGTATTTGTCATGACTGAAAATACCAAGGCATTGCTAAGCAGTTTGTCCAATAGAGGTAGCCTATAAATTCATATAGTTTATATATGGTCAATGAGGGGTAAAGATAGGGATCCAGAAGGTAAATGTACTTTACTAATATTGTAGGATCCCCAAAATGTAAAGCATCTTTGCTACTTTTTTGTGGTTTTCTGGATTCTACCACTAGTTTATCTTTTTCTTTCCTCTTTCCTTTCCTGGTCTACTTTTAAAAATAAATTTTAAAATGCAAAAAAGTAAGACTTTCCATTAGGCAATGCACATAGAGGAGGCAAAACCATTTATAAGAATACTCCTAATGAGCCCTAACCCAAATTACCTATTTGTATCATTTCTGTGCTTTCTCTTCTTAGGCTCAGTGCTATATCTCACACATTATCCCCTTCTCACTACTCACACAGGTATAAATTTAATTCAGGCCACATCTCTCACACAGTCCTCTTTTCACTATTTACACATCACAATCTTAATTCAAGTTCTTATCACTTACTACTTAAGATGAATGCAAGCCTCCTAACCAGTCTTTCTGTCTAGATCATTCTACACTCATTTATCTTCAATACAACTGCAAAAATGACTTTCCTTAAGCACAGGTTTGAACAAGTCATTCCCCTATTCAATAAACTACACTGACTCCTTTATTTGGCATTTAAATCTTTTACAACCTGGTCTCAGTGTAGATTTCTGACCTCTTTATACATTCCACTCTTCTTGCACTCTATGATCTAATCCAAAGATTATTAAACTGTAGGTTATGACCTCTTATGAGGTTGCATAACAGAATATGGGGGCTGTAAAATTATAATTTATTATCAGTAAATGTTTGATTTGTATAACTATTTTATATACCTTTCTGCCCAGGATTGTGTAAAAATATTTCAGGTGAAAAGGGGTTGCAAGTGGAAAAGCTTTAATTAGCACTGTTCTAATCAGACTGACTTCTTTCTTTTTCCTTATGTAGAATAATCCACAAAAGTTCTTTTTTGCTTTAGACATATCCCATTCATATATTAACTCCCCACTACTACCTCATAGAATCCATCAAATCTAGTTCAAAACCTTTTCCATTAATGTTTTTTTTTTCTTTTCTAATCTTTATTTACTTTGAACATTCTTATTTATGTACATGTCTTCCTCACCACAGTGAATCCTTGGAAACAGAGGTTATTTCTTTTTTTTATCTAGTAGGTGCTTATTAATGCCTATTATTTGATTGACTGTTTCATCACTGCATGTCTTTTTTTAAGAAAAATTATAATCCTCTTTTTTATATACTATATTCTTTGGATAGCTAGATAAACTATCGGTAGAAACCACTCACCTCATGTTGACATGGTGGAAAAAGCAGAATGGCTCAATTCCTAAACACTGCAGATAAAAATAAATCAAAATAATGAGGAAATAAACAAAAAAATACAGTATGTTCATGAAGCATATGGCTACAAAAGAAGATATCTAGATGCCTGAATGGACTAAAGGAAGAAGCCAAGCAGAGAGGCTAGGAGATAGTAAGGGCAACCCTTAGAGGTCCTCCCACAGCTTCAGAGGATAACAGCTAGGAATCCCTATAACAGGTAAGCCAGGCATTAAAAACACTGAAGTTGCTGAAAATCAAAATTAGTCAGAAGTTCATAAATCATGGAATCTGCCAGAACCTGTGGTAGGAATTTACCAAGCATCTAGATGCCATGAACTCAGGCAGTGTAACAGGGAGATAGTTATGAGAAAGTGCACTTAGAAACTCAGGGAAAATTCTCTATATGAAAAATGGTTGGTTATAATCAAGGATCTATTTTTAAAAGCATTTTCTTAGCCCTCTAATGAAAGCAATTCACAGAACCAGTGACCATCTAGTTTAATTCATACCCTAAAATGACTGCCCTCCACAGAATGCTCTCTATAAGCAGTCATCTAGCTTCTGTTGGAACATTTCCAGTAAGAGGGAATCCACCATCTCCTTAATCAGTGCATTCCACTTTTGATTAGCATTACCTATTTTTCCTTATACCTAGCCTAAATTTGCCTCCTTTACTTCTTCTATTGCTCTTGAACCTACACTTTCTCCCCAAAGTCAGAGTTTTTTTTAAGTCCTTTCAAATATTAAGAAAATGGTCATCTCTCCTTTAGTCTTCTCTAAGTTAAGCATTCCCAGTTCCTTTAAATGGTACTTTTGTGACTTGATCTCAGAATCCCTTAACATCCTGCTTTCCTTCCTATAGGCATTCTCTTACTTTAAAGTTATTCTCAAATTATGCTACCCAGAACTAAATACAAAATTCTATTTATGATAAATATAGGGCAAAGTATAAAGCATATGTCTTTATTATGGAATACCATGACTATCTTTTTATTATTATTCCATTTTAATTCCAAAAATACAGCATTCCCATAAACACAAAAAAAAACCACAAGTACACAAAAGAATTCTAAAACTCTCTCTCTTTTTCACATATGCTTACTTTTTTTAAATGATGTAATTTCTACATGTTGCTTTCAAAAGTGTACCACTTGTCTGTGCTTCCTTTTGAATTTCCTTTTGTTTTCTTTTGGGCATTTAAAAAATACTACAATATCACTCCCTCACACACGCACGCGCGTGCACACACACACACACACGTTTAACCAAGAGTAAGAAAAGTTTTAACAAATAAGTACAATCAAGCAAAATGAATCTATATAGTGCCATATCCAAAAACATCTGTCTCTACATCTTGAATCCATTATACCTCCATTAGGGGATAACACTGATCTTCTGGAGGCATTGTTGATTAATGATCTGCTTTTAAATTATTTTTTGATTTTGATTTTTAATAATACTGTTACCACTGAATAATATGTTCTAGTTCTGGCTTACTTTATTGTGTCAATTCATACTACTCAGTATTTTTTGAAATAATCTCTTTTGTCATTTCTTAGGTTATGATAATATTCTATTACGTTTGTATGCAATTTATTCAGACATTCCCAATTGTCTAAGAAGCAATCTAAAACAGTTTTTTGATTCTAGTTCTTTCTGTTTTTACTCTTTCCTTTGAATTTTGTCTTCAGAATGAGGAAGCTTGTTTTGCTGGCTACATTATATTCCTTCTTAATCTTTATCTCCCTATCCTTGCTTTTTGTTTCTTTCTTGAGTTTAATGCATTTCTACTTCAACTCTGATTGTGTATTCAACTCTCCTCTGTCCATTTCATAGGTAGAGTTCAACTGAGGATCACTCCTCACACTCCTATGTCCATGCTGATATATTCTCAGTAAACCCAAACATGAGATGTAGAAGCTTTTTTTCTTCTTCCTCTTATCCACACTAGTATATTTTATTATTCACCTTCTCTTCTCTTTCCCTTCTCAAACCCCCCAGAAAAGGCTCAACTTTTCTTTAGCTTCTTCAATAATATATGAAGACCTTAAGATTCTGATGAAATACTAGTTCATTCCCACCCATCCATAACTACCACCATTACTCCATGCACACACTGAATAGAATTTCAGTATTACATTTCCACACAGTCCCTTCTAATTCAGCAAATAAATTTATTTTTCTAAGTTTCTCTTTACTCCTGTGTTTGCATTTCAAACTTTCTTAACTTTTATTTAACTCTTACTTTTCATCAGAAATGCTTAAAAGTCCTCTATTGCATAGTCTATTTTGACAGACCATGCAACCAATAAGATGGAGAATAAGACACTTTCTCCAATTATCTGAATTTTCAAAATTTCCCCAATAAAAAAAAAATCATGCACAAGAGGTAAAGTAATCACAGCTATTTCCATAAGCAAAGACACTAAGTCCAATGAGATAACTACCTAATGAATTAACTCAGAAAAAGCCAATCCTTTTTCCCCATCACTCACTTAGGACCACCTCTCCCAACAACCTCTGGTCTTTGGGCCTTTGATTTAGAATCCACTTCACAATTATGCTCACTGCTGTTGCAACAAACTCTACCTTTATACTTACCCTACCATTCTACGGAACACCTTCTCAGAAGGTGGAAGTATTAAAAAAAATGTGAATCATCAGTGCTCAACCAGAAAAATTAAGAATAAAAGAATCTGAGGAAAAGGATATCTACCAGTTCTGAAGAAAAAGTGAATAGCATCTAGTCAGTTCTGTCCCCTCTCAAGTCACCTAAGGTAAGAACTGAAGTTAATATAACATTAATTCTTCAGCATGGGAGAAGCCTAAAACAGCTTTAAGTTCAGCCCTCAGGGGATCTACCATCAGAGAGAAAGGAATCAATGACAAGGGGTGGGGGGAGGAATAAAATTCAGTTTAAATCCCCTAAGCAAAATCAGATAAATCCATAGGGAAGATAGAAAAGGATGAGGTCAAACATCTCTGAATTTTAAGACAAAGGAAAACAAATCAAACATGTAATGAAAAAGAGGACCCTGTGGGTTCCCAAGAGAGCATGCAACCACAACAGGGAGTTGCCACAATGTCTTAAGAGAAAAATAAGACTCATGAAAGCAAAATTTGTGGCCTGCACAGCAGAAATAATTGGCAAAATAGCAAAACTTCCATCCATGGTGGCAAATCTTCAGAAAAACAAAAGAGAAAACAACTTATTTTGAATACAATTGCACAGAAGTGAAGGACAATCTGAAAGAATTGAAATAAAAAACTCTATCATTAAAAAGAGCACATGCTCTCGCTAGAAACACTCATTGACATCAAAGACTGGATGCAAAGAGAGAACTTAAGGATCATAGGTTTTCCACCATAGTGCAGGAAATGATGCATGATACCTGGCCAGAACTTCCAATCAAAGAAAACAAGGCACCAATCCAAAGAATTTACAACTCTCTTCCAGAAAAAATAAAAAAAAATTAAAAACTGGTCAAATTCAAAAATTCAAAATAATAGGCAACAAAATTTTTCAAGTATCCAGGAAAATAGTACTTTTTAAAATTTTTTCTGGAAATTTTTTCTTGGTTATAAACCTTATCTTTTGCCTTTTGGAATACTATATTCTAAACTTTACCCTGGATTTTAGTAATAGCTGCAAAATCTTGTGTGATCCTTACTGTACTTAACTGATATTTGAACTGTGTCTTTTTGGATACTTGTAGTATGTTTATATGATGTATAAATTCTGCATTTTACATATCATATTCCTGTGACTTTTGTTTTGCAGGCTCATTTCAAAAGATGATTGGTGGATTCTATCTTTATTTCACCTTCTGGTTCTAATAGGTATACATATTTTTCATTTCTAATTTTTTGAAATATAGTTTCCAGGATTTTTTAATCATAGTTTTAAGATAATCAAATGACTTTTAAGTTATCTCTTTTGGACAATGGTTTTTTTTTTCAGCCACTATTTTTATTTTTTGCCTCAATAGTATTTTATTTTTCCAAAAACATATAAAGATAGTTTTCAACATTCATTTCAGTAAGATTTTGTGTTCCAAATATTTTTGCCCTTCCATTTGCCTCCTCCATCCCCAAGACAGCAAGCAATTTGATATGTTATACATGTATAATATTTTAAACTTATTTGCATTTGTCATTTTGTACATGAAAAATTCCAAAAGTGAAAAAAACACAAGAAAGAAAAGCAAATGAAGAAACAAACCAAAAAAGGTGAAAATACTATACTTCAATCCACATTCAGTCTCTATAATTCTCTCCCTAGATATGGATGGCATTTTTCATCCCAAGTCTATTGGAATTGTCTTGGATCATCATATTGCTGAGAAGAACTAAGTCTATCACAGTTGATCATCATATAGTCTTGCTGTCATTGTGTGAAATGTTCTCCTGGTTCTGCTCAATTCATTGAGAATCAATTCATGTGAAGTCTTGCCAAGCTTTTCTGAAATTGGCTTGTTCATATCTTATAGAACAATAATATTCCATTACATTTATATACCATAATTTATTCCACCATTCCATAACTGATAGGCATCCACTCAGTTTTCAATTCCTTCAAAAAGGGCTGCCACAAACATTTTTGCAAATGTGGGACCTTTTCCCCTCTTTTATGATATCTTTGGGATATAGACCCAGTAGTGGCACTGCTTGATCAAAGGGTATGCACAATTTTATAGCCCTTTGGGCATAGTTACAGATTGCTCTCCAGAATGGTTGGATCAGTTCATAACTCCATCTACAATGCATTAGTGTTCCAGTTTTCCTACAACCCCTCCAACATTTGTCATTATCTTTTCCTGTTATCTTAATCAATCTAAGAGGTAAGAAAAGTGATATCTCAGAGTCATCTTTATTTCTCTAATCAATACTGACTTAGAACATTTTTTCATATGACTAGAAATGATTTGAATTTCATTGTCTGAAAATTGTCCTCATCTTTTGACTATTTATCAATTGAGAAATGGCTTGTATTCTTATAAATTTGAGTCAATTCTATATATATTTCAGAAATGAAGCCTAGATCAGAAACATTGGCTATAAAAAATCACTTCCTAGTTTTCTGCTTCATTTCTAATCTTGGATGCATTGGTTTTGTTTGTGCAAAAACTGTTTAATTTATTGTAATCAAATTTATCCATTTTGTATTTCCTAATGTTTTCTAGTTCTTCTTTGGCCATACATTCCTCCCTTTTCCAGAGATCTGACAGGTGGACTATCCTTTATTCTCCTAATTTGCTTATGGTATCACCCTTTATGCCTAAATATTAAACCCATTTCAACCATATCTGGGTATTTGGTGTAAGATGTTAGTCTATGCCTAATTTATATCATACCATTTTCCAATTTTCCAAGAAATATTTTGAGAAATAATAAGTTCTTACCACAGAAGTTGGAGTTTTGGGGTCTACCAAATACTAGTACATGATTACCATAATCATGTACTACTGTGTCTTGTGTACCTGACCTATTGCACTAATCCTACACTCTCTTTCTTGGCCAGTACCAAATGTCTTTGACAACTGCTATTTTATAATATACTTCTAGGTCTGGTACAGCTAAGCAACCTTCCTTTGTATTTTTTTCATTAATTCCCTTGATATTTGTGACTTTCAATTCTTCCAGATGAATTTTGTGTTTTTTTTTCCTAGCTTGATAAAGCAATTTTTTGGTAATTTGATTGTTTTTGGCATTGAATAAGTAGATTAAGTAGAATTATTATTTTTATTATATTAGCTCATCCTTCCCATGAACAATTGATATTTTCCAGTTGTTTAGATCTGACATTATTTCTGTAGAAAGTGTTTCATAATTGTGTTCATATAGTTCTGAGCTTTGCCTTGGCAGGTAGACTCTAAAATATTTTATATTGTCTACAATTATTTTAAATGGGATTTCTCCTTCTATTTCTTGCTGCTAAGCTTTGTTTGTAATATATAGAAATTACAATGATTTGTGTGGGTTTGTTTATATCCTGCAATTTTGATAAAGTTGTTGTTTCAAGTAGTTTTTTAGTTTATTCTCTAGGATGCTCTAAAAAAACTATCTTATCATCTGCAGAGTGATAGTTTTGTTTCCTCATTACTTACTCAAATTCCTTCAATTTCTTTTTCTTCTTTTATTGCTAAAGCTAACATTTTAGTATAGCATTAAATAATTGAGGTGATAATAGGCATATTTATTTCACTCCTGACTTTATTGGGATTGTTTCTAGCTTATATCCATTACATAACTTCTTGCTTGTGATTTTAAATAGATGCTACTTATTATTTTGAGGAAAACTCCATTTATTCCTATGCTCTTCAATGATTTTTATTAGGAATGTGTGCTGTATTTTGCCAAATGCTTTTTCTGCATTTACTGATAATTTTTTTTGTTATTGATATGATCAATTATGCTAATTGTTCTCCTGATATTGAAATAGTCCTTCATTCCTAGTATAAATCTTACTTGGTCATAGTATGTTCCAGTGGTGATAAATTGCTGTAATCTTTTTTCTAGTATTTTAAGATGTTTGCATCAATATTAATTATGGAAATTGGTCCATAATTTTACTTAGCTGTCTTACCTCTTCCTAGTTCAGGTATTAACACCATATCTGTGTTATAAAAATAATTTAAGACTTCTTTTTTGCCCATATTCCTCATAGTTTATATAAGATTGGGATTAATTGTTATTTACACATTTGGTAGAATTCACTTGTAAGTCCATCTGACTTTGAAGATTTTTTTCTTAGGGAATTCATTGATAGCTTGTTCAATTTCTTTTACTAAAATGAGGCTATTTAAATATTTTATCTCTTCTCCTGTCAATCAATGCAATTTTATATTTTTATAAATATTAATTCTGACTGGCAGATTTATTGGCAGACAATTAGACAAAAAGCTCTAATTATTGCTTTACTTTTCTCTTCATTGGTGATCAATTCACCTTTTTCATTTTTGATATTGGTAATTTGATTTTTTTTCCTTTTTCTGATCAAATTAACCATAGTTTTGTCTTATTTTTATTTATTAGCTCAATTGTTTTCTTACTTTCACTTTTATTAATCTCTTCTTTGATTTTCAAAATATCTATTTGCTGTTTAATTGGGAGTTCTTAATTTGTTCTAGCTTTTTTTAGTTGCATGCCCAATTCATTGATCTCTTCTTTCTCAATTAAGTTTCCCCCTAAGAACAGCTTTGGCTGTACCCCATATATTTTGGTATATTGTCTCATTATTGCCATTTTTTGGATGAAATTACTGTTTCTATGATTTGTTGTTTGACCCACCCATTCTTTAGGATTAAATTATTTAATCCTAATTATTTTTTTATTTTAATCCAATTAATTTTTATCTATTTCTCCATGACCCTTTATTACCCATATTTTTATTACATCATTATCTGAAAAAGATACATTTTATATCTCTGCCTTTCTGCATTTGAACGTAAGATTTTTATGCCCTGGTATATGGCCAATTTTGTGTAAGTACTATATGCCACTGAGTAAAAAGTATATTCATTTTTATCCCCATCTAGTTCTCCAGAGGGCTATGAATTCTATTCACTTCAACTTCTTGTTCATTTTGTGGTTACATGTATCTAGTTCTTAAAGAGGGAAGGTGAGGTCCCCATTAGATAATTTTGCTGCCTATTTCTTCTGCAATGCACTTGCCTTTTCCTCTAAGACTTTGTGTGCTATACCACATGATGCATATATTAGTATTGATATTACTTCACTATCTTTGGTACCTTTTACCATGATATAATTTCCTTCTTTATTTCTTTTAATTAGATCAATTTTTGTTTTCTGGTTTTGGGTTTTTTTTTACTTCTGTTGAAGCATAATATATTCTGCTCCAGCCTTTTACCTTTATTCTGTATGTATCTCTATGCTTCAAATGTGTTTCTTGTAAACCAATATATTGTATGGTTCTGGCTTTTAAGCCACTCTGCTATCTGATTCTAATTCATGAGAAAGCTTATCTCATTCACTAATTACTAAATTTGTGTTTCTCTCCATCTTATTTTTCCCTGTTCATAATTTTTTTTCCTTTCATCCTTTCCTTCCTCACCAAATTTTTTTGCTTCTGACCCCTACCTCCCTCATCTGTCATCCCTTTTATCAGCCCCTCTTTTATTATCCCTTTCCTCTTCTGCTTCTGCCCACCCTTCTATCAGCCTCCCACATTTCTTTCCCCTTTTATCTCCTACTTCTCTTTAGGGGCCAATTTCTCTCCCACCCTTTTGGGGAACATTTAGGGGACAAATAGACAAATTTCTATATCAAACTAAGTATGTACACCTCTTTGAGCCAAATTGAAGGAGATTAAGATTCAAACAGTGCTCATCCCCCTACCTTATTTCTCTCTACTGTAATAGGTCTGTTGTTCCTCTTCACATATGATATAATTTATCCATTCTTCCTTCCCTTTCCTCTTCTCCCAGTACAATCCTTTTTCCACCCCTTAATTTTTTTTTATATTATTACATTAAAGTCAACTTATACTCATACCTTTTGTCTGTACATACCACTTCTAACTGTTCTGACAAAGATAGTTTTCAAGAATTGCAAGTATCATCTTCCCATGTAGAAATGTAGAGTTTAACCTTTAAAAATCATATTTTTTTCTTTCATGTTTACCTTTTTATGCTTCTCTTGAGCCTTAAATTTGAAGATCAAATTCTGTTTTGTCTTTTCAGTGGAAATGATTAAAATCTTCTCTTTCACTTTATGTCCATCTTTTCTCTGAAAGATAATGCTCGATCTTACTGACTAGTTGATTCTTGATTATAGTTCAAGTGCTTTTGTCTTCCAGATTATCATATTCCAGACCCTCCAGTCCTTTAATGTAGAAACTGGTAGTTCCTAGGCAATGCTGATTGTGGCTCTTTTATATTTAAAATTATTTAAATTACTTCATTCCAGCTATCTGCAGTATTTTCTCTTTGATCTGATAATTCTGGAATTTAACTAGAATATTACTTTGAGTTTTGATTTAGAGGATCTCTTTGAGAAGGTGATTGGTAGATTTTTTCAATGACTATTTTACCTACTGATTTTAGAATTTCAGGGCAGTTT
>JAJPUD010000627.1:24635-38554 GCA_023553655.1 Myrmecobius fasciatus | reverse complement strand
TCTCTCTCTCTCTCTCTCTCTTTCTGTGTGTCTCTCTCTCTCTCTCTCTCTCTCTCTCTCTCTCTCTCTCTTTTGATCATAGCTTTCAGATACACCATTAATTCTTAAACTATTTCTTCTGGATCTATTATCCAAGTTGGTTGTTTTTCCAATGAGGTTACTTAACATTTTCTTCTATTTTTTTTTCCATTTTAAAAAATGTTGTTTGTCCAATTCTTGATATCTCATTGTGTCATTCACTTCCATTTGTTCAATTCTAATTTCTAATGAATTATTTTCTTCAATTAGTTTTTTTACCTCCTTTTCCATTTAGTCAATTGTACTTTTACAGTTGCTTTCTTCCATGGATTTTTTTTTCATTTCATCAATTGTATTTTTTAAGGAATTGTTTTCTTCAGTATAATTTTTGTTTGCAAATCTATTTTTAAGGAATTGTTTACTGTAAATTTCCATGCTTTTTTCTAAGCTGTTGGCTCTTTTCTAAGGTGTTGGGTTTTTTTTTTTTTCATAATTTTCCTGCATATCTCTCATTATTTCACTTGATTCTTTAAATCCTTTTTGAGCTCTTCCAAGAGAACCTTTTGCACTTGAGACCAATTTATAACTCCCTTTACATGTAGGCATTTTGCCTTTGCTGTCTTCTAGATTTGTGTTCTTATCTTCCCTGTTGTCATAGTAGCTTTCTATGGTCAAAGCACGTTTTGCTTTTTTTGTTCATGTTAAAAAGTTGAGCTTGTGGGGAGATTGTCCCAAGCTTCTTTTCCAGGGGCACTTGGGGACTTTCAATGGCTTTCCTATTAGGACCAGTTGTGCAGCTAGCTTTCCTACTGTGTTGAGTTGTCTTAGCCTGGTTTTACCTCTTATGCCATGTTTTGGGGGCTTGTAATTTGCCTTCTATGCTTGTGTTGAAGGTCTCATAGCTGGCTTGCTGCAACACTGGCCCTCTGAGCCAGGATAAAGGGACTAACACTGCTGGTCTGTACTTTGGTTAAGAGCCTAGCCTCCAGCTAAATTTCCCCTGCTGTGCCTGTGCTGGGCCAAGTTCCATCCTCAAATGGTGGATACAAATGGAGAAGACAAATGAGTCTGATGTTCTTCCAAGAAATCTTAAGCTAGAAAATTATTTCACTTTGATTGTAGTTTTGTCACTCCAGAATCTGAGGCTTGATATAGCATTGATTCTGAGGAAAATTGGGGAGATCTTAGGCAATGTCCTAGCTTCTCTCTGCCATCTTGGCTTCATCTGTCCAATCTGTTTTTTTTAATATCATCTATTTTATAATTCTATTTAAAATATATATATATATATATGTAAATTTTGTTGTAATATTTCCTCTTATTTCATGAAGTTAGTCATTGGTTTCTGTTTGGTCAATTCTCTAAGGACAAACAACAACCTCTGTAAGTAAAGCTAGCCTGGAATAGATCAATTGGAAAAAGCCTTCCTCTCTCCCTCTCTCCCTCCCTTTCTCCCTCCCTTCTTCCTTTCCTCCCTTCCTTCCTTCCTTCCCTCTTCCTTCCTTCCCTCCCTTCTTTTCTTCCTTCTTTCCTTCCCTTCTTCCCTCAACCCTTCTTCCCTCTCTCTCCCTTTTTCTTTCCTTCCCTTCTTCCTTTCCTTCCTTCCTACCTTCCCTCCCTTCCTTCCTTCTTTCTTTCCTTCCTTCCTCCTTCCTTCCTCTCTTACTTCCTTCTCTTCCTCTGTCCACACTGGGTATTATGCCCTTAAGATGTTCTTAAAGCATTTTTTTTCTTTTTTGAACCTCTGAACCCTCTCAAAATATTTTGGGGTTTACCAGCTAGATTTCTTTCTTAAGGACTAGGCCTCAAACCCAAACCAATTTGATTCCACTGGCCACCAATAAATCCTAGGCCAACCCCCATTTGGTTATTGTTTGGGATCCTGATTAAGTGAGATTGAATATAAATACTAGTCATTTCTTTTAGCCAGAAAACTTAAGGGTCTTCCCTTTCGAGATTCATTCATTCATTTTTTATTTTAGTTTTCAGGTAGAATCTTACAACTTTTCCTGGGTAAAGTTGACTTTTTTTTTTCTTTTGAGTCATTTATTCCCCTTTCAAATCTTTCCTCAAAAACTCCTTTTCTTTTTTTTTGGGGGGGGGGATTATTCATGTAGTTATTGTGAAAAATCTGATTTTTCTTTTTTTTCTTTTGGATCTCTGCTTGTGAGTTATAGAATTATGTTTGCAATGATATTTTACTTTGTGCCAAAACTAGATTTTACCCTCTATCATGCTCTTGGGTGGGGTGATTCCCCTTGGTTGGTCTCATCCTATTTCCCCTAAGCTTTTATATTTATTACTTCCTGAATTGAGTACCCCTGTATCTTTGAGATTTGCAACACTAGATCTTCAGAGTCTCTCTGATGTCTGATGGTCTCCTTAGTTCTCCCTCCCAAATTTGTGTCCCCTGCAAATATGATAAGCACTCCATCTGTGCCTTTATGCAAGTCATTGACAAAAAATGCTAAATGGCACAAAGCCCAGCCCAGATCTCTGGTGCATTCCACTCAAGATCTCCTTTCAAAATGACATTGAACAATTAATGTTTACTCTTTTATTCTGGGCATTTAACCAGTTTTAGATCATCTTTACTGTATTAGTATGTAGTACAAATCCACACATGAAAAAAAGATGCAACTTTTTATTATGTTTTGATAGAAATTTAAATAAATTCTATCAATAATGATCTACTAGTTTAGCAACCCTGTCATAAAAGGAAATAAAAGTTGGTAAGGTTCAACTTCTTGCTGATGAAATCATGTGAACTCCCTAGAATCCCAGCTTTGTTTCCTGGATATTGATTAAATTTCTAAATGCTCACTAACTAGTTCTTTTATCTTTTTCCTCTTCATTTCAACTATTCCTATATCCAGGCAGTCTGGAACTTGACTACCATCTTATCAAGGAAACAAGTCACACTTAAATGAAATAAGATTTCATATATTTGATAGTATGTATACTGGCCCAAGTTGACTTAAAAATTCTCTAATGGAAATGTTTTTCACGATTTTTTCTACTAGGCAAGGTTAATTAGATTAAATACTTTATTTCCAGGAGCTTGAATAGTTTCTTTTCCACTTAATGGAAGAGTAACTCCAAAGATATGAGAACAAGTTTATAAGAAAGAATGTTATCATTAATTTGAGTGTAGGGATCCACACATTCAAGGTGATAATTATTTTTATGGCACTTTAAATTTTTACATCTCTGCAAACTAATATTCTCGAGTTCAGGGAATCACTCACAAAATTTTATCAGTGAAACTTAATTTGATTAAACTTGTTAATATAAATCATACTGGAAGGAGAGAATTAAATTACCTGAGTGAATGAGATTAGATCTATTGTGGGGAAAGCATAGTACTGATCTAAACTGCATTGTGATCTAAATAATTGGCAAGACTATTTCAAGATCATAGCAGAATAGGAATTAGATAGATATTCAAGAGTCTCAGAGGATTGAGTCTTCAAAAAATAGGAATCTAAAGTTCAAGAATGTTAAGTAATTTGCCCAAAAGCACAAATCTAATAAATGTAAGAGCTGATGCAGTGGAAACACTCAGATTCAGAAAATCAAGTCTCCAATCTCAGGATTAACTAATGATTTACCACTGGTAAATTATTTACTCTATTGATCTTCAATTTTCTCATTTATAAAATTATCACTTTAGACTAAATAATTTTTAAATTGTCTTCCAAATGAAAGAAATCTGTGTCTACAATACTGATTTTCATAAATGGCTCCCAAATCAGCATCTACTTCATTTGTTGTTATTGCTTAACTGTTTCAATTGGTTTTGACTCTGTAATCTATTTGTGGTTTTCTTGGCAGAGATACTGAAGTGGTTTCCCATTTCCTTCTCTAGCTCATTTTGCAAATGAGGAAGCTGAGATGGGATTTGAATTCATAACACTATTTGCTAAACGTTCAAAATATTTAAAATTACAAGAGAAATCTAAAAACATTTACTCTTCTGTAATTGATCTCTTTTTTTTTTTTTGCCTGACAGACCTGATAGTAGGTATTGAAAAGAGAACAACCAATATGTCAAGCCCTGTGCTAAGTGCAGAGAATACAAAGAAAGAGGGGGGAATAGTTCCTGCTTTTCAGTAGCTCACAGTACAACAGGGAAGACAATATGCAAACAACTATGTATATATAAAATGTAAATAGGGATAAATTGAGGGTAGAATTAAGAAGCTCTGGGGAAATCTTGTAGAAAGTAGGGTTTTTACTGAAATTTGAAGCATGTCAGGGAAGCCAGAAGTCCCAGATGAAGAAGAAAGGTATTCCAGTCACGTGAGACAATAAGTGAAAATACCATGAGTGACAAGACTGTATTCTGTGTGAGGAACACTG
Organism: Myrmecobius fasciatus; assembly: GCA_023553655.1. Taxonomy (NCBI): domain Eukaryota; kingdom Metazoa; phylum Chordata; class Mammalia; order Dasyuromorphia; family Myrmecobiidae; genus Myrmecobius; species Myrmecobius fasciatus. The sequence continues at coordinate 34,174 of JAJPUD010000627.1, read as the reverse complement.
AGTAAGCATAAGAGACTGCATTTGAATCCATCTCCTGAGTATATTCAACTTTTCACACTGTAACACATAATTTGATCATATCCCCAAATAGTAGGTATTAATCTTCTTAGCCTGTTCTCATCTAACAGCCTCTTAGCCATTATTCTCACCTTGTTTTATTATCCCTCTTCTATTTCTTTTCTTAATAACATTTTGTATTCTTTACCTACTCTTCCTTTTAAAGTCAATTTTAAGGTTGTGTCTACATTCAACTGGTAATTTAGGATGTTTGTCTTCAAACATCCTTTTCTACTTTCAAAACTGTCAGTTTCACAGAACTGGTGTTAGAGATAAGTAAAGGTGTGAAAATAACTCACTGACAAATAATTAGGTTTTTTAATACATGAAACTTCCATTTAAGTGCCATTAGAATATAAAATCAAATATTTGGAAATAGTGAGGCTTCATGACTTTATACTTTCCGAAGCAGATAAAGAGAGTATCTGGATGAGTGACTTAACCTCTCTATGACTGTTGTGTAAATAATTCAGGCCCAGCTGCACCAAGGGAAGCAGAATGAGAAGCCAGAGGCAGACCTGCCTTTTCTGGTTTAAAAAAAACAAGTCAAACTGCTTCTACTTAGCACTCAAATTGCCTCTTCATGGGATATCTTGACTTCCTATTCTTGCCTGACATTTTTAAAAAATTGGCCTTTATCTTCTGAGTTTTGTTTTGGTCTAAGTCTTTGCTACATACAGTTCCTTGGTTTTTTTGTCTTGCTTTCTTTCACTAGTCTCATCTTTACTCCATTTTTATTAATCAACTTGGTTTCTGCCTTGCAATACTTATAGTTTCTTTGTCATTGTGCTTCAGAGGCTTAGCATCGAAGAAAACTCATCTTTTTGCCCTTTTGATCAAAGCAAAGTTGTTCATTGGGGATAAAAAGCATCGGATTTTGAAGCAAAGAATCTGTTCCAGAATCCTGACCTACATACTATATGTCATTTGTAAAGTTACAACTTCTTTTGGTCTTGTTCTTTTTAAAACTGATCTTTTTGAATCAAATTACAATCTAGGAAGATGCTGGATCTCCTTTTTGCCTATCCCACAGATGTTGCAATTAATGTGACAAGATAATTTGGGCATCCTTTTGCTCATTTCCTTTGTGCTTTTACTATTTTCCTTTGCTCATGGAGTGCATACAGGGTGCTTCTTTGATGTAGACCTGACATGCTCCTGTGTCAGTGTCTCCTATGTATCACAATCAATTGCAAAGTTCTTCAGAGAGATCTTGAGAGTGTCCTTATATCACTTTTGATCTCAGTGTGAGAGCTTGCCTTGTGTGAGTTCTTCATCAACTAGTCTTTTAGGCCAATGAACATTTGACATTTGAAAACATGGCCAGTCCATTGGGATTACGCTCTGCAGTAGAGTTAGAATTCTCTGCAGTTCAGCTCAAGAAATAACCTCAGCATCTGGTACCTTATCTTGCCAGTTGATCTTCAAGATCTTCCTAAGATAATTCAAATAGAAGTGATTCACTTTCCTGGACTGGTGCTGGTACACTGTTTAACAGATCTATAACAATGATATTAGCACAATGGCTCTGTAGATCTCCAATTTGGTAGGCAGTCTTATATCTCTGCTTTTTAATATTTCCTCTCAGAGTATCCCAAACATCAAACCAGATCTAGCAATGTATATATCAACCTCATCATCTATGTACTGTACATCTCTAGAAAGTATACTACTAACATAAGTGAACTTATTCACAGTATTCAATTCTCAGCATTTACCATAGTGCTTGAAGTATATTGGGTACTTAATAAGTGCTAACTGTCCGACTGACTCTGTATCCTTGAGCCTCAATTTCCTCCTCTGTCAAATAGATATCATAAGACTTGGACCACCTATCTTTTATGATTATTGGGAAGAAATCATTTTGTAATATTTAAAATGCTATATAAATTTTAGTTATTATTAGTAACAAGTCTTAGTAGCCTAGATAAATATAAGTGCACATATAGAGAAAACTGGCAAGAGGAGAACAAATAGAAAATACAACATCTAGGAACACTTCATTTGTTGATTTTTGTTATCAATAACAGAAAAGCCAACACATTTGGACCCTCACTCTTCAATGTTAGAAAGAAGTAGAAATGACACTTTAAAAGATCAAATAAGTGAGTGACTACATCAAACTAAGTACACAGAACATTTATGCTAAAAGCAATGTATTTTTGAAAGCATTAACAAATCATTTTCAAGCTGTCTTGGATAGAGAATGATAACTAGACAGAAGAAAAAAAATTCATAAGCTATATAACTGCTCAGCAGGGTACTCAAAAGAATATCAATAACTACTAAATGTTGCCCTGAAGCCAACTTAACATCACAACAAACCTAAATCTGGCAGGGAAATTCCCTCAAGGGAAAAATCAATTGTAATTCTCATCCCAGGATCTGAGTTGCCTACCAGACCAATCTTGGTGCATGCTAATATGGTTTATTCATGGTCACCCAGCTAGTATATAAAAGAGATGGAGGCTGGGACATATGTCTTCTGAACTTCAAAGTCAGCCCTCTTCTCCTGCATTAGGATGATTCTCTCTTTTTTACATACTCTAGAAAAAAAAAGTTAATTGTTGAATATTACAACAATCAAAAATTCTGTTGTACTATGTCATGCTGTCTTTAAAAATGAATCATGTGGAAAATGCCATCTGCATCCAGAGAGAGAAGTATGGAGATGGATGCAGATTGAAGTACTCTTTTCATGTTTTTATATTCATTTTTTGTTGTTATTGTTTGTTTGCTTTTTCATTTTCATGGTTTTTCCCTTTTGTTCTGATTCTTCTTTCACAACATGACTAATATGAAAAAATGTTTAAAATGATTGTACATGCATAACCTATATCTGATTGCTTGCTGTGAGAGAGAGAGAGAGAGAGAAGAAGAAGAAGAAAAAGAAGGAGGAGGAAGAGGAGCAGGAGGAGGAGGAGGAGGAGGAGAAGGAGAAGGAGAAGGAGAAGAAGGAGAAGGAGAAGGAGAAGGAGAAGGAGAAGGAGAAGGAGAAGGAGGAGAAGGAGAAGGAGAAGGAGAAGGAGAAGGAGAAGGAGAAGGAGAAGGAGAAGAAGAAGAAGAAGAAGAAGAAGAAGAAGAAGAAGAAGAAGAAGAAGAAGAAGAAGAAGAAGAAGAAGAAGAAGAAGAAGAAGAAGAAGAAGAAAGAAGGAAGGAAGGACGGAAAGAGTTTGGAATTAAAAATCTTACAAAATGAATATTGAAAACTATCTTTACATGTAATTGGGAAAATACTATTGAGGAAAAAAAATAATTATGGCATTTATATACTACTTCAAAGGTTAAAGAAGGAAGTGTGGAGTATTGGCTAAAGAACCTGACTCAAAGACAAAAATTTGTCTTCTTGTAGTTCAGCTATTTTTTGATTGTATCCAAGTCTTCATCACCCCATTTGAGGTTTTCATAACAAAGATCCTAGAGTAGCTTACTATTTTCTTCTCCAGTTTATTTATAAATATAGAAATTGAGGCAAATGGAGTTAAGTGACTTGCCCAAGTTTATATAGTTAGTAAATTTCTGAAGCTAGATTTGAACTCAGAAAGATAAGTCTTCCTGACTCCAGGCTATCCATTGTGTTACAGACCTGCTAAGCATGAAAGACCTGAAGGTCAAGTCCTACTGCTGATATATATTGGTTGTAACAATGCTTGGACAATGAACTTAATCTTTCACTGTCTTAGGTAACATCACTATTAATTACACAAATAATGTCAACTTGAAACCATAGAGAATATTTTAGAATATTTCCTCATTTGGCCATTCCTTATACTAAAGAAATCTCAGATTAAGTCTTTCTGATAGCCAGCTTTAAGATTTGCAAAGAGTTTTATGTATTACTTCATTATCTCTAACCTACATTAGTTAGAAAGGTGTTTTCTAGTAACAGACTTCAGAAAAGAGTAATTCAAATATTATTATCCCCCTATTACAGATGATGAAATAGAACCTTAAAAAGGTAAATGGGCTTACCCTGCATCAAAGAGCTGATAAATAACAGAGCTGTGATTTGAATTTATGATTTGAATAAGGCCATTGTGTTTTCCATTACATCATGCATTAAATAGGACAAAAACCTTATATCTAACAATACATAAAGCTTTGGCTATGTGTATGATATTTTTTATGGTAACAGAGGTTCAGGACTAGTTAAGGGGCAGATAAGAGGGTCAGTAACTTTAGGGAGGGAATTTCCTACTAAGAATCAAGTTTCTCAAAATAAGGCCATACCTCTACCTTCCCTAGTGACTGGGATTAAAAAAAAATTAAAAGAAAATTTTTCTAAACTTAAACTTTATAAATTACTAATTTATATGCCAAGAAAAGAAACAAAGGACCAATGACATTATCATAAAATAGGATTAATTCTGTCTTGTTCTGAAGCAGTTATGTCATTAAAAACATTTGATATTCATAAGCCTCGTCTCTATAAATATAGATGGCATTTGTCCATGTAAGTTTTCCGGGATGACAGGACCACCCTTCCTGACATTAAAAAAATGTATTAGAAGTTATTCTTCATTGGAAGTGAAAATCCAATAACAGGAGAAAAGTTCAAGTTTCAAAAGATATAGCACACAGAATACAAAAAAGCATAGGATATTTTACACATGAGAAATACAAAACAACAGTTATTGACTTTTTGACTAAAGCTTTTGATTGGTAAAATCTTTTTAATTCAGTTTTGTGATATAATTAGCTAGAGCAATGAAATGACCATTTTTCCTGCCAAAAAATAAACACCATACTCTTTAAGATGCAATTCCTTCTTCAAAAATTGACAAGGAATAGTTTTAACCAAATATGTAAGGGGAAATGGAATAAAGTAGATTTTTAGCAATATAAGTCTATTAGACGTTGTATAGTGTCTTTTTTTAGTCACATTTGCCTTTTGACAGTTACACATTCACTGTTTATATGAAAGAGATGTGTGGATCTTAAAAGAAAGGGGTAAACTACAAACTACAGAATCAAAAACAAATTTGATCTTATGCTTCACTATCAGATTCAGAGTGTTCAGATGAAAAGTCCATCTGGCTCTGAGCACCATATTTCATAAAGCATATTAACAAGCTAGAACAAATCCTGAGTAAGATAACAAAAAGAGTAAAGAAAATTGAAATTGTCATAATCAATCAACAAATATTAAGCATCTACTGATGTGCTAGGCATAGAAATTAAAAGAACTAGAGATATTTAGCTTGAAGAAAAGACTCAGGAAAAGGAAGATGGTTGCTGCCTTATTTTAATGGTTATAGCAAAGAAGCATTGGTATTATTTTTTCCTTAGCCCTAAAGGTTAGAACTCAAATTTATGTAGAGAAGTTATAAAGAGACAAATTTTGGCTAATTATTAGGAAGAACATTTCTTGACAACTAAAGTTTTCAAAACAGGAACAGGTTTTCTTGGAAGTTAATGAGATTTCTGTCCCTGAAGGCTATCTCATAAAGGCTGCATGAATACTTGTCAGGAATTTGTAAAAGAAATTCATCCCTCAGGTAGGATTTGGAAGACCTGATTCATAGCCTTCTATTGAACATCAATGTTCTAAAATTGTAGCAATGTTCCCAATATACTAGATCAAATGAGAGAGTGGATTTAGTGATCATGTAATATGGATTTTCATAGATTTATTAACTCAAAAGAATCCATTAAGAAAATTCACTAATAATGATTTTGTGAAATAAATTTGATTTTTAACATAAAAATAATAAACAAAGTAGGACCTTATTTTCTGTGCACATTTCAGCAAATCTTTTGTGGTGGATTATATAGAGTATAATTAGTGAATTAGTATTTTCTTGATCAAGGACATTCTTTATACCTATATAAGTCATTACCATAGATATTTTATGAAGATGAAAAAGTTGGTATAAGTTAGTAGTTATTGGTATGCTCTAAAACAACTTTTTTAAGAGTAATAGCATCTGGAGGTTTTTCCTAATTTTTTAGCATCTTTCCCTATTTGATATATTTTGGTATCTTTCTTTTATTTATCTTATTCTTCTATACTTTCAAAATTGTGTCACCTATTTCCTTAGTCATTTTCTCCTCATCTTTATTCCTTAATTATTATTTCCATTTCAGCAGATGGCATACTAAAAATATAGTGTGAAATCCCAAATGCAAAATCCCAAAAGACTCTAATGCACAGAAAATATTTTGTTAGGGAAAATGGTGACAGTTGATCTATTTGTATTGTTTTATACTCTTAGAATGATCGGGTAGTTTTCTTCCTTTGAAAAATGTTGGTGGAATTGTGGAAAGACAGGGTAATACACTGTCATTTTTGTACTGAAAAATCATAGAGGTTATACTAGAAAAGTCATAAATACACTTTGCTTCAGTGATACCACTATATATATAAAGATATATTACTGTGCCAAAAGAAATCATAAAAAAAGAATTCACAAAAAATTCAGGAAGACATGAATCAATGTAGGTCAAAATCAGAAAAAGAGGAATAATTTGCACAATGACTATGATAATGCCATAATAATGCTGAAAAACTTCACAAATCTGATCATTTCAATGGTCAATTGTCACCTCTGCAGTCTTATCATAAGGCATGGTTCCTGCATCTCATCAGACTGATGATAAATTCCAGATGTTAAATGAGTCATGTTTATCATTTTACTTTACTATACTTCTTTGTTACAAAGGAGGTTCTGTTGCAGTGGGAAAGTTTCTTTGGAAAGTGGTTGCCTACTAATTTCATATTCTATCTTTATTGAAAAGCAATTGTGCTTTTGCCTATAGTAAATTTACATATGGTGAAAAACATTGTAAAATATCTCTGAGATCAAGAAAAATGTATCACATGTCAATTCTGAGAAAATCATGTCAGGAAACACAAAGTTATAAAACACAGTTCATTACTGATAGCAAGTAATAAAGGACATAGCCAAGTAAATCCAATTACTTTATTCTTCAGTTATTACCTGCATGCTACATTGGACAGTGGTGTCGAGCTTGTAATGCTTCTGTTACTACTGCTGTGTGTGTTGGGAAATGGTTTGAGGATGTAGAATTCATGTTTTTTCTATAATGATAGATGATTAGCATTGTGAAAGTAATTGAACTCTTCATTTTAGAGAATCCCTTGTATTTTCTCTAGTGTCAGCAAGAAGCCAAGACAAACTATTTCATTTAACTAAGTTATGCTGTAATGGAGAAAAACCCTCCCATTCCTGGACAATTAGCTTCCTAATAATTTTAAGGGTTCTCAAGATTAAATGAATGAATTAATGTAATAGACCATGTAAATGGGCATCAGAGAAATAAAGCCATGTAAATGATAGAGAAGGGATTGGGAATTAAAAGAAGTTAACAATTTCTCTCACATAGAATAAGAGACAGGTGTTAGACTGTTAAAAGATTATTGTTGTAACTGGAACAGCTGAGTATGGTAAATGCACAGATGTTCCTAAGCAATATTTCTGTATTAACAGAGAATACTTGTTTCTCCATTTGCTTTCTGTAAACTATATTACATTACATCTAGCTCATAAAGCAAATGGGTGGGTTGGGATAATGTTGTAATTGATGCATAAAAATATGATGAAAATATGACAATACAAATAACTTATCAAGACAGTTATGTCTGAGCTTGAAAATCTCTATGGGTAAACCATTAGCTATACTATTCTGAGTAACTAGTCAGCACTTAGAAATTACTTCTAACCTTTTCCTATATAAGAGATACATATCAGAAGTAAGAGGACGCATACCCCTGAAAGCATGCTGGGGTAAAAATCAGAAAAATATAGTTGTGAATCTTTCCTCTGACACTTACTAGCTTTGTCAACTCGAGCAAGTCATTTAATTGATCTTGAATTCAATTTCCTCATCTATAGAATAAACATAATAAATGTGATACCTCACATAGTAGTTGTGAGATTCAAATATGATATATATATGTATAATTTCTTTATGTCCTTAAAAGTTCTATATAAATGTCAGTTGATTTTAGAATATATTAATCATGATCATCTCTATCTGAAGTAGAAATAAAGATTATTAAGCAGGGTAAGAACCAGATAAGAACATTTTCTCTGGCCTTTCCCATCTAGGAAGCTCAGTGGTTGACTCAAAGTGAACCTCCACAAATTAACTGCTTTTGAAAGCAATGTTTCTTATTAGATTTTTAATAATAATTTTCAATGCCTTTTATATTAATGTAAGTCATTTCATCCTTCTCCCAATTATAGACTAAAACCTCCACTGAGACCAAAAAGCAAGCAAAACACAAATAAAAGGAGCAAAACATTGATACAGTAATCATATCTGACAATGGATTCTGTCCAACTAGTCACCTATCTCTGTGCTATGAGAAGGAAGGAATATTTTATTATCTGTTCTCTTGGACTTTAATTGGCTTTTCAGTTACTCCAAGTTCAATTTATTTTAGTGATGCTTTCATTTCCATTGTTATAATCATGATGCATATTGTTCTCATGGTTGTTCTTATTTATTGTTGCATCAGTTTTTCCCATGTTAAAAATCTTCCCATGTTTCTATGAATTCCTCACATTTGTTTTAAAAACAAAACTATGTGGTCAGGTGTCTCTAGGACAATAGTGAAGGACTCAAAAGATAAAATGCAAGCTTTTGCTGGAACACACACAACTCAGAGAAGTACAAAGCACAGACCCTTAAAGGAAACCACCCATGTAGCCTAACTCTCCAGAGCTGCAAGAAGACACATATCCCTGTCTTGCTTTCCCCTTTTTTCCCCAAATACACACAATTTAACAATTTGTTAAACAGGCCAAGAAGTTTGTTTTTATCTACAGCCTATAAGCAGCCAGAGAAAGAGAAAGTGGCTAATGTTTTCTAGGGCTATTGCAACTAAGACCTTCCTTTCTTTCCCCCTAAGAGAAACTCTTTCCTTCCGGAATTGTGGTAACAGTCCAGAGAGAAATAGTGTGAGATAAGGCTAGAAGGAATCTGAAACTCTGATAATAAGTATAATGATGGACAAAAACTTAAGGTGTCACTTCTTCCAGAGGGATTTTTGTTAAAATATAGAACAAATTAAATATGATCTTTAATCTATGATAGCTAAATTTTTCTACTTCAACACATCTAAAATGTAATGAAAATAGAAAATGTAATTCAATTTAGAAATATTCAACTTTCTGTCCTTTAGAAAACATTGAATATATTAAATGTAACAGACCAAAGATTGTTCTCCAAGTGATCTCTGATTCATTAATCACTCTCCTTAACACAATTATTCAATCAGCTAAAAATCCACAAAGCTATATTTTCACACATGCCATCTTATTCCATCTCAGCCATGAAGATACAATGAGAATTTTTTTTTTCATTTGCCTTGCTGAAATAGAGACACACAAATCTAAAGCATTTCACTACTACTACTACTACCACCACCACCACCACCAATAAAACTATTAAAGGTACACTACTGAACTATATTAGTAAGTATCTTTCACATATCAGCCCATATCAGAAATGTT
>JAJPUD010000627.1:0-19635 GCA_023553655.1 Myrmecobius fasciatus | reverse complement strand
TGTATCCTGCAACTTTGCTAAAGTTGTGGATTAATTCTAATAGTTTTTTAGTTGATTCTCTAGGGTTCTCTAAGTAGACCATCATATCATCTGCAAAGAGTGATAATTTGGTTTCCTCATGACCTACTCTAATTCCTTTAATCTCTTTTTCTTGTCTTATTGCCAAGGCTAGCATTTCTAATACAATATTGAACAGTAATGGTGATAGTGGACAACCTTGTTTCACCCCTGATCTTATTGGGAATGGTTCCAGTTTATCACCATTACATATGATGCGAGCTGATGGTTTTAAATAGATGCTACCGACTATTTTAAGGAAAAGTCCATTAATTCCTATACTCTCTAATGTTTTTAATAGGAATGGATTTTGGATTTTATCAAATGCTTTTTCTGCATCTATTGAGATTATCATATGGTTTTTGTTAGTTTGGTTATTAATATAGTCAATTATGTTAATAGTTTTCCTAATATTGAACCATCCCTGCATTCCTGGTATAAATCCTACTTGGTCATGGTGTATTATTCTAGGAATGATTTTCTGTAATCTCTTTGCTAATATTTTATTTAAGATTTTTGCATCAATATTCATTAAGGAGATTGGTCTATAATTTTCTTTCTCTGTTTTTGTTTTACCTGGTTTAGGTATCAGTACCATGTCTGTATCATAAAAGGAGTTTGGTAGGAGTCCTTCATTTCCTATTTTTTTGAATAGTTTATATAATATTGGAGTTAACTGTTCTTTAAATGTTTGGTAGAATTCACATGTAAATCCATCTGGTCCTGGGGATTTTTTCTTAGGGAGTTGATTAATGACTTGTTCTATTTCTTTTTCTGAAATGGGACTATTTAAGTAATTTATTCCCTCTTCTGTTAATCTGGGCAATCTATATTTTTGTAGATATTCCTCCATTTCACTTAGGTTATCAAATTTATTGGCATACAGTTGGGCAAAGTAACTCGTGATTATTGCTCTAATTTCCTCTTCATTGGTGGAAAGTTCTCCCTTTTCATTTTTGAGACTAACAATTTGATTTTCCTCTTTCCTTTTTCTAATTAAATTAACTAGAGGTTTATCTATTTTGTTGTTTTTTTCATAAAACCAACTTTTAGTTTTATTTATTAATTCAATAGTTTTTTTACTTTCAATTTTACTAATCTCTCCTTTTATTTTTAGGATTTCAAGTTTGGTATTTGATTGGGGGTTTTTAATTTGTTCTTTCTCTAGCTTTTTTAGTTGCAAGCCCAATTCATTGATTTTCTCTTTTTCTATTTTATGCAAATAAGCATCTAGAGATATAAAATTTCCCCTTATTACCGCTTTGGCTGTATCCCACAAATTTTGGTATGTGGTCTCATTATTGTCATTCTCTTGAATGAAATTAGTAATTGTGTCTGTAATTTGCTGTTTCACCCATTCATTCTTTAGGATAAAATTATTTAGTTTCCAATTGCTTTTTGGTCTATTTTCTCCTGGCCTTATATTGCATGTGATTTTTATTCCGTCATGATCTGAAAAAAATGCATTTATTATTTCTGCCTTCCTGCATTTGATTTTGAGGTTTTTGTGTCCTAGCACATGGTCAATTTTTGTATAAGTTCCATGGACTGCTGAGAAAAAAGTAAACTCCTTTCTGTCTCCATTTAATTTCCTCCAAAGATCTATCATACCTAACTTTTCTAACATTTTGTTTACCTCCTTAACTTCTTTCTTATTTATTTTGTGGTTTGATTTATCAAGTTCTGAGAGAGGGAGGTTGAGATCCCCCACTATTATAGTTTGGCTGTCTATTTCTTCTTGCATCTCTCTGAACCTTTCCTCTAGGAATTTCCGTGCTATACCACTTGGTGCATATATGTTTAGTAGTGATATTGCTTCATCATCTATGGTACCCTTTAGGAAGATATAATTTCCTTCTTTGTCTCTTTTAATTAAGTCTATCTTTGCTTTTACTTGGTCTGAGATCAGGATTGCTACCCCTGCTTTTTTTTGTTCACCTGAAGCATAATAGAGTCTGCTCCAGCCTTTTACCTTCACCCTGTATGTATCTGTATGTTTTAGATGTGTTTCTTGTATACAACATATTGTTGGATTCTGGTTTTTAATCCACTCTGCTATCTGCTTCTGCTTTAAGGGAGAGTTCATTCCATTCACATTCACAGTTAAAATAACTAATTCTGTATTTCCTGTCATCTTATTTACCCTAGCTTATGCTTTTCTCTTTCTTATCCCCTTTCCCTCCTCCCTACTATTTTGCTTTTGAAAACCACTTCCCTCAAACAATCCTTCCCTTTTTGAGCCCCACCCACCCCCTTTCCCCCCCCCCCCTTTCCCTCCAGTTTCCTTATAAGTACGTCTATTCTTCCCTCTGAGCCAAATCTGATGAGATGGAGATTAACCCAATTCTCATTCCCCTCCCTTTTCTCCCCTCAATCATTATAGGTTTTCTTTGCCTCTACATGTGATGTAATTTCCCTTATTTTACCTCCTTTTCCTCTTCTTCCAATGTTAACCTTTTTCTACCTCTAATTTCTTTTTCAGTTTATCATATCATAAGATTCATAAAATCACAATAAACATATAATAATAATCATAAAATCACAGTAATCATATGATAATAATCATAAAATCACAGTAATCATATCATAATCATAATGTAATAATCAATTCATAAAATCAACCCTCATTCTATAAGTATCTATAACATAAATATAGTTCTCAAGAGTTATTTTTTCTTGTTACCTTTTTATGTTTCTCTTGTGTTCTGTGTTTGTAGATCAAATTTTTTGTTCAGTTCTGGTCTTTTCAGTAGAAATAGGTGAAATTCTCCTATATCATTGAAAGACCATCTTCTTCCCTGGAAGATAATGCTCATTCTAGCTGGGTAACTTATTCTTGGCTGTAATCCAAGTTCCTTTGCCCTTCGGAATATCTGATTCCAGGCCCTTCGATCGTTCAAAGTAGAAGCTGCTAGGTCCTGTGTGATCCTAAATGTAGCTCCCCGATATTTAAATTGTTTCTTTCTGGCTTCTTGTAATATCTTTTCCTTGGTATGATAGTTCTGGAATTTAGCCACAATATTTCTGGGGGACTTAATTTTTGGGTTTCTTTCAGGAGGTGATCGGTGGATTGTTTCAAGGAGTATTTTGCCTTCTGGGTGTAAAATATCAGGGCAGTTTTCTTTTATGATTTCCTGGAATATAGTGTCCAGGTTCTTTTTTTCATCATGGCTTTCAGGAAGCCCTATAATCCTTAGATTGTCTCTCCTAGATCTATTTTCCAGGTCAGTTGTTTTTCCTAGGAGATATTTCATGTTTTTCTCTATCTTTTCATTTTTTTGTTTTTGTTCAACTGATTCTTGAAGTCTTGATGAGTCATTCATTTCCAATTGTTCAATTCTAATTTTTAATGTCTTATTTTCTTCAGTTACTGTTTTTAGTTCCTTTTGCAATTGACCAATTACATTTTTTTGTTCATTGCATTCTTTTTCCATTTTTTCTATTTTATTTTGCAGGGATCTCATTTCGTTTCCCCATGTTTCTTCTAACTCTCTTTTAAGATTTTTTATGCCATCTTCAAAGAAAGCCTTGTGACATGGGGACCAATTTATGTCTCTCTTTGGGGCTTTTCCTGGAGTTGCTTTACCTTTAGGGGCCTCAGGATTTGAGGTCTGTTCTTCCCTCTCTCCATAAAAGTTGTCTATGGTGAGAGCTCTTTTTGGTTTTTTATTCATTTTTTTTTAAAGGTGTGAGGTCTGTTTAGGGCAAAGGTGGGACAGCTGCTTTAATTTGCCCTGGGGCAGTTCTGCTGATTGAGTTATTTCAGGAACTGGGCAGTTCTGCTGATTGAATTATGTCAGGGGCTGGGCAGCTCCACTGATTGAATTATTTCTGGTGCTTATCAGACCTGTTGTTTGATTGATTGCTTTAAGGTGCTGTGTAATGGCAGCTAGGTCTGATGCTCATCAGGGGTTCAGTGGTTCACAATCTATCCCCCTCAAAAGGCAGACCCTCCAAACCACCTGCCCACAATCAGGACAAATTTTTCCAAGAGGCTCGCAGAAGACTCCCAGGTGTGTGAAAAGCACAACGCTCCCACTTCTGTTCTGACTCCCGTTCCAGCTCCCTGCTCCAGCTCCCTGCCCCGGTCTCCCTGTGCTGCAGTCTGGGTTCAGTAGGCCACCCCCTGCCCCATTAAAACAGACCTGTTTTGAGGTTCTTCCAGAGTATCTTCTTCTAGAATCGTGCTGTTCTCCAGATATTGAGGATTTTTTTGCTTCAGAATCAGTCTAGAGGCTTCATATTTTGTTGGTTTGAGGGGAGGTTAGAGGAGGTTACAGAGAATCCTGTCTGATCTCTGCCACCATGGCTCCACCCCCGGAAGGAAGCCTCTGAAATGATTTTATTCTGTTTTAAATATATATTACAATTAAAGAAATGTGAACAAGTTTGGTTATTAGCTTTTCCCTCCTTTTTTCTGCATTATATTCAGGTAGTGTATATTTCTAGGATTTCTAATATTCTTACATAATAAGCATTAAGTCCTACCAAGAGGCCTCATGGACTAAAAGCTACTCTAAAATTCTAAAAGTCTATGTTATTAAAGATCAGATAGATCTTTCTAAACTGGAAAAAATCAGAAATGGATACTGTATCTATCATCCAAGGACCAGACTAGCTAAGAATGGAGAGGCTTATTTCAAGAAAGTTGACCCATAGGAATATTTTTTTCAGTGAAAGTAATTCATAAAAACATACTCCTAAGGTTCTTAACCTTTGTTCTCTCAGGGATTTCTTTGGTAGTTTTGTAGTTGTCAAATGTCCTTTGATAGTTGTCAAATAAGATTTTTAAACGCACAAAATGAAATGCATGGGATTGAAATATTGAAATGTAGAGAGCTAATAAAGTCAACAATACAACAAATCAAGTTCATAAACCCCAATTCTTTAAACCTTTAAAAAAAAGAATAGAGAATAAACTACAAAAGAATATGCAGTTTAGATTAGCAGGCAGCAACATGGATAATTTTATGTATCCTTGAAATAGTAAGTGGGTAATATCAATGAAAGTTTTGTAGGACATAAAAGGATTTATTTGCAATTCCAAACAATAGAAGGAGGAGGAGAAATTGACAGTTATTTAGAAGGGTATGTAGCTATAAAATGAATAGCAAGTCACTGCATTCTCTTCAGCCCTAGAAGGAGATGAATTTTCTAGAAGTTTAGAAGAGTCTTATTCCCACTGGTGAATTACAACTCCAATGTTCTGCTTTGTTTTCTAGGCCCCTGCATTCTTTAACAATAAGCACCACAGGTGTATAGCAGCTATAATGCTGGATACATTACAATCAATATGTCTTTGCAATGATTCTGCAAGGTGAAACTCAGTACAAAAAAAAAAAGAACAGAAAAAACAATTCTCCTTTGTCTCTGTTGCATCTGGCTCACAGTAAAACTTGGGCATTGCACAAATTCCTCCGAAACATATTATAATAGAAATCATAATTTTAACGTTTTTTTCCTATTTTTGGAAGTGCTCTAGGAGAGGCCATACAGCTACCTCAGCCCTATTATTCATTTCACACTTGAGTAGAATATAATAGCTTAGCATTCATTGTATAAATTCAATGAACCTACAAACTCGTAGGTACAACTATTTGAATTCTATGATAAACAAAAGAAAAAAACAGGTTAATAATAATTTTTAAAAATCAAATAGTACAAAATATATTGGGTTTTTTATCCCTTAAAAATTCATTTTTCCAAACTACCTATCTCTCTCTCAGATTTGGTTATGATTTATATGTACAAAGTTTCACAAAAGTTATATTCACATTATCAAAGTGAAATCAAAGTTGAATGCAATTTTACAAATGATGCTAAGGAGCAAGGGGAAAGAGTGGAGGGAAGGATTGGCTTTACCAGAAGTCTGAATTAAAGAAAAAGGTTTCAGGGCTTTTTTTTACCCCTGTAATTATTTGGATAGCCATCTCAGTTCTCCCCTTTGAAAATATAAGTCTGACAAACATCTTAATACCTTTTTTTCTGATTTCTTGACAATCTCTTGGCAGTGCTGTACATGTTTGTAAAACCCACTAATTGACCAGCTCTATGAAATTAAAAACAAGAACAATAGTTTTAGATTAAGTATCTAAATTCAATAAGTAGACAATTAAAACCAGTTCAGATTTTTCTAGATTTGTTTTCACTGGAAGAAAGTGACAGAAAAAAAGAGGATTAAATTTGCCAATCAATTGAAGATATTCAAATATTTAATCTATGTAAAGATTTAATTAACTTTTAGGCTTTAATATATCAAGTACCAGCTCAATCATAAAAATTTCATAACTTTCTCACTGAAAAAATTTTCCATAGGTCTACCACTGAGATTTCTTGGTAGCTTCATTTCTCTAGCAATGAAATAAAAGCAAATGAATCCTATCTGCCCTTTTAGCAGGGTATCATAGACAATCAAATTTTGTATAAATCCTGGCAGATGAAAGTCAAAAAAACCTGCTTCTCCAGATAATGTATCTTTTCTATTGATCTTTTCCCCTATCACTCCAGCTCATCTAGGTAGCATATTGAATAGAGTACCAAGCTTGGGATCAGGGAAACATCTTCATGAGTTCAAATTTTATTTCAGACACTTTTACTAGTTGTGTAATCTTGGCCAAGTCACTTACAATCATATTTGCCTCAGTTCCTAATCTGTAAAATGAGCTGGAGAACAAAATAGTAAACCATTCAAACATCTTTGCCACAAAAAAAAATTAATTAAAAAATAGGGTCACAGCTAAAATGACTGAACAATAAACTAGCTCAAAACCCTAAAACTGTCTTTGTTATCACACTGTCTTCCCATTTATACTTGCATAACTTCTCATTTATAATTCCACCTACCTATTTCAAGATACCATTATCTCTCCCTATAAACACTGTGAATCTCTTAGTGTTGCTAGTTTCAGTGTCTCCAATTCATTCAAAATACAAATGCCCAAAGACTTTCCCTAATGTGTAAGCCTCAATATAATCTTTCTTTGCCTCTAGGATAAAATATCAATTCCTTCATCTGGCCTTTTATCCCTTCTAGAATCAACTTCTACCTATTTTCCCATAATTATTTCACACACTGTACCTCCCAACAAAACTGTACTAATAATTTTTCTTTCGTCCGGCCTTCCACATCTCTGTGAATTTACAGAGGCTATCCCATGTACTTGAAACACATTTCTTTCTCATTTCTGCCTGTTGAGATCATTAACTTCCTTTAATATTCATCTAAAGAGAACATTGTACACAGCAACAAGATTATGTGACGATCAACTGTAATGGACTTGGCTGTTTTTAACAAAGAGGTGATTCAAGACAATTCTAATAGATTTGTCATAGAAAGTGCCATCCACATCCAGAGAGAGAACTATGAAGACTGAATGTGAATCGAAGCATAGTATTTTCACCTTTATTTTGTTGTTGTTTGCTTACTTGTTTGTTTTTTCTTTCTCATGTTTTTCCCTTTTTGATTTGTTTTTTCTTGTGCAGCATGACAAATATGGAAATATTTTTAGAAGAATTGCTTGTTAACCTATATCTGATTGCTTGCTATCTATGGAGAGAGGGAGAAAAAATTTAACACTAGGTTTTGCAAAAATGAATGATGAAAACTATCTTTGAATGAATTTGGAAAAATAAAATATAATTTAAACAAAAAAAATTCGTCTCAGGATCGTTACTTTATGAAGCCTCCTCCAACTATACATAAGAGCTCCCTCCTTAAACATTCTATACAACTCTAGATTTTTCCTTTGTCCCTAATAGTATATTGTGTATAACACTTAGTTTTGCATGTGTTGAACCTTTACTATTAGATTACAAACTTTGTAAACATAAAGATTGTGCCTTTTTTCTTGGTATCCTGGCATAATAACTTGCACATAGTAGGCACTTAACAGTCAAAAATGAAATTGAATGGATCAAATTAGTATATGCTACTAATAAAGACAGAGAAATAAAGAAACAGCTTACGTCATGGGAAAACCATTGCTTTGGTAATAAAAAGCCTAGGAATCTAGAATTGCTTAGTAACTACCTAAGTGATTTTACACAAGTCATTTAATCTCTTAGCTTCACTTTCCTCATCTGTAAACCAAAGGAATTAGATCAGATGATTATTAAGTTCCCTTCCAGGTATAGAATTCTTTGAATTTGTGACAATAACTTCACAAGAGAAATTTAGAATTTTTTTCCTTTTAAAAAACAGAGTTCAGCCAGATGACACTTGGTTTGATATAATTCACATTTGTATTTTTTAAAGATATGCTTTAGCAACAAGAATATTGAATTTCTTTCAGTATTCATCCACCACATTCTTTGGGCAATATATCTATAGAACAACTGTTCTGATCTCTGTTTTCATTATTCTTCCTTAACTGTAAGACTTGAAAGCCTTTCAACACATAGAAAGTGTCTTTGTTCCCAAGGAATGGTCTTTGGGATAGGGAGGGTATGAATTTTCTTGCTCATAACAACTGTTATACTAGTGCTATATATGACAAAGTAAAGAAGAATTGTTAGCATATTTTAAAATTATTTCTCTATGTCTACATGATGCCAAAGCAAAGCAGCTGTTGGATATCATATAAACACACTCACACAGTTTAATCAACTAAACTCAACTTTTTCTTCCTCCAGAACTAGTAAAACAACTTTCTGTGTGGGAAGATAGATTAGAGCTAGTTTTATATATATAATGTATATATGATATATGTGTGTATATACATATACATGTGTGTATGCATGCATGTATAAATATATTATACATAATGTATGTATATGTGTATAAATATATGTGTGTTTGTATGTACCTATATAAATATGTGTGTACATATATGCACATATGTACATATACATGCATGTACACACGTGCACATATATAGGTTATAAAATGTCAGTATATACGGATAATTCAGGGAGAATTTAATTTTGGGAAGGGAGAATCTATTATTAAAGTTGAATATGCATTGGCCAAAAAAAAAGAGAAAAATTGTTATTCTCCCTTTCACTTGCTGTGTTGAAAGTTCAGTTTTTGGAATGGCATGTGTGGTTCAATGAAATTGGACAGTTGGCTCAATGGAACAAGCATTGGATTTGGGGATTAAAAGACTTGGATTCAAATCCAAGTTCTGTCATTTACTAGTTACATGACAGTACAAATCATAGGAACATAGATTTAGAACTAGAAGACATAGATCATCTATCCCAACCCCCCATCTGTCATAAATAAGGGGAAAAATGGTCAGAGAATAGTCAATCTCTATGATACACATAGGTGGCAAATTTAGCATTTTAAGCCAGGTCCTCTGACTCCCAAACCAGTATTTTGCTTCTATGCAACTTAGTTTAAAATTGGATTGATAAATATACTTGCACTCAATGAGATTACATAAATGTTGCAAAGAAGTACTTTGCATCTAAGAATAACATATTAATACTAAAACTATGTACTGCATTTTTAGGCTCAACTGCCAAAGAAACAAAAGATTATTTGATTTAAAATAAATCAATATCCAAGCCATTTCTAATTTGGAAAGAGAGGTGTCCAAACTGGCAGTCATTACTAACCTCACTGTATACCCTTATCTGGAATGATTCACTGCCTCCAAGAAGATTTCAGATAACATCTGAATTTGAACAAGAAAAAAATAGCATTATATAAAAATGCAGTTTGAATTAACATTCTAGAATTGTTTGTATAAGTTATCAAGCTACCTAAACCACTTCCCTTTCTATAAGAGTAAACAAAAGGACCAATCCTTCTATCAATATCTAAATCTATTCTCTATGGAGAAAGGGAGTCCAATGTTCAGGTAGGGAGGCTATAACCAGAACAAAACAAAAGTAAATTTGGACAAATTTTATTTAATCCATTTCTGAAAAAAAAAAAGCCTTTTTTTTTCTAGACTTATATCACTCAACTTCCCAAGTGTTTTTCTAAGAATTTTGTAGTTTTTTAGAATAGAGAAATATAATTTTGGGGGAAAATATATTTTTAATATTTCCAGAAAAACTAAAAAAGAGATTTGTAATATTTTTTCCACAATGTGAATTTTGAAATATTATACATTGTTAGCATCTGATATTATTGTATCTCTTTGCTAGTGGCATCTCAAGGAGTGTGTATCAATGAACAAAGATTCCACCTAAAGAATATCAGAGTAGAATATCAAAAATCAATTCATTGTTTTATGGATTGTCCAAAAAACCTTGTGAATAAATCTCTCAATCCTGAATGCCTGACCCCTATTCCCTCACTCACCTTCTCTAATCCCTACTCTATTCTTTATTGAGATATCAATGTTTGTGGCAGCCGTTTTTGTAGTGGCAAGAAACTGGAAACTGAGTGGATGCCCATCAATTGCAGAATGGTTGAATAAGTTATGGTATATGAATGTTATGGAATATTTTTGTTCTATAAGAAACGATCAAAAGGATGATTTCAGAGAGGCCTGGAGAGATTTACATGAACTGCTACTAATGAAATGAGCAGAACCAGGAGAATGTTGTACACAGCAACATCAATACTATAGGACGATCAACTCTGATGAACGTGACTCTTTCCAGCAATGAGATGATTGATGCCCGTTCCAATGATCTTGTAAAGAGAGCCATCTATACCCAGAGAGAAAACTGTGAGAACTGAATGTGGATCATAACATAACATTCTCACTCTTTTTGATATTGTTCACTTGCATTTTGTTTTCTTACTCATTTTCTTTCCTTTTTGATCTGATTTTTCTTGTGCAACAAGAGAATTGTATAAATGTTTGCACATACTGGATTTAACATATATTTTAAAATGTATAACATATATTGGATTGCTTGCCATCTAGGGGAGAGGGTGGGGGAAGGAAGGGAAAATCTGAAACACAAGGCTATGTAAGGGTCAGTGTTGAAAAATTATCCATGCATATGTTTTGAAAATAAAAAGGTTTTTTTTTTTTTAAAAAAAAAGAGAGATCAAATGCTGCAATGAGCTCCCTCAAACACCCTTTTCCATACTTCAGAAACAACTCTATGTGCTAAATCATTATCTACTCTTTCCCTGTCCTTACCCTCAATCTCAATTTCTCTCTGTATATCTCTCTTTTTCTCACCTAGTCTTTTCCTATCTCTCCCTGGTCTTTATTCATTTGCATTTCATTCCACTTGGTTCCTTGAAAGCAATCTTCTAATACCTCAGATCCATATATTCCCCCATTGACCCATCCCTAGTGACTCTGCTTATAAGGTTGTGGGTAGGGAGGAGAGGGGTTCAGAGTCTCTTACCCAATGCCAAAGGTCAGTTTTGTCAAAGGGACAATGAGGCACATAAGAACAGTGGAGGTAGAAAAGAGGTAAAATACAAAAACAGCTTAAAGACTCAAAACAGCACCTGTAGGGAAAAGAAGGACAACATATGTTGTCCTGTAAAAAAGGGCACCAGAGTTTTGGCCCAGGAGGATTTCCCTGTCCCCTAGTCAAAAAGTTTAAGCACAGTCAAGGTCCGATACCAAATCAGTTGAGGGATGGCAGATGGGGGGAAGGGTGCCATTGGCCAATGATAAGGAGGCTTGGTAGTTTTAAGTCCTAATATACTAATTATACAACCTTAAGGTAGAGGGGCTAATGCTTTAAGAGCATCTCCCAGAGCCCAGGCCCAGAGCAAATAGACTAAACATTACCATAACCTATTATTAGTGATGAAGACATACAAAATTAAAGATGACCTATGAAACTCAAGTTCTGAACAAGTAGAAAAGCAAAAAATAAATGCTGACTTCCAGTCTTAGAAAGACCACTTAATTACATTCCTTTCATTGTTTAAAAATATATACATTCCTTTGAGCATATTTCTCTCATTCACAGGGTGAAAGAATAAATGACCTAATGTTTCTGTTTTATAGGTAATTAATTCTGTAACATTAATAGATCAAAGAATTGTAAACATCTCAAAAATAAAAGCCCTGCCAGTACACACATCAAAATAAAACAATAAAAAAACCAGGTACTTGTCAAATTGAAAGCTTCTAAAAACCCACAGGATAGTCTCTGTGACATTCAAAAGAAATTAAATACAAAAAGAAATTGCTACTTAATGTGCTGTGGCTAAGAGCTGAACATGCCAGGAAGATTCTATTGCAATTTGCAGTTTTTTGAAATTTATAGGTATACAATTTTGCACATCAAAAACCTCTACCAATTATGACAGTAATGATCTTATACCCTTCTTTTAATAGTATCAGTTAGCAAGAAAACTCATAAATTAGATAAGTCTCAGGAATTGTAAATTAGAAGTATAAATTCACATTAGGTAATTGCCAAATTTTAAGAAAAGAAAATCTCACCTTTAGAAGCCTCAGCTGTAGGACATCCATCTCCATGGAGAAAGGCACATCCTTGGCCTCATGGTTAAATATCCACAATCTTTATCCTTCCTAAACTTAGAGGCTTGTTTTTTTTTTCCTGTAACAAGTCCTTTTTATTAATAAAATATAGGCCTAACTGCAGAATTGTCAGGCGAGATGACAACACTATCATGTCATCTGAAAAAAAGTCATGGAGGGGAGCAATGAATAAGGTGCTGGATTTAGAAAAAGACTAGCTAAGGGAGTAAGGAATTGAGATTAGGATTTTTACCCCCAGTATACTCAATACACTACTTTTACAGGATAGGATAAGCAGATAAAGACTTGGAATCATTGGATTAACCACTTTTGGCAAAAACAGCAGTTAATTTCGTGGAAGAATGAGTTAATCAATGATTTAAGATTTGTTTTTCTTTTTACCAGATTGATTGTACTTATTCTTGCAGTGTCCCTCAAATTCTATAGACTAAGAGATGTGTAACAGGCCAAGTTCTGAGCAAAACTGTATGGTAGACAAAGTTTGTCTTCAGAATTTCCTGTTTTTTCAGACTATTCCCCATCTACCACCACTTCAGGTACTTGTCAATATCCTCACAATTTGACCTGAGCTGCCTACCCCTACACACTATCAAAACATGTTTTCAAGAAAGGGTCTTTACAAATTTATTTCACAATACTCTCTGTAGAAACCCTTGGTCCACCTATTCTGGGGCACACATAGGAGGTCATAATAGACTGCTATATCTGAAATGAGAGGACCTAAATTCAAATCTCCAAACTGCTGCTTATTGGCTTTCAGATATAAAACAAGGCATAATCTGTCTGAGTCTCAATTTCCTGATCATATTTTAAGATGACTTCTGAGATCTCTTTCAACTCTAAATGTATGATCCTATCACTAAGCTGAAAGATACAGCTCTTTCATGTTCTGTTTATTTGGCCACTTAAAAACCCAGTCAACATAGCATGCTAACAAACTTCATGCTCAGCCTATCTTGCAAGTGGTTTTGGAATATTGCAATAAAGGTTTAAATCCCAACAAATATAATGACTTCCACATAACAAGGAAGAAAACATAAGTTTTTAAATATCTTAAGGTATCACTTTCAACCATTTTGTCAACACTTCTTTTTAAATACTAATTATATTCACTGAATCCTGCTTTTACTATGGATTTTAAAGGTACTGTCAGCTTAACCATCTCTGTTAAACAAGATGTTAAATGTCTACACTGTAATTGCCTAACACTTTTCATATGCCAAAAACATTTTCATTTTTCTTCTACTTCTAAGATTGTTAAATTCTTCTTAAATTATGAGAGTTTTTAAAGTAGTCTTTCTGAGAAGGAAGATGAAAAGTTGTTTTCTTCATCTGAAAAATCTTAAATCATGAGTTTTAAAGTAGTCTTTCTGAGGAGGAAGATTAAAACAAGTCATTTTCTTCATTTGAATGATCTCCATTTTTATTTTTCTTTAAATAATTCTGAAATTCCCAAGAGAATGAGTATTGATTTCCTAGAAGTTATCCTCAAGGGAAGGATCTAAACAGCTCATTTTGTTAATACACTGGATATGATTATTACAGCAAAAAATGACCATTTGGAAAGGCAATGGTCATGAAATCAACAAATAAGAGAGTTTATGTTCTGAAGAGTTCCCAATAGATTTCTTGTTGGTCACATCTGAAAATAACATCATTAGTCTTTCAGCATTATGAGATGTACTTTTAGGAAGTTTTTTAGTACTTAACTAAGTGCCAACCCAGTCTCCTCTCTCCAAGACCAGCCCTACATTAATATACAACTGCCTGAGGGTACTTTCACCTCTAGAAAAAGACCAAAGCTATTTAGATCACTTAGGGCTTGAACTCACCAACCAGGCCTTATTAGTGTTGTACACTAACTAAATGAACTAACCAGCCATGAGAGAGCAGTTAATTATATCTTCTCCCTATGGAGTGAATTACTGGGGTAAGGGAGGGGGAAATGTTGGAATGCTAATGAAGGAGAATACAATTTTTTTTCAATGCTTAAATAAGTGATAAAGAATTCAATTCACAACATAAAATCTTGGAAGTTCTTAATAGAACAGGCTAAGTCTGTCAGGCTACTAAGATTAAAAAATTAAGAAGAAATATATAAAATTTAAAAGGTGGTGATGGGGGGGAAAGATTACTCTTATTACCCTGAAACCACTCTCCACTCAAAATAATGTTTTTCTTTGTTGTAAATTATCACCTTATAATTTATTTATATTTGGAATTCTCTTGACTTTACCATAAAAATTGTTTTCTTTTAATTTCAATCTAATCTTCTCTTCAAATTATCATTTACTACAATATTATGATCCCACCATACTTCTGTTATATATATGTATAAATACATATATATATATACATTAAAATTCTCATCAAAGAGACCTCATTTAATACACCCCATTGACTGCAGACCATTCAAAACACATGTAATTAGCTAGTCAATAACAGTGAGGTATTTTCATAAAACTGCAGGTAAAGATTTTTAATGCCTTTGGATAGCACAACCTCTAAATGTCATTAACCTGTTAGACTATTGTTATTCATGTTTGCAAAGCCAATATGGCAATGCATTAAGTATAATTAAATTTATTTTTACTACATGAAATATTTATTAGATTAAATATTTTAAAAGAAATGATACATATACCAAAGTACTTTGAAATATCTTGATTAACCCTTCAAAATAGTCAAAATATATTTTTCAAAAGTAAAAGTCTCATATAAAATCAATTTTTTTTCTTTTCAGTATAGACTATGTCATAGTACAAATTGTTTCTACAACTATGATTTACCAGATTTTTTTTGGTGTTTTTTTTTTTAATTTTGGGTAGGGGGGAGCAGGGGAGTTTCATTCAAAGATAGTAAAACTGAAACTGAATGAATAATGACCAGCAAATCACGGGTTAAAAGTGGACTGTCAGCTAGCAGAGGTCCCCAGGCATCAACCAGCAATTAGCAATTAAGAGTTCCTCAAAGGAATCTCTGACTGCTTATATATAACTCCTGCTGTTAATTGCCAGAAAGTGACTGATTCCATCAGTTAGTTAGGAATGAAAGGCTTTAAAGCTAGAATAAAAGAGCCCTGAAGACACTACTAGGTACTTGAGGAGTCTGGGGGGGTGGGGGAGGTGAAAGCTGTGTTTGCTATCATTTGCTCCATTAATCTTATTTTACATAAAGTTAAAACTTCTTAGTCTTTGTCAAGGGGTAGGTTGAATGGGGCATTTTTTAAAATTTAATACCTAATTAATGAGATTTTTTTTTTATTTCTTATAGCTTTCCCTAAAGGAAGCTTTTGTTTTTCTTAATTAGGCAGTCAAGTCCTGATGTCTTTGCTTGGCTTTTGAAGGCATTTTATAGAAGACAGCAGGCAAACACGTCTTCTGATGAAGGCATGTATGTGTGGGTGATGGGTAATAGGTTAAGATTATCCAGGTAGCATAAGAAGAATCTTTGAAGTTTGTTTTGATGAAGAAGAAAGCAAGAACAGAGTAGGAAAGAGATGAATGGCATTAGAAACCTGTTCACTTATCTTATTATTTGATGTTGAGTCAGTCTCTCCTTTCTTCTTCCTCATCTCACATTCTCCCAATATCATTTCCCCATTATCTCTTCCTCCGTTCCAGCCTCTGGTGAGATGGCCTTCAAGGCCAACCCTTATATCTACCCTGGATCCCATCTCCTACCATCTTAATCTAGCAGATCACAATCCTTCCATCATCAGCATCCTCTCTCTCTTTAATCAGTATTCTCTCTTCATTTACTGGTTCCTACAGTAATGTATGACATTACTGATGATAGTAAAACATACCCAACCATCTATTTTTTTTAAAAAACAAAACAAAAAATAGCTCATTAGTTCTACATGTTAATTATTGTCCTAGATCTCTCCTCTCCTCAAACTCATTGAAAAGGTTTTCCATAATCAGTGCCTCCACGTGCTCTTCAATCTGGTTTTCAACTTTATCACTCTATTGAGGGTGACATTGAAGATAATGATCTTATTTGCCAAATTTAATGACCTTCACCATCCTCATCCTCCAGCTCTCTCTTCAGAATTGCTAATTGTTGCTAATTCTATATATAAATATTTCTTCAATTTTTTTTAGTCCTTTTCAGTTGTGTCTAATTCTTTATGACCCCATTTGGGATTTTATTAGCAAAGATACTGGAGTTTTTTTAGTTTTTAGTTTTTTTTTTTTTTCTTCAGCTCATTTTATAGATTAGAAAACTAAGACAAATTGGGTTAAATGGATGACTTAGGGTCACAAAGCTAGTAAGTGTTTGAGGCCAGATTTAAACTCTAAGTTTTCCTGGCTCTATCTATTGCATTCCCTAGCTGCCCTGTCTTTTGAATACATCCCCTTGTCTCCCCTTGAATGGCCACCACCCTAATTCAAGTCTTCATCACCTCTTCCTTGAATTATTGTAAGAATGTCTTTCTACTACACTCGGCTACCAGAGTAATTTTCCTACAGTATAGATGTGACTGTCATCCAATGCCACTGCTCCCCCACCAATAAATTCTGATATCAAATATCAAGTGCTTTGTCACTGAAAGCTCTTTATAATTTGACTTTGTTCTTTCAAGCTTTCTTAAAGCATTTTAATCCCCTTCACATACTAAGCTATATTGACTACCTGCAATTTCTTTATCATGACACTCCATCTGATTCTTTGCCCTAGTTATTCTCCATACCCAGATTTATAGAATCTCTGGTAGCTTCCTTCAAGCTTTAGTTCATGAAATGACACTTTTTAGGAGGCCTTTTTTAGTTTCCCCAGATGTTAGTCCCATCTCTCCAAGGTTATTTTAAATCAATGTTATATTTATTGTGTAGGTCCTGATTTACATGTGTTGTCTCCACTACTGGAATATAATCTGTTTGAAGGCAGGACATTTTTTCATTGGCTTTTTCTTTATATCTTGCATGATTATCATGGCTAACACATAGTACAAGCTTAACTAATGTTTACTTATTGATTTCTGAGTGGAGATTTCCCCATCTTAAAATAACAGGATCAGATCGTGATCTCTCCATCCCTTCTAGCCCTAAAAGTCTACAATCCATGATACCTGATTGTGTACCTCACTTTCCCCTCCTGAATAATCTGGGTCCAGTGACCAGATATAGATCAAAAAGACTGGAGATGGCCTAGGATGAAATGGGACTACTTGGCCTTTTTAAGCTAAGGTCTTTAATAGGTCTCATTTTGACTAAGACGACATCCATTCAGTGATTAAGGCTAGATAGCAATTGAAGCTTGTTCTGCATCTATTGAGATAATCATATGATTTTTGTTAGTAGGGTTATTAATATAATTGATTATGCTGATAGTTTTCCTAATATTGAACCAGCCCTGCACTCCTGGTAGAAATCCTACTTGTATTATCCTGGTGATGACTTTCTGTAATCTCATTGCTAATATTTTATTTAAGATTTTTGCATCAATATTCATTAGAGAAATTGATCTATAGTTTTCTTTCTCTGTTTTCACCCTACCTGGTTTAGCTATCAGCACCATATCTGTATCATAAAAGGAATTTGGTAGTGCACCTTCTTTCCCTATTTTTTCAAATAGTTTATATAGTATTGGAATTAATTGTTCTTTGAATGTTTGGTAAAATTCACATGTAAATCCATCTTGCCCTGGAGTTTTTTTCCTTAGGGAGTTGATTAATAGCTTGTTCTATTTCTTTTTCTAAAATGGGGCTATTTAAATAATTTATTTCCTCTTCTGTTAACCTGGGCAATCTATATTTTTGTAGATATTCTCCATTTCATTTAGATTATCAAATTTATTGGCATAAAGTTGGGCAAAGAAATTCCTAATTATTGCTCTAATTTCCTCTTCATTGGTGGAAAGTTCTCCCTTTTCATTTTTTGAGAGTAACAATTTGATTTTCCTCTGTCCTTTTATTCAATTAAATTAACTAAAGGCTTATCTATTTTGTTGGGTTTTTTATAAAACCAACTCAGTTTTATTTATTAATTCAATAGTTTTCTTATTTTCAATTTTATTAATCTTCCCTTTTATTTTCAGAATTTCCAATTTGGTATTTAATTGAGGGTTTTTAATTTGTTCATTTTCTAGCTTTTTTTAATTGTAATCCCAATTCATTGATCTTCTTTCTCTATTTTATGCAAGTAAGCATCTAGAGATATAAAATTACCCCTTATAATTGCTTTGGCCGTATTCCACAAATTTTGGTATGTTGTCTCATTATTGTCATTCTCTTGGATGAAATTATTGATTGTGTCTGATTTTGCTCTTTCACCCATTCATTCTTTAGGAATAAATCATTTAATTTCCAATTAACTTTTGGTTTATTTTCTCCTGGCCTTATATTGCATGTGAATTTTATTTCATCAGGATCTGAAAAAAAATGAATTTACTATTTCTGTCTTTCTGCTTTTGATTTTGAGGTTTTTATGCCCTAACACATGGTCAATTTTTGTATAAATTCCATGAACCGCTAAGAAAAAAGTAAACTCCCTTCTGTCTCCATTCAATTTTCTCCAAAGATCTATCATACCTAACTTTTCTAACATTGTTTACCTCCCTAATTTCTTTCTTATTTATTTTGTGGTTTGATTTATCTAATTCTGAGAGAGCAAGGTTGAAATCCTCCACAGTTTTGCTATTTCTCCTTGCATCTCTCAACTTCTCCTCTAGGAATTTGGATGCCATACCACTTGGTGCATATATATTTAGTATTGATATTGCTTCATTATCGATGGTACCCTTTAGTAAAATATAGTTTCCTTCCTTATCTCTTTAAATTAGATCTATCTTTGCTTTTACCTGATCTGAGATTAGGATTACTACCCTTGCTTTTTTTTGTTCACTTGAAGCATAATAGATTCTGCTCCAACCCTTTACCTTCACTCTGTATGTATCACTATTCTTTAGATGATAGCAATTGAAGCAAAGAATCTCATCTTTCCCCTAGTCCAAAAAAAAATCTAGACTAAAGACAGA
Organism: Myrmecobius fasciatus; assembly: GCA_023553655.1. Lineage (NCBI taxonomy): Eukaryota > Metazoa > Chordata > Mammalia > Dasyuromorphia > Myrmecobiidae > Myrmecobius > Myrmecobius fasciatus. The sequence continues at coordinate 214 of JAJPUD010000627.1, read as the reverse complement.
AAAGTGTAATTGTGGGTAGAAAAATAGATACCATCTTCCAGGGTTCATATCCAAGTAAGCAATATATAATAAACTATGAAGTAAAAACTATTGGAATTTGAACACCCATCATTCTGAATTGAAAGTGAGTCACTTAGATACAAAAGAAAATAAACATAATATTAATAACCTAAATATCTCACCTACTTTTTCCTATGAAAAAGTGTTTTTTTTT
>JAJPUD010000626.1:603837-620797 GCA_023553655.1 Myrmecobius fasciatus | reverse complement strand
GAGAGAGAGAGAGAGAGAGAGAGAGAGAGAGAGAGAGAGAGAGAGAGAGAGAGAACATCTTGTCGGCCCCTCAGCCCTCCAGCCCTCTTCTGAAAATGGAAGTGGCCAGCAAGCTGCGGAGCCAGCGCTTGCTGCTTCAGCCCCATCTCCGCGGCTTTTTCCGGCTCTTTCCCTAGCAGTGGGGTTTGAAATATGACCAAAGGTTCCACAGGGTGCATTAGTGTGAATTGCAAATCAGAACATTTCTTTAATCCCCCTTTCAAGGCCTGGCTTTGGATCAGTGGCGTCTGAGGGACTCCCCACTGCTTCTGGCGCAGGGGGAGCCATTCAAGGGGGCAGCTCCTCTCCACTATTCCCACACTCCCAAAAAACAACACCACAGACAGACACCCTCCAACTAAATTAGATTAAACTCCTTCCTTTCCACAGCACATTAGCCTTTTCACTGCCCGAGATTCATGATTCAGCGCCTCCCAATTTAAAGATACAGTATTGCTTTTTCTTTCAACAAAAGCATGATAAAAGCAGGACAATGCCAGCCTTATACGTAAGTACTTTCAAATTACAAGGACATTATCTGTGTAAAATATAGGCAGCCCTTAGCACATGCCCGTCCCAAGCACACACACACACAAATGAATCTTAGTCCGGCGACATAAACTAGTCCCAATAAAATATACATAAAGCCTCCGCCGCCGGCTGGAGCTGGGGCAGGGGCTGGTTGGGGAGCCTCGTTTGGAAACAGTCAAAGACATTCTAGATAATGAAACAAAAGCCCCACCATTGTTAGCATTTCCATTTCAAACAACGTCTCCAGGACAAAGACCTAGCTGGCGTTTATCTGATTCGGAATCTCACAGAAGATGAGTTCAAACTCCAATCTTCCACCGGATTCTTTCTTCCTCTTGATGCTTTTTTTGGGGGGGTTGGGAGGTGAGGTGGGGGTGGGAGGGAGGAATGTTTGTATATATTGATTTAATTACTCACCTTCCCATCTGTTTTCTTTCTCTTTTCCTTTCCCTTCCCCCCTCCCCAAGAGTTTTCCCCTCCCTCAACTCTTTCATTCCTGTGAGGAAGAGAAGACACCATATGGGATGCTGGGCTCACGTCCTTGTTATCTCTACGATCGCTTCCGCAGGTGACAAAGACCCTAGGGACTTAGGGTAACATCAGCTTCTGTGAAGGGCTGGGGGAACCAACCCTCCCTGGCCCCTCCCGCCTGTCGCCCTCCAGAAGGCCATATATCCGTTTGTAATAAACATTGCATTGGATTAGCCATCAAAAGGTCTGGGTTCAAATTCCAGTTCGGCTCTCCTATGTGATTATAAAGCAAGATCTCTGGAAAAGGAATCTATCTTAAGAATGGATCTCTAAGATTCCTCTTCTTTAAATCAGCTTGATGTCGGATTAAGAATTGACCTAGGAATCTGGAGACCCGGATTCGAATTCTCCTTCTGATGCTGAGAGACCATAAAGGAATCATTTTTACCTTTTCCGGGCCTCGGTTTCCTGATGTTGGACTAGATAAACTCTAAAGTCTCTTTCAGCCTTAAATATATGATCATGTGCTCGCTAAGGTTCCTTTCGTGATTTCTGGCTGAAATTTGTTCTGCAGCTATAAGATTCAATTAAAATTAACAAACATTTACTAAGCAAGCTCTATGTAAAACCAACATCGGGGAATTCAAAGACTAAAAAAATAATAATAATAAAAAAATCCTAAGGTGTGTGTGGGAGGAATACAATTTATTCATATGGAAATAAAAGCAAACCATATACAAAGTAAAATGAAGGGAATAGTCATTAAAAGAGGAGGGGTAGTTGGGAAGAATCAGGAAAGAACTAATTGTGGGAAGGGGCACCTGAGCTTTTTTTTTTCTTCTTCTTCTTTTCAAGGAAAGTAGAGATTTTATGAGGTCCAGAGGAGGAAAGACCAAAAGAGCTTTTCAAACATGAATAATGATTGTTGACATTTCTATGATGATTTAAGGTTTACATAGCACTTTTTCTTCTCTCTGGGAAGTAGTTATGCTTATTCCATTTTGCTGATGGGGAAACTGAGACTCATCCAATCTGGCTGTTTAAAAAACAAGAAACTCCATCTCTGTGCTCTTGCCGTTCTCTTTGGTGTCCCAGGCTTGAATTCTCTTTCTCCTCCGTTTTGACTATGGACTTTTGGCTTTCTTTAAATCCCAACTAAAATTCCACCTTTTACAGGAAACCTTCCCCAACCCTTTTTAATTCCAAGACTTTCCTTCTGTTAATTATTTCCTATTTATTCTGCATGTAGCTTGCTTTGTATGTATTTGTTTGCATATTGTTCCTCTCCCCCCATTAAATTGTAATTTCCTTGAGGACAGGTAATTTCCCTGAGGACACTGTTTTTGTACCCCTGCACTTAACATAGTATCTGGTATGCAGCTGGTGTTTAATAAATATTTGTTGAATGATATATGGAAGAAGTGACTTGTCTAAGATCTCATAGTACCTCTGGGACAGAATTCAAACTCAGATTTTCCTGGCTCAGAAATGACGATATCATTCCATATCCACTTTATCACTTTACCTCTAGTCTGTTAACTGGCATTTATTAGCTGATCACTATATGCCATGCAATGTGCTAAGTTCTGGAAATTCAAATATGAGTAGAAAGAAAGAAAGAAGGCCCTTGACCTCAAGAAGGCTACATTCTAATGGGGAAAGACTATACATAAAAAAGAAACAGAAACAAGGTTTCTGAATTTCTAGACATAAGAAAGTGATGAAGAAAATTGTAATAATACACATTAAGTTTAAAAGTTTAAATATACATTTCTTTCCTTCCCCCCTCCCCCTTTCTTTTTCTCAAAGAACAGGTTGTTAAACCCGGATCAGGTCTGGAGTGCAACCTGGAGAGGAATAATGGGGGCAGCTAGGAGAAATCATAGAATGTCTTCAAAAAGACTTTCTTCTTGAGTTCAAATCCAGTCTTCGACTAGTTATATGACCCTGAGCAAGTCATTTAGCCCTATTTACCTCAGTTTTCTCATTTATAATGAACTGGAGAAAGAAATGGCAAACCACTCTAGTGTCTTTGCCAAGAAAACCCCAAATGGGCTCATGAAACATTGGGCACAACTAGACAACAAACAACTATGATGGTGACTAGTTTAAATCTGACCTCCTCCTTTGCAAAATGAAGGTTTTGAGCTAAAGGAGTTTCCTCTTCCCTCCATTTCTCTTTGTTTCACTAGCTTCCCTATTTTCACTTGTCCGTTGTCCCCATGTAGCTTCTGTTGCTGAAGTAAGGAAAACACGTCTTGATTGAATCCTATAAGAGATATTTCCTTAAAAAATTGTTGGAGATGGGGAGATGGGGTGTTCCCCCATACTCCCAGGGATAAATTGTCTGTAACTCAGTTATGGGCTTCTGTTGTCTTCCATGAAGAGTTCAGGTTTCAGTCTCATATTTTATTACACTAACTGAACATCTCATTTAGATAATTTTCTGTTGCTGGGCACCTTATTTAAAGAAGATGCATTAATTCAGTACAAGGTTCTTAAATGGATGGGAAATGAATAAAGGCTGCTCCTCTGATCTTCCTCTAGAGTGGTGAAATAGGTTATAGGACTGGTATAAACCTTGTTCTTTCCATTAGGGATGACCGCAGTCCTCCCTCTCTGGCAAAGGCATTTTGCATTTTTGGCTACAAGGGAGCTTCCTGTTTTCGAAGAGAGCATTAGGAGGAATCACCATAATTTTAGTGGCAGATTGGACCTTAGAGACCCTTTAGTCCAATTTAACTCTCTTCACCATTGTCAGCTGCTTCTCTCTGACTCTGTGACCTTCTACTCCATTTAGTGAATTCTTCCTGGAATATCTGTGTTAGTTGAAAAAATTATCTTATTACTTATATAGTTGAAATCAAAGGAATGAAATTTCTTTCTTGGTTTCTGACTCTCAAAGTCTAAAAATCTGCACAAGGTCATTCTGAGAGTTACTGATGTGGAACTAGAATTAGAATCTTCTCATGTGTACTAGAACCAGTTCAAACCTGCTTGGGAGAGCCCATTGTTAAAATTTCACTGTGAGGTTTTACATTACAAAATTTGGCAAAGATTACAAATTTGGGCTTGTTTTTAAAATTATTTTCTTGAATATCTAGGCATAAGAAAGTGATGAAGACACATTAAGTTCAAAAGTTTTTTTCTTTCCTTTCCCCCATTCTTTTTTTTTTTTCAAAGAGCTGGTTGTTAAATATTTACCAACACACACCCTTGTCTGACTCCTACTTTACTACTCTTTTCACTAGGCCATCTTTATAATTTATTATCAGACATTGCTTGTGCTAAAATATTTGGTCTTGAGAGTGTCATTCTTTGCCCTCAATGACTGTAGGAAAGCAAAGAATATCACTCTGAAGACCAAATATTTTTGCTCAATGTCTGACAAGTGGTGCAAAATAATAATAAAGTTGCAGAACACAGAATTTCCTTATTATTTTTTGTTAGTTCATTTCAATTCAACAAGTAACTAGTTTGTATTCGCTATTGCAAGTCCCAGGACTGCTCCAAGCAGAATTCTACAACTCCCAAATAGGTGACTAAATAGGCATCCCCTATCTGGCTGGCTGCATATTTCATCACCTGCTGGGAGCTGTCCTGATTTGGATACTTTCTGGAATTCTTGGCTCAGGCAGAGAGTGAAAGGTCATTCATTGTTTACTCTTTATGGTGGGAGTTGAAAGAAAGCCGGGTAATTGGTCATAGCAGAATTATATAGGCGGACCTAAAATCCTCTAAATCAGGACCTTGCCAACTATGGCCGATGGCAGCCTGCCTTCCCTTATTTTTGCAAAGTTCTCAAGCTAAGGACTTCTGATTCTGAATCTAGCATTCTTTTCCTGTATCACACTATCAAAGCTGAAAGAAATTGTACACCTCTTTTTTTCCATATCCTTCCACTCTATCATCAGAAGCTCTGAGCCTTCACTGTTAACACAGGGACTTGATATCATGATATGAATATCTAAGTACCATGGAGAGCAGAATTTTCTGAATTTAAAGAAATATGCATTCATAAAAAGTAAAAACTGAAAAGGATTTCTTGTTACACTTATATTGCATTACCCAGTTAGTTTCTGTTCATTTCTAAGGTCTTGGCTTGTTCTAAATCTGTCTTAGTATGTTTGATGCCTTATATGTAGGAATTTCATTTTTATGATGAGGAAGCTTTTAATCAATCAGTTGAAGCTAGATGGTCCTTGAAAGCTTCCACCAGGACATACATAGGGCTATCACTCAGCAGGCAACTGGAGGCAGTGTGGTCCCACATAGCTAACACTGGCTCCATTGTCTTTGGGAATGGACGAAGGGTAATATGCACATGTCAGTTTGGTGGGCAGGGTGTTTAAGTGGGTGTTTCTGAAACTGGAAATGTTAATACCTGTCAAAGTCACCACCTACTCAGCCCACAGACAAGCTGAGACTCATGTACAGCAAAGTGTCAGAAGGGTCACTTGGTCTGATACTTCTGGTGACTCATAACTTCACCAGATGAGTCACTGATTTTTATTGATGACTTAGATAAAAGCTTACATAGCAAGTTTATCAAATGTGCAAATGACACAAAACTTTGTAGAAAACAATATACATGATGATCACCACAATATAAACAAAAACAATACTAAAGGGCAGGCTAACTCTGAATCCCAGAGAATAAATGATGAAATATATCTTTTTTTTTTCCTCTCAGGAGAGAGGTGGGACCCAATGAGTGTGTATTTGTCAGACAGAATCTCTGCATCACTGGTTTTACTTAATTATTTTTCTTTGTTACAAGGGAGGGAAGGCCAATAATGAAGTACTTTGGATGGGAAAAAAAGACATTAGTTATATATATATATATATGTGTGTGTGTGTGTGTGTGTGTGTGTGTGTGTGTGTGTGTGTGTGTATTAGCTGGGATGGGAGCTAATACATTGATAATTAGAGTCAGGAATCAAAAAAGTCTTGGCAGGCCAGAAAGAACATAGGGCTAAATCTAGTAAGATCTTTTTTTTTTTTTTTCAAACTGGATTTCATTGGTGAAGGTATTCTCTGTGAGGAAACTCCACCTCCCCCAGTGCAGGTGGGTTCTATAATTTATAGGCATATTGAATTACTTGTCTAATGTCACACAATTGGTATGTGTTTTTGTGATACATTAAGTTACATGTTCCTGACTCAAAGATGTACTCTCTATCCACTGGGCTAGACTTCTAGAGGTAGTAAATAATAAAGATAAATGTAAAATGTTGTACATGGGTTCAAAAAATTAACTTCACAAGTGTTGGTTTTAGCTAATATCTACATTTACATAGTGCTTACTATGTGCTAGCACTAGACTAAGAGCTTTGCAAGTATCTCATCTGATCCTCACAATAACTCTGGGAAGTGAGGGCTATTATTATCCCCATTTTACAACTGAGGAAACTGGAGGAGACAGATGAAACAACTTGCCCTAAGTCACACACAACAAGCAAAATGTCTGAGGTCACATTTGAACTTCCATCTTCCTGACTCCACGTCCAGTGGCAGATACATAGAGAGAGTTTCCATTGAAGAATTCTCTCTACCAATGCAGATGCTCATTTGGAAACTTAGGTTCTTCCAGAGTTCCCTAGAGTGATGAATGGTTCCATGGTTTACTTATGGTTACAAGGCTAATACATGTATCAGAGGCTAGACTTGAATCCTGGTCTTTCTGATTCCGGGGCTAGCTTGCTAGTCATTATGTCACCAGATTTGTCTCACAAAATATATCCAAGGTAAATTAGAAGGAATTCAGGAAGGACAGCATATTAACATTTGGGCAATGAGCAAAGGATTCCTTGGACAGGAGTACCCAGGTTTAGGAATTTTGCAAGGGGAAGGGAAAAGGAAGTATGTTCCAGATAAGGAAAAGCGACTATGTAAAGATCTAGAGGAAGGAAATGAAATATGTCAGTCAATGGGAGGGTTTTTGTTTTTGTTTTTTTAAGGATGGAGGGAAGCCCATGGGAGAATGCAGTGGAAAGGGAAAGATTGAAGATAAAAGAAAGAAAATAATGAATAGGGCAGACTACAAAAGCAGGGGATGGGAACAAGGGCCCAAAATCAAAGCTAGAAGAAATGCTTACATTGATGTGTTAAGGTCCCCAAAGAATCAGAAGGGGATGGAGCAGTAAGGAACAACCCCTTCCCCTTACACTTTGAGATTGAAACAATGGAAGAGAGAATGGCTGAGAACCTAGGAAAATTTTGAGATGTAGAGGATTGGGATCAGGGAGCTCAAAATAGTAACTTCGGTATAAGGTGAGAGTACTGGATTTGAATCTCAGATCTGAGTTCAAATCCTCCCTCAGACATATAACCTGTATGACTTTGGCCACAGTCATTCTCCTGGATCTCAGTTTCCTCATTTGTAAAATGATGGGCTTAGATTCAATATCTTCTAAGATTCCTTACAGCTTTAAATCTATGATCTTAGGATTGAATGCCCCAAACTTTTCAGTCTAAAACTCATTTCCCATTCTCCAACTCCCATAAATCACTGCTTCATATGATTCCCCTATTTCTAATGATGACATTTTCAGTCTCTCAGTCACTGCTACTTTGGTACTCTTCTCCCTCCACTCAATCAAGTTCACCTGATGGTTTCTTCCCAGTACTTCTATTAATCTCCTACTTCTCTTCCAGATGGATATCATTTGAATAAAGCTCCCATAATTTCTTACAAGGAAGTTTTCTAACCAGATTCCTCAACTCTTATTTCCCTCATAATTACAATAATCACAGATTGTCTTATTGACCAAAAGAATTTTTGTACTTCCTAAAACATCTTGCTTATATTTCTGCAAGATTGGTCAGTTGACATTCTGGAGAGCAACTTGGAACTATGCCCAAAAGACTATAAAACTGTGCATACCTTTTGATCTAACAATACAACTACTAGGTCTGTATCCCAAAGAGATCATAAAAAACGGAACAGAGCCACATGTACAAAAATATTTATAGCAAGTCTTTTTGGGTGGCAAATTGGAAATTGAGGGACTGTCTAAGTTATTGGAAAATGGTTGAATAGTTTGTGATATATGAATGTAATAGAATACTATTGTGCTATAAGAAATGATGAGCAGGCAGATTTCAAAAAAACCTGGAAAGACTTACATGAACTGATGCTACGTGAAATAAGCAGAACCAAGAGAATATTGTACAGAGTAACAGAAATACTGAGTGATGATCAACTATGATATATTTACCTCTTTTCAGCAATAAAATGATCCAAGACAATTCTAAAAGTCTCATGATAGAAAATGCCATCTGTGTCTAGAGAAAGAACTAGAAGTCTGAATGTAGATTGAAACATACAATTTTCACTTTTTTTGGTATTTTTTTCTTTTGTCCTGCTTCTTATTTCACAATGTGACTGGAAAATATATGGAAATATGTTTTATATGCTTGCACATGGATAACCTATATCAGATTGCTAGCTCTTTTGTGGAGGGGTGAGAAGAAAGGAAGGAAGAAAAAGTTGGAACCCAAAATCTTTCAAAAAATAAATATTGAAAATTATCTTTACATATAAGTGGAAAAAACAAATACTATGAAATATAAAAAGAGAATGGTTTGCTTGCTGTTGTTTTTTATGCTCAAAGAGGATCAAAATGACATCACTGTTGGGGTCAAGATATAGTATGTCCAACTTTGGTTGATCAGACCAATAGGACCTCGGATAGGTGGACACAGTCTACATGAATATTTAGGAGAGAAATGTCTCTAAATTTGTATATCCCATGTTTCTATATCCTCACATATTCACCTGAATGTCCTATCAATATCTCAAACAACACTCTGATAAACAGACTTTATCAGTTCATTATCTCCCCTATTGATTATGGACACTTCTAAATGTCCTCCATTTCTGTTGGAAACACACAGCATTAGTCATATAAGTTTTAAGATAGCAGTCTCTTTCCTCCTCCTCCTCCTCCTCTTCCTCTTCCTTCTTCTTCCTTTTCTCTCTCTCTCTCTCTCTCTCTTTCTCTCTCTCCTTCCTTCTTGTTTAGGTAATCAGGATTAAATGACTTTCCCAGTGTCATACTGCTAGTAAGTATTTGAAGCTGGATTTGAACTCAGGTTGTAGACTCCAGGACCAGTGCTCCATCCATTGTGCCACCTAATTTCCTCTTAACTGTACACTCCTAAAAATTATTGAGGACCCATAAGAGCTTTTGTTTATATGGGTTGTGCATATTAATATTTCTTATATTAGAACTTAGTTCTTTATTTTTATGAAAATGGTTATGACTCCATGGATCTCCTGAAAGAATCTTTGAGGCCCTGAGAATCTCTGCCCTATGCCATGATACCTCAGTCTTCCTTTACTTTTCCTCTAATGCACCTCACATATTCATTCAGCTCTGGAGTTATGTTGTTTGAACATTCACATCATTTCTTAAATATATTCCCTTCTCTGTACACCACCCTCAGCCTTTTTTAATTGGTCTCCAATCTATTACACAGCTTGCAGAATGATTTTCCTTAGGCACAACTCTGACCACATTAAGCCCCTGCCCAAGCCTGTTATGGTTTCCTATTACCTTTTGGATTAAATATAAACTTCTTAGCCTGGCAATTAAACCTCTGTGCTGTGTGGCTGTCTCCTATATTTCCAGTCTTCTCTCATGTCATTTCCTTTTACTTATCCTTTGTTCCCTTAAAAAGATCAAAGTTTTCCATTGCTTCCAGGGCCATCTCCATTTGTCCTGATTTACATTGGGCCACTGGACCCAGATGGCTCCAGAGGAGAAAGTGAAGCTGGTGACTTTGCCCAGCCCTACCTCACTTAAATCCAATTCACTTGCAAGTCATGACATCACCTTTCTGATGTCATGGTTCTTTTCCAGAATGAAGGACAAACAACAACCTTCATTCTATCTATACTTTCCCACTAACTCATCTACGACCATAACATTTCATCTCCCATTTGGATGCATTCACACAACCTACTTTCCACCTTTTAGGTCTGAAATATACCACCTTCTACTTCTACCTGTTGAAATGATTCTCTTTGAGACCCAGATCAGGGCCCTTCCTTTTTCATCAAGCCTTTCCTGGTTCTTTCCCTTTCTTCTTTCAGTTAAAGTGTTATATCTCACTTCAGATTTCCTTAAAACACTGCCTTCCTAACTGCAGATTTACCAATGATGTGACATTGAACAAATCATCTCATCTCTCTAGACTTTTAAATAAGGGGGTGGGACTAGACAGCCTCTGAAGATCCTTTTAGACCTGAATCAAAGGTCCTATGATCTTATTATCCATCTTTTTAAAAAATAAATGATATATTTTTCAATCAATTAGCAAAAATCTACTTTCTTTCCCTCCCACACTCCCCAAAGGAGAATGAAAAAGAAAAAACCTCTTATAAACACATACAGATGAGCAAAAAAAATTTCCACATAGACCAAGTCTAAAAGAAAATAATCTATAATTATATATGTTCCTATATATTACATATATATATATATATAAACATCATTCTGCATTCTGAATCTTTTACTTCTCTATCAAGAAGAGAGGAACATATTTCATCATTATCCCTTTGGAACTATGATCCACATTTTCTCTTTATCCCATCCCATTTCCTATGTCCATGCAATATCCTTCCTCAATCATTATCAGATTAAAAGTTCTGTCAGGGCTAGGACTGCATTGGTTTTCATCATTGTGTCTCCTAATGCTCAGCAAAATGCCTTGTATAAAAAGGCTCATAAAATACTTATTGCATCCCTAGTGTCTAGTACATAATTAATGCTAATACATTGTGGGTGATGGATTAAATTAAACCAGTCATATTAACTCTGGGCTGCCAGCTGTACATTTAACTAAAAACATCCAACAGGCAAGTGAAAATTTCATCCTGGAAATTATGAGAAAAGTTGATGGTGGAGATAGATTTGGGGATTTATCCATATTGAGAAGCAATAGTAGGAGAAGTGAAGAGCTCTTGGGGGGAAGGGAGATGGGAAGAGGAGAATAAAGAAAAAAAGGGGGACTAAAGAAATAGTAGAAACTTGGTGGAAACTTTTGTTTGGAACTGGTAGAAAAAGAGGATAGTGAAAAAGACAAAAGTTCTGATCAGAGAATTAGAAGAACATTTAGTTCCACAGAGAAGTCAGGGAGGATTTGAAAATTAGAATGTCATAAATGATATTCAAAAGAAAAAAGGTTTGGTGGAGTTGCAGTAAGTAAGAGTCAGATTGCTGGATGAGACAGCTGGAATCAGTAGAGTTTAACCAGCACCAGAGACTGGCCAGGTCAGAAAGACAGAAAGAGAATCAAAGGATTCCTGATGGGTAATAAGGCATGGTTGAAATCAATGACCATTCAGTTCCATCCCAAATAGAGAGACAAGCCAAAATGGGAATAATAGAAAAGGTCACTAAGAAAATTACCAAGAAGTTTATCTGGAATGAGGGAAGAAGAAGTGAGAATTAATAAGGTTGGTGGTTAGACAAGGGATTTTGAAAATTCAGGATATGAAATATGGAGCAGTTTGAATTACAATGAAGTCTCAAATTGAGTCCTTTCCAGTGAGTAGCTGAAGTAGAGTGGAAATGTATATCTTAGAAATTGAGAAGGGAGAGGGGCTGGGAAATCAGAAGGAAGTCTCTCCCATCCTTCAAGACTCAACTCAAGAGCCACCTCTTCCAGGAAGTCTGCTTTGATTTCAGCAATTGAAAGTGATCTCTCCCTCCTCAAATTTCTTACAAGCCTTTGGATTTTTTTTCCATTATATGTTTATGGGATCAAAGATATGGGGTGAATGAGACCTTAGAAAACACCTAGCAGACTAAGGTTTAGGGAAGTTAACTGACTTGTTCAAAGTCAACAAAGACAGGATTTGAATTTTTTTTTTTTTTTTTTTTACTTTTTTTGCTGAGGCAATTGGGGTTAAGTGACTTGCCCAGGTCACACAGCTAGGGAATGTTAAATGTCTGAGACCAGATTTGAACTCAGGTCTTCCTGACTTCAGGGCTGGTGCTCTATCCACTGTGCTACCTAGCTGCTCCCCCCCCCCTTTTTTTTAAGCTTAGGCAATTGGGGTTAAGTGACTTGCCCAGGGTCACACAGCTAGGGAATGTTAAGTGTCTGACACTAGATCCTCTGGCTCTAGAGAAAATACTATTTCCTTTTTTTGTTTGTTTGTTTCCTTTTTCTTTTGAAACCTTTGCTAATTTTCTTTTTTTTAAAATTAAAGCCTTTTAATTTTCAAAAGATATGCATGGATAATTTTTCAACATTAATCTTTGAAAAACCTTGTGTTCCAATTTTCCCTCCTCTCCCCACCTCCTCCCCTAGATAGCAAGTAATCCAATATATGTTAAACATGGTAAAAATATGTTAAATCCAATACATGCATACATATTTATACAATTATCATACTGCACAAGAAAAATCAAATGAAAAAGAAAAAAAAATAAAGAAGAAAATAAAATGCATGCAAACAACAACAAAAAGAGTGAGAATGTTATATTGTGAACCACACTCAGGTCCCACAGTCCTCTCTCTGGGTGTAGATGGCTCTCTTCATCACAAGATCATTAGAACTGGTCTAAATCGTCTCATTATTGAGAAGCGCCACATCTATCAGAATTGATCATTGTACAATCTTGCTGTTGCCGTGTATAATGATCTCCTGGTTCCACTCATTTCACTCAGCATCAGTTCATGCAAGTGTCTCCAGGTTTCTCTGAAATCATCCTGCTGGTCGTTTCTTACAGAACAATAATATTCCATAACATTCATATACCATAATTTATTCAGCCATTCTCCAATTGATGGGCATCCACTCAGTTTCCAGGGTCTTGCCAGTACAAAAAGGACTGCCACAAACATTTTTGCACATGTGGGGCCCTTTCCTTCCTTTAAGATCTCTTTGGGATATAAGCACAATAAAAACACTGCTAGATCAAAGGGTATGCAGAGTTTGATAACCCTTTGGGCAAAGTTCCCAATTGTTCTCCATAATGGGTGGATTAGTTCACAATTCCACTAACAATGTATTAGTGTCCCAGTTTTCCCATATTCCCTTCAACATCCATCATTGTCTTTTTCTGTCATTTTAGCCAATCTGAGAGATGTGTAGTGGTATCTCAGTTGTCTTAATTTGCATTTCTTTGATCAATAGTGATTTGGAGCACCTTTTCATATGGCTAGAAGTGGTTTTAATTTTTTCATCTGAAAATTGTTCATATCCTTTGATTATTTATCAATTAAAGAATGGCTTGAATTAATATTAATTTGAGACAATTCTCTACATATTTTAGAAATTAGACCTTTATCAGAACCTTTGAATGTAAAAATGTTTTCTCAGTTTATTGTTTCCCTTCCAATCTTGTCTGCATTAGTTTTGTTTGAACAAAAACTTTTTAACTTAATATAACCAAAATTATCCATATTTTGTTTAATAATAATTTCTAGTTCTTCTTTGGCCACAAATTCATTCCTTCTCCACAAATCTGAGGAGTAAACTATATCTTGTCTTCTAATTTGCTTATAATATCACTCTTTATGTCTACATCATGAACCCATTTTGATCTTTTCTTGGTATAGGGTGTTAGGTGTGGGTCAATGCCTAGTTTCTGCCATGCTAGTTTCCAATTTTCCCAGCAGCTTTTGCCAATATAGTGAGTTTTTATCCCCAAAGCTGGTGTTTTGGAGTTTGTCAAATACTAGATTACTATAGTCATTGACGTTTTTGTCTTGTGAATCTAACCTATTCTACTGATTGACTACTCTGTTTCTTACATATTACTGGTTAAGAAAATAAGAAGAAGTAAGTGGTTTTGATGACCACTGTTCTGTAAGATCATTATAGATCTGGCACAGTTAGGCCACCTTCATTTGCAATTTTTCATTAATTCCTTTGAAATTCTTGACCTTTTGTTCTTCCTGATAAACTTTGTTATTATTTTTTCTAGATTTGTAAAATAATTTCTTGGGAGTTTGATTAGTATGGCACTGAATAAGTAGATTGTCAATACAATTTCTATCGTGCCATGCTGCCTTTCTATGTGTTATAGTCTAATTAATCATCCAGTTATTTGAATATAAATATTGAATCTTCAGTAAAAGGCAAGGCAAGGCAAGAAGCATTTTTAAAGCCCTCACTATGAGGTAGGCATTGCGCTAAGTGCTGAGGAATACAAATCAAAGCAAAAAGATGATCTCTGCCCAGTTCCCAATCCCTCTACTCACATTCTAATGGAGGAAGACAATACCTATAAGGGGTCTGGAAAGAGTTTGGGGAAGACATGATATTAAAGTCTGGAAGATTCACCAACCATAAAGGAAATGAAGATTGGGTAGTCCAGGATGCTTTCCAAAATGGAGACCCCAGAAGAAATCCATTAATTGGAGAAGGGAACTAGCATAGCAGAGGGATGTGTAGGATGAAAAGATCACACATGGTGAAGTCAGGAAAATTATAAGCCTAAACTTGAACCAGGAGCTAGATGATATTTATTTCATCATTTCATGATAAGGCATTGAGATGGGGCAGTGGATAGAGTGCTGGGCCTTGTGTCAAAAGGATCAGAGTTCCAATCCAGCCTTAGATACTTACTAATTATGTGATGCTGGGCAAATCATTTAATCACTTGTGTATTCCATTTTCCTCATCTCTAAAAATTGAGACAATAATAGAACCTTTATTGCAGGGTTATTTTGAAGATCAAAAGAAATAATAATTTTAAAGCACAGAGCCTGGAATATAGTGGTTCCTATATAAATATTAGTTATTATTATTACTATTATTTTATCCCCAGTATGGAGATCTGGACCTTAAAATCATCTAGCATATAAAGCTTTTCACAGCATGACCCCTTCCTATCTTTCCAGTCTTCTTTCATGTTTTTAGTGTCTAATTCAACAACATTAGTCTTCTTGCTTGTGTTCTTCACAAATCACATTTCATTGCCAGATACCATCCTTTGCACTGAGTGTCCCCCATGCCTTCAATGCTATCATGACTCATTTCCCTCTATTCTTTCAAGGATCAGTCCAAATCTCACCCATAGGTGCTAATGACTTCTCCTCAGGTTACCTTCTTTTTCACTGAATCAATATTGTATTATATAGTTAATTGCATGCTATCTTCTCCATTAGACTGTAAACTCCTTGAAGGCAGGGCTTGTTTTTGCCTTTCTTCCTGTCTCTAGTACTTAGCACAATCCATGGTACATAGTAAGTGCTTATTAAATATCTATTGATTGACTGGATAGACCTTACATCCATAAATATTCATTCAATTGGAAGTCATTAACTTTAATGTTGAACTCTTGCATGTACAAGGCACTTAAAACTCATTAAATTAAAGAATAATTGAATTGAATGTACGGTCCTTTTTCTTTCTTGTATTTAAACTTTTTATATTTCACAGAGGGAGTTTCCTCATTGGAGGCTTCCTTTTACCAGTGAAATTATAGGTTAAGTTCCTGCGTCTGTCCCTAACTCTAGTGTCTCAAACATTGCTGTTCTTGTTAAGGCATTTCAGTCATATTCAACTCTTTGTGACTCCATATGGGGTTTTCTTGGTAGAGATGCTGCAGTGGTTGGCCATTTCCTTCTCCATCTCATTTTACAAATGGAGAAACTGAGGCAAATTTAGTTAATAAGTGTCTGAGATTTAAACTTAGATTTTCCTGACTCTAGATCTGATGCTCTAGCCACTGCACCTTCTAACTCCCCTCCTGATATATAGTAGGTGCTTAATTAGATTCATTAAATTCATTGATTGTTCAATGAATGACATCCCCATATATGACGGTAGGGGACTAGGCGGTGAGGGACACTTCTTTGAAAAGCTAGCAGGGAGATCTGTGGAAATTGCAATGACTGTAAAATTCAAATCCCTTTGATGTGGTTTATTTAGCAAGGCAGCCAGAAGTGACTGTGAATTGGACCTTCTTGTTGCCAGCCAAACCTTTGAAGTGTAGGTAGGGAAAAGACCAACTGGTGGGGTTAGGGTGTTAAGTCATATGACTAGGAGGGCTGGGTTTGTGCTGTAGCTGGGGACCTGCCCTGCAGACTAGAGGGAAGAAGGAGAGAAAAATCAGGGACATATTAAGGATTACTGGGAGTTAGGCAAAGTGTCAGTGCGTCGTGAGGAGATAGTGATGAAATAAGGCAGAGCCATCACCTCAAGGGGCCCTATCATGTCTCTGCCATGTACTAGCCAGGTGACATCCCATCAATCAA
The DNA here is from genome assembly GCA_023553655.1 of Myrmecobius fasciatus. Classification (NCBI taxonomy): domain Eukaryota; kingdom Metazoa; phylum Chordata; class Mammalia; order Dasyuromorphia; family Myrmecobiidae; genus Myrmecobius; species Myrmecobius fasciatus. Next base: position 604,531 of record JAJPUD010000626.1, on the reverse strand, counting down.
TCATTTCTTTGTTCTGAAAAGCAGTTGCTTCACCTAGAATAAGAACTATTCTCATATAGTAGCTACGTTAGAGTTTGGGAGTTAGGTTCATATGAGAATGTTTTGCTGGAAGTTATGAGTATCTGGAATCCCAGCTACTGGGAAGGCTGAGGCTGGTGGATTGCTTGACTTTAGAGGTTTCGGGGCTGCAGTGGGAATATGCTGATTGATGTCTTCGCTGAATTCAGCATCAATATAAAGAAAATCTGGGAATGAATGGCTACAGACTACTTAGAGGAGTTCTGACTCAGGTTGGAAAGGGGAGATCAAAGTTCTATGCTGACCACCGGGGGGGGGGATCAACTTCAGCCTGGGGGAAATGGGGAGATGTGGGGGAGAGGAAGGAGAGAAAGGGAGAAAGAGAGAAAGACAGACAGAGACACAGAGACACAGAGAGAGAGACAGAGACAGACACAGAGAGAGGAGACAGAGACAAACAGAGACAGACAGAGAAAGAGAGAAAGAGAGAGGGGGGAGAATAAGAGGGAAAAGAGAGAGAGGAAGAGAGACAGAGATAGAGAGACAGGGGAGACAGACAGATAGAGAGAGACAGAGACACAGAGAGAGACAGAGACAGAGGGAGACACACAGAGAGGAGACAGATAGAAAGAGACAGAGACAGAGAGAAAGACATACAGAGAGAGAGAGAGAGAGA